>OX463774.1:1709548-2131903 GCA_949825005.1 Gasteruption jaculator
CTTGAAATTTGGCACAGTTATTGCTGAAATAATACTTTAATATGTCCATTTTTCCCGATAGTTGTAGATAGCTTAGTTCGTCTGCAATGAGCAATAAACGAACGTAAAAAATACGCGTACCGCGCCGCGGCTCCCCGCACCGCTCGACGCGCTGGTGGGGGAACCGATCGGCGACGGAGAGCCTGGCGGAGCAACATTTCCGAATCTTAGTTAAAAATTGATTTACTCGGCTATGGAATGTGCTACGGTAATATTTTTTTTTTCATTTAATTTGTTTTTTTCCCATCTTTTCAAACGTTTCAATAAAAATTGCATAAGTACACTACAAACGTTAGAAATAATCATTTTGATAGCATTTTTCGTCTAAATAAACTTTTTTTTTATAAATGAAGTATATTACCCTGCAAGGAAGTAAAATGTTCTATTCTTTTAGTTTCTTGCTGAGTAAAAGATGTACGTCTAAAATATTTATCGACTATTTCTTTTACGCTTGTTTTCATTTGCTAGCATTTCTTCAAATTATTACTTATTTTCAAAATTCTTCGTGTATTAATACGTGTATTTAAAAATACAATTTTTTATCCGAAAATTGGAAAAGTTTTAAAAAAATACAAACAATTTAAAGTAAATCATTATCATAAGTAAATCATATCAATCACCTTATCCTTACTCACAAACAGCAAGAAACTAAAAGAATAGAACATTTTACTTCCTTGCAGGGTAATATACTTCATTTATAAAAAAAAGTTTATTTAGACGAAAATGCTATCAAAATGATTATTTCTAACGTTTGTAGTGTACTCATGCAATTTTTATTGAAACGTTTGAAAAGATGGGAAAAAAACAAGTTAAATGAAAAAAAAAATTATTACCGTAGCACATTCCATAGCCGAGTAAATCAATTTTTAACTAAGATTCGGAAATGTTGCTCCGCCAGGCTCTCCGTCGCCGATCGGTTCCCCCACCAGCGCGTCGAGCGGTGCGGGGAGCCGCGGTGCGGTACGCGTATTTTTTACGTTCGTTTATTGCTCATTGCAGACGAACTAAGCTATCTACAACTATCGGGAAAAATGGACATATTAAAGCATTATTTCAGCAATAACTGTGCCAAATTTCAAGTAAAAATATTAAATACTTTCGACGCAATCGTTCGTAAACCAAATGTTGCGGATCTCAGCTCCTACAGGGCCGATCATAATGATTTTTTTTTTAAAATTCATGTTTTTCTACCTACATTAAAATGCATTCTGTCTCCTTCCTTAAAACTTAATAATTCGCTAAAATCCGATCCTAGCAACGTGTTTTTATTCTTAAAAATGTTGTTAAATTCAGATTTTCAAAAATCCCTTCGGAGCATTTATTAAGTACGTTATAAGCTACCGATTGCAATTGATTTCATCCGTATAACTATAGTTGCCCAATTTTTATAGCTACTCGAAGTTCAAACTTCATATTTTTGCAACAAGCCGCCATTTTGAAGTACGGCATTGGGGTTCGGGCTACATGTTCTACTAACTGAAATACATCTTTCAAAGTAATTACAGCGACATTTAATTATTTTTTGCAACTGTTTCCTAGTTACAAACTTTTTCACATTTTTTTATTTCTATAACAATTTTGCAGTTTAAAAAACCAAATTCAACATATACTACCGATCCTATCTTGTAGGAAATTTAATTCTGAACAACTTTCCTCTCTATACTTTTTTGCGTAAGATCAAAAACAACAGAGATATTTTGGAAAAACTAAAGTGAAACGCTTTTTTCAACTTTTTTTTAAATAAAAAAGACAGAAGCCGAACTTTTTTTTTAGATAAGACTTTCAGGTTACTTTCAGGGCGCTATTAACTAACGATTTATGAAAAAAAATTGCGGGTTGGTTGAAGTGTACATTTTGGTGCTCTGGCAACCGGACTAAAATACACTTCGTTTGATACAGGCATTTATAATAAAAACTTACATTATTACCAACAAATTAGCGACCCGATTGACCCTACAGGGCACTAGTTACAGACACCGCCGTGATCAGCGTCAACTTTTTCCGCTATCAGTGTCGTCCCCTTTAGAGATAGGAACATGGGGCCAAGTGCATCTTCTTCCAGGGAAGAAAATGCACAACTCTTTTTATTGGCGACCCGATTGACCCCAGAGGGCGCTAGTTACGGCCACCGCCATAATAAGCGTCAAACTTCCCCGTTATCAGCGTCGTCCCCTTTAGAGATAGGAATGTGGGGCCAAGTGCATCTTCTTCCAGGGAAGAAAATGCACAACTCTTTCTTGGCGACCCGATTGACTTTTTTGAAGTTTTTTATATTTAATCAGCACACTTCGTAGCCTCTGGCATAATATTTATAAACCAGCACACTTTGAAGCCTCTGGCAAATTATTATTTCTCAGTCAGCACACTTTGCAGCCTCTGGCAATCACTATCTCTAGTTATAAGCCAGCACACTTTACAGCTTCTAGCAATCAGTATTTGTAAGCCAGCACACTTCGCAGCCTCTGGCACTTATTCTATATCCCAGCACACTTTTGAGCCGCTGGTATTTACTGTGTAAACCAGCTCACTTTGCAGCCTCTGACAATTTTTATTCGAAAATTTATTCTGCCGTATGACTCGTTTGATGACAGAATATGCATTCGAATTGTTGGCCTTCTTTGCACCACTTTTCGTTGGCTAGATAAACGCTCTCAGCAGGTCTTTGACATCCAATGCAACGTATCGCGTTCTCTGCGTCTATATCATCACCGCATAAATGGCACAAACGCCACTGCTGTGAAACATTCGCTGTGCATTCTTTGGCGAGTTTAATGCGCAGCTCTTCTGGATTCAAGTCCGGAAGATTTGTAACAATTTTTATTCCCGTCTTAACGATAAATCGGATGAAATGGGACACAAAGATTGCGCAGTTGTGGTCATCCCGTTGGTATGGGTACTTCAGGGTTTCCCCGCAATGCTCCGCGCAACACCATGGTTCGCTATTTTCTGGAAAATTTACCTTCCAGGCTTGAACGAACCGACAATGGCACATTTCGCGAGTTGTTGCATTGCCATTTCCCGGTAGTGGACCCAGGAAGTAGGTTCGTTTATTTGGAATGTCGGCAATGAAAAGCATACTGTCCCATTCGTCTACAACGGGAAACAAGAGTTGTGCTTTCCCTTGCCAATAAATTCTGCTCAAAAGCGATTCATTTTGAAGGCGGACAGTTTCCATGACACTGTCAGTATTATAAAGAAAAATGTCCCACGATATATCGCAGTCGATATATCCGAATAATGTCTCGTCTACGTTGTTTTAACGCATTTATTTCAATGCAACGACTCAAGATGGTCACTCATGAGAAAAATGTTTTTGCCATAATCTCGAGTGACGATGTTGACAAATACTGTCCGAGTCATTGTTCGCCCAGTGTCAAACGTTGTGTCATCTACTGCCTTCGCATTTAATGCAATGGGAACATTCGTTCATATTGGACGCAACACTACACAAGGAGGCGCACTCGTTCTCGCCGAATGTCCCATTGATATTATATTTTTGCTGGGCAGCGACGCTGTCCACGTTGGCAAGCGCATCATGAAACGCCCTCTAACCTTCTGTTTTTTGTTCTTGTCCGCGTGACGAGTGCATCCGAGAAGATCCCAAATACGGTCGAAGATATCGTCCGTAACGTCCTCTGGCCACGTGCAATCGTATTTAATAAGTGAGATATGCTTAAAAATGTGTGTGTGAGAACGTGCACTGTCGGCGTTAATAGGTTCAAGGAAATACTGATTGTGAGCCAAATATTTCCTAAAAATTAATATTCAGTAGATATAATTTGATTGTTATCAAATATCGTAACTAAAAAATTAAATTAAATTACAAAAAAGAAATAAACGTAAATAAATAAATCTATAAATAAGTTAACTTCCAATTAACCCATTTACGCCGAAGCTTCCCGATTTTTTTAGCAATCTTTCAACACGATTATTTTTTATGCTATCGGCATTGAACAAAATTTCGTTTTCATCCGGGCTCAAAATTGCGATTAGATTTGAAGAAGAAAAAATATGGCCGATTGAAACATAAAAAACGTGAAAATTTTTTAACCAAAATTTTTTGGGGATTTTTTTGCAATGTTACCGAAAAGAATTCATGCTATAAACATGATCAAGGGTGATCACGATATTTAAAGTACAGGGTGGCCATAAACTATGTATCACTTTCAAAATTCGATATCTCAGACATCGTAAGAGAAAACCCTATAGTCATATATATTATTTTATTCAGGGTAAAATGGGATTTCTTCCTAAATTTTTTCAGATTTTTTGATGCATTTTTAAAAATCACTTAAATTTGACCTCTTTTCCTGATTCTACTCAATTTAACGCCATTAATGCCTCACGATGAGCTTGATACAATAATTGTCCATTCCAATTAATTTTTGGTCAGAAAAACATTAAATTATGCGCTGACGTTATGAATAAATTTAAAGGTTAGCGATGAAGAAGGGCTTCGCTTGGTTCGATTCAACAACTCAAATTTGACTAATCCGGAAAAGATAGTGTGGATTTTTTGAGTGCAAAAATTAAGCTCTATCACCACGACAAGGTAGAACCCCGTCGATGGAGGTTTTTTTTTCATTTTTGTTTTTTTCTTTCTATTGCTTTTCTTTTGAATTTTTGGTTTTTTCTCCAATTTTTGTTACTCTTTTTTGCTGAAATTTTCTTTTAATTTCGTCCTAATTGTGCAACATTTGTTCAGTGCGCCTCCCTTCATTTTCAATAATGTGTTCCAATCGTGGGACAATATTGGACACAGCAGCGAACAACATTTCGGAGAGGATTGTCTGGACGACAAGTGTTATGCTGTTTTTAAGTGCATCGATTGTCTGGGGATGGCTTAAAAAGACTTTTGAGTGTAAGTGGCCCCAAAGACAAAAGTCTGCGGGTGACAAGTCTGGTGATGGAGCCGGCCATTCTATCAGGAAGTGGCTTACTGAGTTTCCAGTTGCAGTTGCAATAGAAGTCTCACGATTGAAATGCATTATTGGAAATGGAGGGAGACGTATTGAACAAATGTTGCACAATTAGGATAAAATTAAAGCAAATTTAAGCAAAAAAGAGTAATAAAAAATGAGGAAAAAAACCAAAAATTCATAAGAAAACAATAGAAAGAAAGATCAAAAACGAAAAAAAAACCAACAAGAAACCTCCATTGAGGGGCTTCCACCTTGTCGCGGTGATAGAGCTTAAGGCGGGATGTGGGACACACGAGGTTAGGTCAACCGCCCTCCCGTCGTCTCGCCCCCCGGCGGAAAAAGAAGATGAGTTCAAGAAGCGGCAAACATTCCGTCGGGATAATTTCGTTGCTACTTATCCGATTTTTTTGAATTAATGATCGATAATCATCCATTGCTTGTCCCTACATCCTGTAAATGTACCTTTACGAAATGCGCAAAAAAATTTTATAGTTTTTTCAGTTACCTACCGGAACTATTCCGCCGGGAAAGCAAGATGAGTTCAAAAAGTGACAAATATTCCGACGGGATAACTCCGTTATTACTTGTCGGATTTTTATAAATCAATGATCGATGATAATGTATTGCATTTCTGTACGATCTGAAGATCTAACTTTGTAGATTTGAATAAAAAGTTATATAATTTACTTACGTGTCAATTCACTTATCGACAAGATGGCGGCGCACGAATCGTGACAGACCATAAATGTCATAAAAACAGAGCAAATATCACTTTTTAAGACTAGAAATCCCATTCAGGAGCACGTTCCACGATTGGAAAATCAAATGACACCTTCTTTTGTTAAAAAAATATCGGGAAATTGGCAAAAAATAGGCGGGCAGAAGCGATCTGGAGGCGCAACGGTATTGCCGTTACCGCGCGAATAAAAATAACTGAGAGATAAACCTTTTTAGTATACAACATTGTCGACAGGTAGCTCTGCAATGCCTATTTGGCGTCAAGATTAACAAAATGCATTATCGATGCTCGAAAATTTGCTTTACCGATACTCGAAAATCATGTTCCACGATTGTGCCTCAATTTACCTACGAAACAGTTATCCACAGAGAGTTGGGAGCGCTGTGACCGAATCTGTACTTATTTTCATCCACTACATGATTCTCGGACCGCTGATTACGGATTACTATAGCACTACCTATAGCACCACAAATTTCAGAACATTGACCGTAAAATAATCCTGGTCGGTTTGTAGATAATAAAATGTTATTAATTCGTCCTGGTGCAGCATCAACTTTAATACCTAATGAAGGTGCTAACCATACATTTATACCAATTGTAGTAGAATGAAATTCTTTAAAAATATTTAACAATTGAATAAATAAAAAATAATTAATTAATTAATCTTAATAATAAACAATTTTTATACTATTAGATGACTGAAAATGCTAAGTATTGATCTTTTAAATCAATTATAGTGAAAATTTCTCCATGTATCACTTTTCACTTAAAAAATGCGAGTAAACGGGATATTAATTAAATAGTTTTGCCTTGGCATTACAAAACTTGCTATAAAAATAATTACAGTTGATTTAGATTACGTTTCCAATCTAAATCTCGGCTCAGACTATATTCCATCGGAATAGTCTCAATTTAATTTACTTCATTAGTAAAAATTAACAATAAAGTCGTTAAGCCAGATAAATAACACCTAAAAATTTAATCTATTATTATTGATACTATTATTGTTGTTGTTATAAGACTGATTATAAAATGAAATCTCCTAATCTTCCCCCCTCCCTCCCCGTTCAACTTAATATTTCGATAATAAATATATTATATCCGCAAATATGTAATATATATGGGGCATTCCACGCCAAATCGGATGGTTAGAAAATTTTTTTTCATATTCTTAATTTTTTGGTATTTTTTAATACCCCTCAAAAGAGGCTTCGTGGTAAATTTTGAGATTTTCTTGATTACTGGTTCAAAAAATATCGAATTTCCAAAAAAACCGCTATTTTTTTAGTTTTTTGCTCATAACTTTCTTAATGATGGTCGAAATTGAATTTTTTTTTCAAAATTTTCGTTTTTCGATGGCTTTTACGGAAAAAATACAATAAAATTATTTAAAGTGTTTTTAATCGAGATATTTTGAATTTTAAGTTTTCAATCGTGTTTTTAAAACTGCGTATTCTTCGATTTTCTTGAAGATTTTCTATTTTTAACTTCTAACCATCCTGCAACTTTTAAGCCCGGTCCGCTAGAGACTTAATTACTATTTTTTTTCGATTTTTGAAAATTGAAAAAATTGTTTCGCTATAAATTATTATCAGCACCGATTTTTAAATTTTTAATTTTTAACTTTTAATTTAAAAATAAAAAGAAATTTCTTTATATTTCTAATTTTTTAAAAATCGGTACTGATAATAATTTATAACGAAAAGAAATGTTTTCTAAAAAATCCAGGAAGCCTCTTTTGAGGGGTACTAAAAATTACCAAAAAATTAAGAAAATAAAAAAATATTTTTAAATCGTCCGATTTGGCGTGGAATGCCCCATATGCAACAATTAATAATTATATGTTATGTTAATTCTCGTCGATTTAGCTTCAGCGGAGTCTGGGACTGCGGCGAAATTCCCAAGAACACGAAAAAAAGAATTGAAAAGCCTCGCCATGACGCGTGTCCTGCTCTTCGTAGTCATAATCGTAGTTGTTATCCTAACGGCGAAGAGGAGGCGTGAGGAGGGAGGGGGAACGAGAAGAGTCGGCCGATTGGAGGAGAAGAGGATCCTGGAAGTGACGCGGCAGGGAAAGGGGCGAAGGAGGGACAGGGGCGGGAGTCGCTGTTGAGGAATGGAAAATGCTCGCTCTCGCTATACGAAGGCACCAATTTGGCGTCACTTCGTCCCTGGCTCGCATTGTGTTTAGATCGAGAAAATAAATCGTCATTTCGAGTGAAATAAGTCTCTCAGGATCATCGGCAGAGAAATAAGTGAGTAGTTTGCGTCGGAAGTTATTTATGACTCAACCTAATATTGATTGATTGATTGATTTATTTATTTAATTATTTGTTGACTTGTTTGTAATTATAATTGTATTTATAATTGAAATAGGTATTCCAAAAATGGAAGGAAGGGGATCGTGGCCAGCTTTGGTGGAGGTGCAGGGGCAGCAGCTGCCTCTGCCGCAGCAACAGCAACAGCAACAGCAACAGCAACAGCAACAACAACAACAACAGCTGCAACAATAGCAGCAGCAGCAACAACAACAACAGCTACAGCAACTGCCTCTGCAGTTGCTGCAGCAGCTGCGGCTAGAAGACCAGCAGCCACAACAGCAGCAACAGCAGCTACAGCTGCAGCAATGGCGGGAGCCGCAACAGCAGCAGCAGCAACAGCAGCAGCACCAGCAGCACCAACAGCAGCAGCAGCAGCAGCAGCAGCCACCGCTGCTACAGTGGCAACAGCAGCAGCAGCAACAGCAGCCACCGCTGCTACAGTGGCAGCAGCAGCAACAGCAGCACCATCCACAGCAGCTACAGTGGCAGCAGCAGCAGCAACAGCAGCAGCAGCCACCGCTGCTACAGTGGCAGCAACAGCAACAGCCGCCGCAAAAGCAGCGACAGCGACAGCGTCAGCGACTGCAGCAGCAGCAACAGCCACAGCCGTGGGCGCGGCTGAATGTTCCGGCAGCCCAACCTGGCCGGCATCAGCAACGGCGGCAAAAAAAGGTATGAAGTATTTATTTAATTATTAACTTCATTTATAGCTGGTTAATGACTAGGTCCTAACCCTAATATAGTCTTAACTTGAAAGTTCAATATGTGGATCATTTGTGGCAACTGCCAAATGACACTATAAACGGTCTAGTAACGATCCACATATTGAACTATTAAGTTAAAACTAAGTTAGGATTAGAACCTGAGCATTAACCAGGTAGTACTTAAAGGGTTATACGCACTTAGAAGGTCGATAAAAGGTGATTTTTCAAGAATTTTTTCTGGAGAGACATTTTAATTTATTAATTTCAAACTTTGTGTATATATTGTAGTAGTCTTTGACTACTTTCTCAATTTTTTTGGTACGAAAATAATCATTCTGACAGCCGCTGCAGCTAATCTCCTGGAGCACCTCGAAAAAAAAAACACGTTTTGCCGTAAGCATGATATCTCTGGACTGGGTTATCGGAAATAAAAAACCAAAAAATTTCGTTAATATAATGTATTATCTCGTGTTTGATCGTTGGCTTTTGCAAAATACTAATTTTTAACGAAATGGCGGCTTCGTAAAGCGGAAATATAAATTTTTCATGAGAATTTTGCCTGCAAAGTTGTTGATAAAATGAAAAATATTTGTTGTAGAGTCAAAATCAACGATCATTTACTAGATAATATATCTATCAGGCTTGTGTAAAAATTTAAAACCGATCGGTTTAGCCGTTTTTGAGAAATCTTGTTCATCGCAAAACATGTTTTTTTTTTCGAGGTGCTCTCGGAGATTGGCTGCAGCGGCTGTCAGAATCATTATTTTTATACCAAAAAAATAGAGAAAGTAGTCAAAAACTACTACAATATATACACAAAGTTTGAAATTAACAAATTGAAATCTCCAGGAAAAATTTTTGGAAAATCACCTTTTTTCGGTCTTCTAAGTGCGTATAAGCCCTTAATAATAGTTGTAGTTGACTGATTAATAATAGTTGACTTCTTTTTGTGTTCCAGTACTTCGACAAACGGATGGAGGAGGCGCTTCAAAGGCGACTTGCCGTAGCAACGCCGGCGCCAGTGATATACGTGGTACCACCGATGGTGGCACCGCCGATGGTGGCATCACCGATGGTACCACCAATGGCATATTCGTTGCCACGCAATGGACAATATTACCATTATTAAAAACAAAAAAGGACTTTTAAAAAAATATATATTATTGAAAATTGTGATAGAGAACACGGATTCTCTGTCACAAAAGTCCCGGACTCCGAAAAACCGTTTTCTTTCCTCGTACGCGACGCGTGATTAATAAATACATTTACGTATCGATCGATCAGCATGGATCGATCGAATTATCGTCCAACACGGAAGTCAACAAACTTTTAGGTTAAGTTGATCCGCGGTATAAGAGCGAAATCGAATCATGTATATTATTAATCAAATCATGTATATTGCGACATCTATTAAGGAATAGGTTTAGGATAAGAATCGCGAGATCGATAAGAGCGATCGTTCGAAGGGGCGAAGTTCGGCGATTATGAGACACGTCGCGACATCCGTCGCTACCGATACGAATTACCGTTTCGAGCACGTGGGAGCTCCGTAACCGAAGCGACTGAGGAATGACGTCATCAGCGAAGAGGGACCACGACGGTCATCTACGACGCTGAATCGAGCATCGATACCGGCCGGGGATCATTCCAGGGAGTCATCCAGGCCCCGGCTGAGAACCACAAATCAAGGGACGATTTCCTGCAGGTTACGGCAATCGCCCTCGATACGAATTCGAAAGGAACATGGAGTTCCCTTCGATCCAGAGATCGTCGATCGATTCGAGGGGTGCACGTGACCCCTCGCAGCCAATCAGGAGGCAGGAAGCCTCCCCACTCGACGGAAGACGCCGGAGACGACACCGGAGTCTTCACTTCTGTGCTGGACGCTAACCGAGACGCTTCGCAATCCGAAACGGGCGAAAACGAGAGCCGAGAACGGCACCGAGAGAGAGAGAGAACGAGAGAGCCGTGTCCGAGCCGAGACCGAGAACTCGAGGAAGGAAAACGCAGGAGTTCCGGCGACCTGGGAGTCATCGTGAGTCCCCCCACGGCTATCTTTTTTTTATTCAACGAATTCGAGCGAGCTCAGGGATTGAGCCACCCAAGTCTTGCGGGTGGCCCTCTCCGAGCGAGCTCCCATTACGTGCTCGACCCCAATTGTCTCGAAGGGGCCGACAGGACTTCGCCCCCTTCTAGTTCTTTTTTTTTGCTTAGTTCTTTTTTTGCATTTTTATAGTATTTTTTTTATTATTATTATTATTCCGTTGGATGTCTTTTTTTTTATTATTATTGAATATATTTATTTTCATTTATTTTTCTTCGTGTCGTTTTCTAACGAACCCTCCCCTCTACCATTCTCGCGACCTGAGCTGGTCGACGCGGTGCATTGCACCTGGCGCCCGCGACCTGGATTCATTTCCTTTTTAGAAGATTTTCAGGTGATAAGAAGTGACGTGACAGGGGTTACGGTCCCCTGTCTTAGGATAGCGAGATCCACGTCACAAAATAAATAAATATAAAAAACTATACATATATTTAAAAAAATATTTATTATAAAACCTAATAAATTACACTATCCTAATTCCATTCCATTCGACCTCCCGGGAAATTCTACCGTGGGGAGAAAATGCGACAACGCAAATTTTACCACGCAGCGTGGTTTTAAATGTTTATTTAGGAAATGGTGAAATTTCGGCAGGCGGTGACTCCTTCTATTTGTACTCCGAAACTTTCGACGCTGCCTGGTAAAGGACCCCGCAGAATCCTTATAGAAAATGGCTTTCGGTCAATTTTTTTGTAACTTTGGGAAATGATAGTTCTTAATAGGTAGAACAAAAGTCTCCAGAGGCCCAAAAGTCGAAACTCATTAGTTTAGGAGCCACAGCCTGTCAAAGTCGAACGATTTCTCCATATATTGAAGGGATATTTTGATAGAATATACAGGGTGTCCCATTTTAACTTGCCCAGACAGATTTCTCGAAAGTGGTTGGGTTTAGTGAAAAATGTTTCAGACAAACGTTGCTGGACTGGAGGCATTAGTTGTGCAATCGGTGGAGGTCTTCAAGGTCAAACAAAAGTCAATTTTTTACCAGCTTTCTGATCCTACCAATTTTTATTTGAATCTTTTTTTCTTAAAGTACACATTTTATGAGATACCATTGTACCACCATTCTTCCAAGAGATACTTTTTCATGGTGAATAACTCAAGAAATTGAGGTTATTTAAAAAAATGTTTGAGACAAAAGTTTCGTCTTTTATATACAGGGTGTCCGACCTAAGGTGTCCAAGCCGAAAGGTGGTGGTAGAGGGTGAAAATTGGAGACGAAAAGTCCAATACCATTTTTCGAAATTCGGAATAATTACCGAGTTATTAAGTAATACTTCTGACCAATCAGAATGCCCCTTTAGATTCTCGTGTGCATGACAGAAGTTTAGACTCGAACCTACTTGTAGTCGGTAACAAAGCAGTAGTAGTAATAATAACAAAAGAAGTAAGACGGTGACACCAACACATTAAAGATCTCTCTTCTGATGTTACCACTAACACACTACTACGACTGTGATATGATATCGTCGGAAACAAAGTATGTACAAGGTGTAATAGTAGTAGTAATAAAATAAGAAATTAAATGACAAAAATCAGCTTTGAAATTCTTAATTGTGTTATTAATTCCCCTACTTCCACGACCAATGCTGCTATCATTATTATCACTATTATTTTTATTATTATTGTTGTTATTAATATTACTACCACTACATCAATAACAACAACCACAATAATAATAATAATAATAATAATAATAATAGTAATAATAATAATAATAGTAGTAATAATAATAATAATAATAATAATAATAATAATAATAATAATAATAATAATAATAATAATAATAATAATAATAATAATAATAATAATAATAATAATAATAATAATAGTAATAATAATAGTAATAATAATAATGATAATAATGATAGCAGTATTGGTCGTGGGAATAGTAGATTTAATAACACAATAATTAAGAATTTGAAAGTTGATTTTCGTCATTTATTTTCTTATGTTATTACTACTACCATTAGGGCCTGGGCATGCGGTATTCCACCCCAAATAGGACGGTTTGAAAAAATTTTTTTTTAAATTTTCTTAATTTTTTGGTATTTTTTACAAATAATAAATACAAAAAAAATATTGTGTTTTAAAAATTACAAAAATTTTTTTTTCGCTATGAATTATTATCAATACCGACTTTTTAAAAATTAAAAATTTTTGGAATAATATTTGAAAATTTTCAAATTAAAAATTAAAAATTTAAAAATCGATACTGATAATAATTTATAGCGAATAAAATTTTTTTAATTGTTAAAAATCGAAAAAAAAATAGTAATTATGGAAGGCCCACTACCGGACCGGGCTTAAAAGTTGCAGGACGGATAGAAGTTTAAAATAGAAAATCTTCAAGAAAGTCGAAGGATACACACAGTTTTAAAAACACGATTGAAAACTTAAAATTCAAAAATATTGATTAAAAACACTACATATTTTTTTGTATTTTTTTCTGTAAAGGCCATCCAAAAACGAAAATTAAAAAAATAATAATTGAATTTCGACCTTTATTAGGAAAGTTATGAGCAAAAAACCAAAAAAAGAACGGTTTTTTTGAAAATTCGATATTTTTTTAACCAGTGATAAAAAAAATCTCAAAATTTACCAGGAAGCCTCTTTTGAGGGGTACTAAAAAATACCAAAAAATTATGAAAATTAAAAAAAAAGTTTTTCAAACCGTCCGATTTGGCGTGGAATGCCCTACATACACTGGGCACAAAAATTAAGAGATGGAAAAAAAATCTAAAGTAGGTGATTTTCAAAGTGCTGTAACTTAAAAAATAACAGTGGGAAAGCAATTAAAAAAAAGCAAATTGAAGCTCCAAGTTTCTAGACTTGAGATCTTGAACTCAAAATGTTTTACCATCAGCAGTTTTTGAGCAATCATAATAAAACAAACGGAAAAAAAATTTCAAATTTACGCTTATTTTTCGAAGGGTCATGGATTTCAATGAATGTTTTTCACTGATTTCATCATAAAGCTCTTTCTGATAATTTAATTCTCTTTAATTTGAGCGGACGGAAAATCTTGTACGCTGATTTTTCGCTGACATGAGTTCTCAAAGCAAAAAAATCAGTTTTAACTTTGGAAATTATGTACTCGGTAAAAAATTATTAAATTAAAAAATAATTTTAAAAATAATTTTTTATTCAAAAAATGTTAATTATGGTAAGAAATAACATTTGTTAAAATTATTTTTTAATTTACAAATTTTTTACACAATTGCCAAAGTTAAAACTGATTTTTTTTGCTTTAATCGACGATAACTCAACGAAAAATCATCGTACAAAGCTTTTCGATCTCTCAAATTAAAGAGTATTAAATTATGTGAAAGAGCTTTATGATGAAATCAGTGAAAAAAATTTATTGAAGTCCATGGACCTTTTGAAAAAGAAGCGAAAATTTGGACATTTTTTTCCCGATAGTTTTCTAACGATTAATAAAAAACTGTTGATGTTAAAACATTTTGAGTTCAGGATCTCAAACCTAGGAACTTGGAGCTTAGTTTGCTTTTTTTTTAAATTGCTCTTCCACTATTGTTCCTTAACCCATTCGAGACGGCAACTGTTTTCGAACACGGTCCCCAGGAGGGGAGTTTTATGTTTTCCTTTCTATTCTTGCACACACGGTGTGCAGTCGGTCGCGAATGGGTTAAGTTACAGGACTTTAAAAACCACCTAAAAATTTAGGATTTTTTTTCATCCCTTAATTTTGGCGCCTAGAGTATGTATAGGGTGTAATAGCAGTAGTAATAACATAAGAAAATAAATGACGAAAATCAACTTTCAAATTCTTAATTAATGTGTTATTAAATCTACCATTCCCACGACCGATACTGCTATCATTATTATCCTTGTTGTTGTTGTTATTATTATTATTATCGTTGTCGTTGTCGTTGTCGTTGTCGTTGTCGTTATCATTATTATTATTATTGTCGTTGTCTCACCGTTGATCTCACCGTAATTTATAAAAAATATTAAATAAAAATCTAAGGTTTTTTGTGCTCATATTAAAGCTTATATTCCAAGCTTTAATTTAACCCAAGATTGGTTTTAAAATTTTAAAAATTAAGCCCGTGCTGATCTTTGAAAGATGACGGAACAAAAGTTGAAAAATCGGTGTTTTCTTGCACAAAATGTTCCTTTTTTTATGTTCTACTGCTCCAATCTTCAATTTCCCTTTTGGACATTATTCACTAATGTTAAACAAACAATGTGAGCGTGGAAAATTATTAGAAAATTATTTGTTAAAATGTAATGTTAAAAGTAGAGACAGATCAAAATCGGACTATGTTTTAGTGGTTGTAAAAATTTGTATCTCCATAACTTTCAACTTCAGAAAAATTCTGTTCCGCTCAATATGTTCTAGGGTAGTGCCTTTAATCAACGAAAAAAGAATCAAAATGATATCTGCAATATTAGCTGAGAAAAAGAATATTTTGTGCAAGAAAATACCGATTTTTTCAACTTTTTTTCCGTCATCTTTCGAAGGTCAGCAGGGGCTCAATTTGTAAAATTTTTAAACCAATCTTGGGTTAAATTAAAGCTTGGAATATAAGCTTTAATATGAGCACAAAAAACCTTAGGTTTTTATTTAATATTTTTTATAAATTACGGTGAGATCAACGGCGAGACAACGACAATAATAATAATAATGATAACGACAACGACAACGACAACGACAACGATAATAATAATAATAACAACAACAACAAGGTTAATAATGATAGCAGTATCGGTCGTGGGAATGGTAGATTTAATAACACATTAATTAAGAATTTGAAAGTTGATTTTCGTCATTTATTTTCTTATGTTATTACTACTGCTATTACACCCTATACATACTCTAGGCGCCAAAATTAAGTGATGAAAAAAAATCCTAAATTTTTAGGTGGTTTTTAAAGTCCTGTAACTTAACCCATTCGCGACCGACTGCACACCGTGTGTGCAAGAATAGAAAGGAAAACATAAAACTCCCCTCCTGGGGACCGTGTTCGAAAACAGTCGCCGTCTCGAATGGGTTAAGGAACAATAGTGGAAGAGCAATTTAAAAAAAAAGCAAATTAAGCTCCAAGTTCCTAGGTTTGAGATCCTGAACTCAAAATGTTTTAACATCAACAGTTGTTTATTAATCGTAAGGAAACTATCGGGAAAAAAATGTCCAAATTTTCGATTGTTTTTCAAAAGGTCCATGGACTTCAATAAATTTTTTTCACTGATTTCATCATAAAGTTCTTTTACATAATTTAATACTCTTTAATTTGAGAGATTAAAATGCTTTGTACGATGATTTTTCGTTGAGTTATCGTCGATTAAAGCAAAAAAATCAGTTTTAACTTTGGCAATTGTGTACAAAATTTTTTAATTGAAAAATAATTTTAACAAATGTTATTTCTTACAATAATTAACATTTTCTGATTAAAAAAAGAAAAATGTTAATTATTGTAAGAAGTCACATTTTTTAAAATTATTTTTTAAGTTAATAATTTTTTACTGAGTACATAATTACCAAAGTTAAAACTGATTCTTTTGCTTTGAGAACTCATGTCAGCGAAAAATCAGCGTACAAATTTTTCCGACCGCTCAAATTAAAGAGAATTAAATTATCAGAAAGAGCTTTATGATGAAATCAGTGAAAAACATTTATTGAAGTCCATGACCCTTCTAAAAACAAGCGTAAATTTTGAATTATTTTCCCGTTTGTTTTATTATGATTGCTCAAAAACTGCTGATGGTAAAACATTTTGAGTTCAAGATCTCAAGTCTAGAAACTTGGAGCTTCAATTTGCTTTTTTTTAATTGCTTTCCCACTGTTATTCTTTAAGTTACGGCACTTTGAAAATCACCTACTTTATAATTTTTTCCATCCCTTAATTTTTGCGCCCAGTGTATGTGGGACATTCCACGCCAAATCGGACGGTTTGAAAAACTTTTTTTTTAATTTTCATAATTTTTTGGTATTTTTTAGTACCCCTCAAAAGAGGCTTCCTGGTAAATTTTGAGATTTTTTTTATCACTGGTTAAAAAAATATCGAATTTTCAAAAAAACCGTTCTTTTTTTGGTTTTTTGCTCATAACTTTCCTAATGAAGGTCGAAATTCAATTATTATTTTTTTAATTTTCGTTTTTGGATGGCCTTTACAGAAAAAAATACAAAAAAATATGTAGTGTTTTTAATCAATATTTTTGAATTTTAAGTTTTCAATCGTGTTTTTAAAACTGTGTGTATCCTTCGACTTTCTTGAAGATTTTCTATTTTAAACTTCTATCCGTCCTGCAACTTTTAAGCCCGGTCCGGTAGTGGGCCTTCCATAATTACTATTTTTTTCGATTTTTAAAAATTACAAAAATTTTTTTTTCGCTATTAATTATTATCAATACCTTTTAAAAATTAAAAATTTTTAAAACTTTTTAAAAATTTTTAAGACTAAAAATTAAAAATTTTTGGAAAAATATTTGAAAATTTTCAAATAAAAATTTAAAAATCGATACTGATAATAATTTATAGCGAAAAAAGTTTTTTTAATTTTTAAAAATCGAAAAAAAATAGTAATTATGGAAGGCCCACTACCGGACCGGCCTTAAAAGTTGCAGGACGGATAGATGTTTAGAACAGAAAATCTTCAAGAAAATCGAAGGCTACACACAGTTTTAAAAACACGATTGAAAACTTAAAATTCAAAAATATCGATTAAAAACACTGTAAATATTTTTTGTATTTATTATTTGTAAAAAATACCAAAAAATTAAGGAAATTTTTTTAAAAAATTTTTCAAACCGTCCCATTTAGCGTGGAATACCCCATGTCCAGGCCCTAATGGGAGTAGTAATAACATAAGAAAATAAATGACGAAAATCAACTTTCAAATTCTTAATTATTGTGTTATTAAATCTACTATTCCCACGACCAATACTGCTATCATTATTATCATTATCATTGTCATTATTATTATTATTATTATTATTGTGGTTGTTGTTATTGATGTAGTGGTAGTAATATTAATAACAACAATAATAATAAAAATAATAGTGATAATAATGATAGTAGCATTGGTCGTGGAAGTAGCGGAATTAATAACACAATTAGGAATTTGAAAGTTGATTTTTGTCATTTAATTTATGTTATTACTACTACTATTACACCCTGTACATACTTTGTTTCCGACGATATCATATCACAGTCGTACTAGTGTGTTAGTGGTAACATCAGAAGAGAGATCTTTAATGTGTTGGTGTCACCGTCTTACTTCTTTTGTCATTATTACTACTTCTGCTTTGTTACCGACTACGAGTAGGTCGAGTCTAAACTTCTGTCATGCACACCAGAATCTAAAGGGGCATTCTGATTGGTGAGAAGTATTACTTAATAACTCGGTAATTATTCCGAATTTTGAAAAATGGTATTCGACTTTTCATCTCCAATTTTCACCCTCTACCACCACCTTTCGGCTTGGACACCTTAGGTCGGACACCCTGTATATATATATATGTTTATCAAAGGAGACTTGTGAGGACCACATATAAGGGGCGTATACATACGTATACATTGATATACATTAATTTTCTGAATTTCAATTCATTAAAAATTTTACAACGTATACTCTAGAAACCTTTATACATTGGAACAACTGTTTTTTTTATCAATTGTAACATATTGTGCCCAGTAATGTAAGAGAACTTTTGGAGCCCGCCTCGATGTTTTTGGAACTATTTGATTAACCCATTTGCATCATGCAACTGGTAATAAAAAATAATCGCAGGCTCGCGAAATATTCCGCTCTTGAATGCAAATAGGCTAATATAATTATGCGTGTTTTTTAATTACTAACATTCTAGGGTTTAGGAATATTATTTATATATAATTTGCGTAAGTTATTGAGACATATCTAATTTTTATCATAATTTTTAAAATAGATTGTGAAGTGTAAGTACTGCAGCAAAAAAATGTTATTGACGTTGGTGAACAATGCATAATGATTATTATACCACTCATAATCTCTATTTATTATTATATTTGACATATGTATAGTAATTCATTCTTTAACAAATTTTACCGTGTATTTTAATGTTTACTTTTTCTTATAGCGTAATTATTAAAAAAAATGTGGTGAAAACCATGAATAACTACTATTTCTGATATTATAGCTGAGTTTGTTGGTAACATATTCTAATTGTGCCCATAATTATGAAAGTGGTCTAAGTCATATTTTGTTGGGTTGATACATTTAAAAAATTTGTTTTAAATTAAATAAAAAATGTTTTTACATTCTGCAACATTGAAAATTGGAGTTTTATTGGCCTTTGTTGATGAAAAAAAAAATGTATTGCAAGATAAAATGATGCGAGATAACTGAAAGTCTTATCTTTTTCAAATCTTGACTTAGACCACTTTCATAATTATGGGCACAATTAGTAATGTAAAGTTTTAGGAAAGTTGATATTTCGTGTTGGTGTAAATGTTTGTTTCTTTACTGAATGAAAACAACATAAAAATATAATGTTATTTACCCATAAAGCACAAATTAACATCACATATCGGACCTGATATATACCGATACGTTCATGATATGTGTCGTATTAAGCATTTTTTTCATGTATGAGTACATCAAGGGACCGATAATAGAAACGTAAGAACGTTTTTAAGAATTGCAGCAGAAAATTATTCGTAATTTTTTTTTCTATGATGTTGATGGAAATAAAACGTCATGATATCTTCGCTAAAAGTACACATTATTTTCGCACATTGGACCTGATAAATACCAATACGTCCATGATACATATCATTATTTACGTGTACCTGCTATGTACAGGTACCTCAGAGGACCGAAATTAGAAACGTAAGGGTATTTGTGAGGACCGCAGTAAAAAATTAATTATTCAACACAATAAATTCTTTTTACAAGAGTAAATTCAAAAGAATTTACTGTCTTTACATGTAAAGAGTTGAAAAAAAGAATTTACTGCGTTGAATAATTAATTTTTTACTGCGGTCCTCACAAATACCCTTACGTTTCTAATTTCGGTCCTCTGAGATACCTATACATAGCAGATACACGTAAATAATGATACGTATCATGGACATATTGGTATTTACCAGGTCCAATGTGCGACAATAATGTGTACTTTTAGCGAAAATATCATGACGTCTTTATATTATTGCTTTACAAGCAAATTCTTTTTCAACTCTTTACATGTAAGCAGTTGAAAAAAAGAATTTACTGCTTTGAACAATTAATTATGTACTGCGGTCCTCACAAATACCCTTACGTTTCTAATTTCGGTCCTCTGATGTACCTATACATAGCAGATACACGTAAATAATGATATGTATCATGGACGTATTGATATTTATCAAGTTTAATGTACGACAATAATGTTTACTTTTAGCGAAAATATCATGACGTCTTTATATTGTTGCTTTACATGTAAAGGGTTGAAAGTATGATATTTCGTGTTGGAGTAAATGATTATTTCTTTATTCAATGAAAACAACATATAAATATAATGCTATTTACCCATATAGCACTATTTTTTTTACACAATCACCAACACATATCGGACCTGATATATACCGATACGTTCATGATATGTGTCATATTAAGCATTTTTTTCATGTATGAGTACATGAAAAAAACATCAAGGGACCGATAATAGAAACGTAAGAACGTTTTTGAGAATTGCAGCAGAAAATTATTCGTAATTTTTTTCTCTATGATGTTGATGGAAATAAATCGTCCATGATATCTTCGCTGAAAGTACACATTATTCTCACACATTAGATCTGATAAATATCAATACGTCCATGATATATATCAGTATTTACGTGCATCTGCTATGCATAGGTACCTCACAGGACCGAAATTAGAAACGTAAGGGTATTTGTGAGGACCGCAGTACAAAATTAATTATTCAACGCCGTAAATTCCTTTTTTTAACTCTTTACATGTAAAGACGGTAATTTCTTTTGAACTTACTGTTGAAAAAATGAATTTACTGCGTTGAATAATTAATTTTTTACTGCGGTCCTCACAAATACCCTTACGTTTCTAATTTCGGTCTTCTGAGGTACCTATACATAGCACATGCACGTAAATACTGATATATATCATGGACGTATTGGTATTTATCAGGTCCAGTGTGCGAAAATAATGTGTACTTTTAGCGAAGATATGATGCTTTATTTCCATCAACATCATAGAGAAAAAAAATTAGCAATAATTTTCTGATGCAATTCTCAAAAATGTCCTTACGTTTCTATTATCGGTCCCTTGATGTACTCATACATGAAAAAAATGCTTAAGGGGGGAAGGTCAAGTAAACAACCGTTTTTTCTCGAATTATTTTTGAAGAGTGCGTAATATATAATTATTTAAAACTAACTACTTGTTATTTTGTAGCATCTAAACGATCTATGCAAATTTTTTTATGGAAAAATATTCATAGATTACTGAACAGCAGCTGCTTGAAATTGACTTCTCGAAAATGCGCTGTGCAACGCAGATCGCTCTAATCATCAGAAATCGAAGATCCATCAATTTTTCTTTAAATTTAGAGTAATACGCTTTGCATGAACCCATTTGAAACAAAAAAAAAATTAAAAATTAAAAATTCCACGCCACGTGAAAAAAGAAGTCGCAAAATCTTGTTAGAAAAAGATGAAAAAAAGTACACATTATTGTAGCACATTGGACCTAATAAATACCAATACGTCCATGATACATATCATTATTTACGTGTATCTGCTATATATAGGTACTTCAGAGGACCGAAATTTGAAACGTAAGGGTATTTGTGAGGACCGCAGTAGAAAATTAATTATTCAACGCAGTAAATTCTTTTTTTCAACTGCTTACATGTACAGAGTTGAAAAAGAATTTGCTTGTAAAGCAACAATATAAAGACGTCATGATATTTTCGCTAGGGTTTTGCTCATTTGTCATTTTTTCAACTCTTTACATGAAGACTTTACATGATGTTGTTGCTTTACAAGAAAAATCTTCTTTCAACTCTTTACATGTAAAGAGTTGAAAAAAGAATTTACTGCGTTGAATAATTAATTTTTTACTGCGGTCCTCACAAATACCCTTACGAATCTAATTTCGGTCCTCTGAGGTATCTATACATAGCAGATACACGTAAATAATGATATGTATCATGGACGTACTGGTATTTACTAGGTCCGATATGCGACAATAATGCGTACTTTTAGCGAAAATATCATGACGTTTTTATATTGTTGCTTTTATATAGAGAAGACGAACGATCGTTCATTTCCGCAATAGGTGACATTTTTCTTACAATAATAACTAACCCCTGGAAAATATGCAACTATGTGTTGAATTGCTGCAGAACGTTATTGGAAACTATTTTCTTAATACAATCCCAAAAGATTATTTTTTGTAGAAAGAACTATTAAGAATAAATTCGTTTCAAATGCGTATCGCATGAGACATTTATTGTTACTGCGCTAGACCTTGCCTTGTTTATGTTCGCCTAAAACTATACATTAATCATTGATGACTAGTGACTCTTCACAGAATTTTTATTTCGTAATAGTTCTTTTAAGAGCATTATATTTGGTTGGGGAAAAAGTAATTTCGGCTTTTCTCATGTTTTTCATTGGGATAAACCAAAATTACTTTTTCCCCAACCTCATATTTGTTTAATAGTCGTGGACCCCGCAAATACCATTAATTGCTTGATTTAAAGGAACTTACAAGTCACAATCCATGAATAAGGAAATATCAGGTCCGGCACCGAAAAAAAAAATATATATATATTGTAACGTTCCGGCAAGTCGAACTTGCTGAAACGTTAATAATTACAATAATGACAATTCTTGAATATTCTTATAAGTTCAATCATCATTGATAAGAAAGTCCATGATGATTGAACAAGAAAATAGCCTCGAGACGGAGGTACAACCCGATCCGAGGAAAGCATGATAGAGGGTTCGACTCGCTCGATGGGTCGAACCAATACTAAATAAATAAATTGAGATAATGAACATCTTTAAGCTTCGATCATCATTGATCTAAAGATCCATGATGATTGAAGTAAGTAAAATAACCTCGAGATGCACCTGATCCGAGGAAAATAAAATAGAGGATTCGACTCACTCGATGAGTCGAATCGATGACAGGTGAATGAATTGAGTAATTAACATCGATTCATTCACCGGAACTACATTGATTAGTTGGATTGTTTATGATCCAACTGATCTAAAACAGTTAGGATGGATAAATAATTAAAATTATCATAACTTAAAAACTTCATAACCTCAAAACGGGTGTGCACCCGTTCTGAGGAAAAAGAAGCAGATTCCACTCACAAGATGAGGAATCTGCTTGCAAATTATAATAATGAGCTCATACAATGAGCTTATTAAACATTTTTATGACAAAAATTAATTAATAACACTGATCCTATGAAGGATTTCAAAGAATCAGTGTTGAAACAAAAAGACATAACCTCAAAACAGAACATACTGTTTTGAGGCAAAAGAAAAGTCTTTTGATAAAAATTAATATTAAAAATAAGTATTAATTAAAATAAAACGAACCTCAAAGAAAGCACGAATTATCCAATTATAAAGAAGGCACAGTTTCCTTTTATTCTTTAAAGAAAGCACAGAACTGCATTCACTATGCACCTTGCACTTTGTACTTAATAGATTGCATACGCTATCTTTTTTACCTTTGATACTCGATGATGCAACTACAGGCAAGATGGCTGTCCTTGTTACAGTAGCGCCTGTGCTGTCTGAGAGAACTAAGAACTAAATTCAAATTCAAACTAATGAATAAAGTCGGTACAACGATAAGCAGAAAAATCGTTACGACGATAAGAGAAAAAGTCGTTATGATATCGGTTAAGCGAAAAATTCGTTAACCGAGAATCATGATACGGAATCAATTGAGGGCGTGTCTAACTGCCCCTTGAAACTCTTGAGCAGCCTATAGCAGGCGCGGATTGCGCGACTGACGGTGCGCCGTTTGAAATGCTCCAATGAGACACGAAACGTGCGAGATTCAAACGAGCCAACGCCGTCAGGAAAAACCAATCACGGCAAAGAGACCGATGGAAAGGGAAAATAGCGCTTTCCGCACGCTCTGAAAAGAGTATAAAAGGAGGAAAAATCGACAAGATCCTCAGATTGATTCTGCGATCTCAACGATACAGAATCACATCTCGCTAAGAGTATCTTTCGAGGGTCTGGTGAAAGCCAGCCCCTTTAAGGAACTCTAAACCTTCCCAAAAGTCCCGATAATCTCCATTCCTGGATCATTATCCTGTACTTGGGAAATCTCGATTCCTTTGCGAGGCTCCTAGCACTACGCCTAGCCCCTCGTAAAGGATTTAAGAGACAGAAGGCTCCTAGCACTACGCCTAGCCCCTTCTGTTTCTGAGAGGAACCTAGTTCCTATCTTATCCTTAAAAACTAAGGATTCTCAAGTCTTCTGCGAGGCTCCTAGCACTACGCCTAGCCCCTCGTAGAGGATTAAAGGGAATCGAAGGCTCCTAGCACTACGCCTAGCCCCTTCGATTGCCAGAGGAACCTAGTTCCTATCTCCAATTTCCTAATCCCTAAAATTAGGGATACTCGGTTCTTCTGCGAGGCTCCTAGCACTACGCCTAGCCCCTCGTAGAGGATTTAAGAGATCGAAGGCTCCTAGCACTACGCCTAGCCCCTTCGATTTCTAGAGGAACCTGATTTCCTTCTAACATCCCTATCCCTAGGGATCCCAAACTCTCTTACGGGGCTCCCAGCACGGCAAGAGGTGAGGGAAAATAAATCAAAGAAAACCGGAAGTCATCTTACGGACTTCCTATTAATTTCTATTTTTTACTTTTATTCAAATTTAAAGGAGAAGGAAATTTTATGTAATAAAATTTTGCCTATTCCCACACTGATACTCAATCTCACACTTTAGTATTAAGTCTTCACCGATAAAGAAGTTAACACTCGTTATCGACTAAAAATCCTAAGTTACTCGCTCTACTTTACCCGTCCAGTACACGAACCTTATTTTTAGACTAATTCGCACGCACGACCACAACGAGAGTGGGAGAAATAAATCGTGACGTAACGCGAAACGTCTCATTGGCGCCCGAACAGGGACGGGTTTAAAATTATTTAGACGAATTTTCATAATTAAGAGTTTAAAAAACTAATTGAAGAGAACTAAAAAGTGAAACCGGCATTAATTATTAAATTAATAAATAAAAATGGAAGAAGATGAAGCCAGAGGAGGGTATGTTTCCACCCCTGAAGACAGGAATGATCCTCCAGGAGTATCCCCAAGAAGGATACCGGGATTCACAACTGGATTGCCCCACCAACAGACTCCACCAAATCCAGCAACACAGGAAAGAACGATGATTGAAATTCTGAGACAGATGAAAAGAGAATTTAACCAACAATTAGAGAATTTTCACCAATCCATCGATGGAAAATTGCAACAGCACCAAGAAAAGGTCGAAGAAAGCGTGAGACGATCAATATCGGAATTCCACACGCATTTGGAAACAGGAACACCACGAGCGGAAAATCCGTATCCAACTAATGGCTTTGCTGGTGCAATCTCGAGGGAATCGACGAGAATAAACACAAATGCAAATCATAACAGAAATATCGGAAGTGAGCCTAAGTTATGGGGAAACCCAAAGCTAAGCTTGCCAACCTTCAAGAATGCTGCAGCGGAAAGGCCAATAAGGTACTTGAGAGACCTTAGGAAATATTATGCAGCACTAGGGAGACACCATGACATTAGAGTGTTAATCTCGCAAAGTTTGTCAGGGTCAGTCCGAGACTGGTGGTCACTAATCGAAAGAGAAGTTGACACACTAGATGATTTCGAAGAACTCTTTAAGCAACGATATTGGAACGAGGAGAAGCAGCATAAAGCTAAAGAAGAAATCGAATTTGGATTCTATGATTCTAATAAAAAGGCAGGAAGGGTTGAATATGCCCTTAAACTAATTGCAACTGCGAAAGAACTGGTGCCACCTCCCACAGATAAACAAATCATCAAGAATCTGGCTAGACACTTCTCCGAAGACATCCGAACAGCGGTGTTGGCCCGAGGATTGGACAGGATTAATGACTTCCTGGACCTACTCGAGAGATTTGATGAGGGAGGTTTACTCAACAACAAAAGAGAATCACCAAGAAAGAGTAAACCCTCCTGGAACAAAAACAATGAAATGAAAAACAAGACAAAATGGACACCTACAACTGGAAAGTCATTCGGCGTAAAAAGTCTAGAAAAACAAGACGCCACGAAGTCCCCAAAACCATCGACTTCACAAGATTGGAAAAAACCGGACAAGAAAAAGATTTTCAACCAAGGAAATAAAACTCAGAGAAATGTCCGAGCAATAATCGAAGAAATGGACTCTGATTTGGATTCGGAAATAGAAGAAACAAAAGATCAGGGAAACGACGAAGCGTCGTGTCACGAATCCTCCCTATGATGAACACGACGCTATGTACAGGGAAAGATATTCGTGAAGAGCTATTGGAGGAAACAGAAATTCCAAGAAAAGGGGACCAAAAGTCTCCAATAATTCCAATTGAAGTCGAGGGAATTAAAATCAAAGCCCTGATCGACACAGGAAGTGAAATTTCGGCAATTTCCGAAGAACTTTTCAATAATAATAAAGTTATTTTTGAAAAAGTTCCAACTCTACCTATTTGCAACACAAAGATCAGAGGAGCAGTTGCAGGAAGAGCCACAAAAATCAAGAAGCAGATTTTTGCCAAAATAAAAATAGGAAATTTCACCTCTAAAATTGTATTATTGATAATACCTAAATTAACTACAAAATGCATCTTGGGAATCGACTTTTTAACTAGAGAAAAAACAATTATAAACTTGGAAACTTCCCAATTATGGCTAAAAGCTCAGAATCGCATAAGTCCAGTCGTGGAGATGGTTTTGAATGAAGAAGAATATCAAACCACACACGCCGTTAGAGAAATAACGAAGGACGAGGAAATTTTCTTTCCTACTAAAGAAGAGATTTCAAAAACTACTCAAGAGTGCGACAATCTGAGTATGAAACAACAACAACAATTTAGCCATTTGCTAGAAAAGCACATAGAGGTATTTGATAAAAGACCTGGGAGACTGAAAGGATACCAACATCGACTTCAGGTAATTCCCCATGAACCCTTCAGGGCAAGGTCCTACCCAATACCCATGGCATATCGGGAAGCAGTCAATAGGGAAATAGAAAGAATGAAATCATTGAAGATAATAAGATCATCAAGAAGTCCATATGTGAATCCTATGGTGACTGTCATTAAAAAAGACGGAAGTGTCAGATTATGCCTAGACGCAAGGCAATTAAACAAGATACTAGTGACTGATAACGAATGCATGCAGCCACCAGAAATATTGTTTCAACAATGCAAGGGTGTCAAGATTATGTCCACCCTAGATCTGACTACAAGTTTTTGGCAAGTCCCTTTGCATCCTGAATCAAGAAAATACACAGCCTTCACACACTGTGGAAAATGCTACGAGTTCAATGTAACCCCCTTCGGATTAAAAACTAGTACCGCGAGTCTAGTTAGAGGCTTAGAGCCAGTATTAAGAAACATAGGGGATCACATAATAAACTTCGTAGACGACATGCTGTGCATCTCAGGATCCGTCGAGGAACATTTACAACACCTAGACGGTCTTTTTCATCGACTACGGGAATTTGGACTTACGATAAGCTTCAAAAAATGCTCATTTTTCAGGAAGGAAGTTAGATTCCTTGGCCATATTCTCACGCCAGAAGGCATTCGGCCAGATCCAGAAAAAATAGAGAGCATCCACAAGTTTCCGACACCGAGAAATATCAGACAACTGAGAGGATTTTTGGGACTGGTAAATTTTTATACAAAATTTACCAGCAAACATGCCCAAACAATAACCACTCTTTTAGACCTTGTCAGAAAAGGTACGAGATGGAAATGGGAAGAAAAGCACGCTGAAGCGTTTGAAGCAACCAAAAGAAATTTCTGCGAAGCAGTCATCCTGCAGTACCCAGACCACAAGAAAACATACTTCTTGCAGACGGACGCCAGCGAATATGCACTGGGTGCAGTGCTTTTCCAGAAAGATGATAAAGAAGAACACGAAGTCATCTGTTTTGCGAGCAGAACCCTAAAAGGACCGGAAGTAGGCTACTTTACCACGGAGAAAGAACTCCTGAGTATCGTATGGGCCCTTCAAAAGTTCCGAACTTACCTATTAGGGGCTCGAATTAAAATAATAACGGATCACAATGCCCTTATCTTTTTAAAAAGATGCAAACTGGTTAACTCCAGATTGACCAGATGGATTCTAGCGATCCAGGATTACAATCTGGAGATAGAGCATTGTCCCGGTAAGCTCAACCAGGTCGCTGACATCCTTAGTCGACCTGAAATGGAAAAAAATATCACAAAGCAACAGGAATTAAGATTAGGTGATAGAATATCGCTAAATAAATTAGCAAAAAGAATGTCAAATGAATTCAAAGAATTATTGACTCACCTAGGACAGTTGCAAGACGAAGAAAAAGAAATAATAAATATCAAAAACAATGTCAAGAATAATCCATCAAACTTCGAAAGACATCAAATTATCCAGGACGTCCTCTTTGAAAAAATTGGGACAAATTGGAAAGCCGTATTACCTGAAAAATATGTAAAAACATTAATAAAAGAATGTCATGAAATTTATGGACACATAGGATCGAAGAAATGTTATTTCATCCTCAAAGAAGATTTCAACATCCCCAAAATGCACAAGATCATAAGACAAACACTGGCATCATGCGATTCATGCCAGAGGAATAAATACAATACAGCAGGATCTTTTGGAAATCGGGAAATAATTGTACCGGAAAAACCATTGGATCTCATTTCCCTAGATTTCTGTGGACCACTTCCAACAACTGAAGAAGGACACAAGTACATTTTAGCCGTTATAGACGTATTTTCAAAATACGTAAGATTGTACCCTCTGAGAAAGGCAACGGCACAAGCTACGCTGGATGCAATATTTTCCGACTACGTGGAACGCATTGGAAAACCTCGAAGGATTTTATCCGACCTTGGAACCCAATTTACATCAGCAACCTGGAGAAAAACTCTCCAGCAAAACGGAATACAAGTTATCCATACATCGATAAGACACCCACAAGCAAATCCGGTGGAACGAGTAAATCGGGAACTAGGAAGGTTTTTCCGAACATTTTTGAAGGACAATCACACAAATTGGATAAAATGGTTACCTGTGATTGAGTCATGCATAAACGAAGTTCAGCATGAAACGACGAAATTCACTCCGGTGGAAATCCAGTTAAATAAAAAACCAAAACGGCCTTGGGCAAAATGGTTCCAATTGAAGCCACTCGATCCAGAAACACCATACGAGCAAAAACTCCAATTGGCAAAGGAATCAATCACATCGATGCGTGGCAAAGCAGCTGCGAAGTATAATAAAAAACATAAATTTCAAGAATTTAAAAAAGGAGATTTGGTATTAGCAAAAGCCCTAAACGTATCAAATCCAAGCGCAAAAAGAATCGCCAAATTCATGTCGGTCTATGAAGGACCTTATAGGATAAAAAACCGAATTAAATCCTCCACCTACATCCTACAACATATGAATTCCGAAAAAGAGAGAGGGATGTACCATGTACAGGACCTCAAACCTTATTTCAAAGAAAAGTAGGGATAAAACAATAAAAGTAGGGACAAAAATTCGAAAGTAGGGATAATTTGTCAAAAGTAGGGATAAAAACTGCAAAGTAGGGACAAAAAATTCGAAAGTAGGGATAATTTGTCAAAAGTAGGGATAAAAAACCTAGAGTAGGGATAATCTAATAAAAGTAGGGGTAAAAAGGACCCTATATAATCAAGGATTTATACCGAATCAGGATCAGTTAGCAGCCATCAAAATGACGCAAGAAGTCTTTGAAAAAGAAATCGTAGAGGCATTCGAAGAGATGGATATTGGAGGCATGAGTCCAACAATTCCGGTACAAATAGAAGAGGTAACAACCTCAGCCCTTTTGGACACAGGGTCTCAGGTTTCTATAATTTCGGAAAAATTTTATAGCAACAACTACCAAAAAGTCTTTAAGAAAACCTTGACTTTCTTTGACAAAGAAAAAATAAGTGGCCTATTCGACGAAAATAGCTCCACAAAAAAAATATATGTGGAAATCAGATTAGGGGCCGCAAAAGTAAAGAGATGGGCCATAGTCGTGCCAGGAATGGAAGAGGATTGTATCCTCGGAATGAATTTTTTTAACAAAACAAAAGCAGTAATAAACTTCGAGGAAAATGAACTAATACTGAAAATTAAAGATAAAAAACATTACTATAGACTCGAAGAAGAATCGTGCGGATGCCACCATTAAAAAAAAAAAAAAAAATAATAAATAAATAAATAAATAAATAAAATAAAAAAAAAAAAAGAAATGATTTTCTTACAGTATAAAAATTCAAATATCGAAAAAAAAAAAAAAAAAAAAATTAATTAATAAATTAATTAATCTATAAAAACAATAATTTGATTATATTCTAGAAAGTTCTTATATAGGAAGGAAAAGTATAAGATTAATTCTAAGGCTAAACTTCTGTCAAGATATTTAAAAGAAAAAGAAAACAACAAGATTCAAGAGATAATGACATAAAGAAAAAGATTTAAGCCAAATTTCCGTTGGAAAAGTCAAAGATAGAAAGAAAGCTAGAGGTCAAACCAAGACCTAAAATCAAAACAAACGGTAAGCTTATAAAAGGAAAGAAATCCACTCTTAATACATTAGTTGAAAATAAATCGCGAAGATGGACAAATCTACACAAACAAGCTCAGCGCTGATGGAACAAGGAAATCAAATTATCATTCCCCGCAAACTCGAGATGGGAATACGAAAGAGGCACCGTTTCCCGAACCCCATGTTTCGGGGAAGGAAACACAAAGGCAACCAGACGGAGGATTGCCTTCTCAAATTATCGGGAGTCCTGCAGCAGGTCAAAAAGGATATTATGGAGAAAAAAATCCATCAAGAGATTGAGGAAGAAATACAAAAAATACTAACAAAACCTAGGATCATAAGTATCCAAAGTGTTAACCTGCCGCAGTTCCAAAACCAAAACAAGGAAGTGATATACCTGGGGGAGAAAGAAGCTGATCCGACAGTAAGGAAGTACTCCCGGACCCGAATCCCAACAGGAAATAGGAGGCCGGCAAAATTAGAGGCCCAGGAGGAGATCGTATACCTCGGGGAAAAGGCCACAAACCCCGCAACCAGAGCTCGTATCCTGGCAGGAAGACGAAGGGAGGCGAAACGAAAAGCCCAGGAAGAAAGATTACAGCTGACCCAGCACGCAGAGGAACGATGGGAAAATACAAAATACCGAAAGGTCGAACCAAGGGATCTGCAGAACTGGCCGAACGTTTTTAAAAAAGAATAAATTAACAAAAAAGATTAATAATAATAATAAGAAATACAATTACTAAGTTACTATTACAAATACTAAGAATTACAATTAATTACACGCAAAATACACACTACACTACACACCCACAACCACCAACACAGTTATACATTTATTAACTGAGAAAAATAAGGGAAAATTAAAATAAGGTTTTTTTTCTTTTCCTTGAATTGCGAGCTTAATAATTTAAAGGAAACCTCACCTCTTTCCCGAATCCAAAAAGGTTCATTTCCTTTGGGGGGGTGATGTAACGTTCCGGCAAGTCAAACTTGCTGAAACGTAATAATTATAATAATAAATAATTTTTGAAATATTATTTTAAGTTCAATCATCATTGATAAGAAAGTCCATGATGATTGAACAAGAAAATGGCCTCGGAGGTACAACCTGATCCGAGGAAAGCATGATAGAGGGTTCGACTCGCTCGATGGGTCGAACCAATACTAAATAAATAAATTATAATAATCGTGAAATAAACATCTTTAAGCTTCGATCATCATTGATCTAACGATCCATGATGATGGAAGTAAGTAAAATAACCTCGAGATGCACCTGATCCGAGGAAAATAAAATAGAGGATTCGACTCACTCGATGAGTCGAGTCGATCACAGGTGAATGAGTTGAGTGATTGACATCAATTCATTCACCGGAACTACATTGATTGGTTGGATTGTTTATGATCCAACTAATCTAAAACATTTAAGATTGAGAAACAATTAAAATTAAAACAACTATAATTGTAAAGTTCTATAACCTCAAAACGGATGCCGTTCTGAGGCGAACAAAGCTGCAGATTCAACTCACCAGATGAGGAATCTGCATGCAAATTATAATAATGAGCTCACATAATGAGCTCATTAGACATTTTTCACAGTAAAAATTAATTAATAACACTGATCCTATGAAGGATTTCAAAGAATCAGTGTCGAAACAAAAAGACATGACCTCAAAACAGAACATACTGTTTTGAGGCAAAAGAAAAGTCTTTTGATAAAAATTAATATTAAAAATAAGTATTAATTAAAATAAAACGAACCTCAAAGAAAGCACGAATTATCCAATTATAAAGAAGGCACAGTTTCCTTTTATTCTTTAAAGAAAGCACAGAACTGCATTCACTATGCACCTTGCACTTTGTACTTAATAGATTGCATACGCTATCTTTTTTACCTTTGATACTCGATGATGCAACTACAGGCAAGATGGCTGTCCTTGTTACAGTAGCGCCTGTGCTGTCTGAGAGAACTAGATTCAAAATTTAAATTTGAATTAAGAAATAAAGTCGGTACAACGATAAGCAGAAAAATCGTTACGACGATAAGAGAAAAAGTCGTTATGATATCGGTTAAGCGAAAAATTCGTTAACCGAGAATCATGATACGGAATCAATTGAGGGCGTGTCTAACTGCCCCTTGAAACTCTTGAGCAGCCTATAGCAGGCGCGGATTGCGCGACTGACGGTGCGCCGTTTGAAATGCTCCAATGAGACACGAAACGTGCGAGATTCAAACGAGCCAACGCCGTCAGGAAAAACCAATCACGGCAAAGAGACCGATGGAAAGGGAAAATAGCGCTTTCCGCACGCTCTGAAAAGAGTATAAAAGGAGGAAAAATCGACAAGATCCTCAGATTGATTCTGCGATCTCAACGATACAGAATCACATCTCGCTAAGAGTATCTTTCGAGGGTCTGGTGAAAGCCAGCCCCTTTAAGGAACTCTAAACCTTCCCAAAAGTCCCGATAATCTCCATTCCTGGATCATTATCCTGTACTTGGGAAATCTCGATTCCTTTGCGAGGCTCCTAGCACTACGCCTAGCCCCTCGTAAAGGATTTAAGAGACAGAAGGCTCCTAGCACTACGCCTAGCCCCTTCTGTTTCTGAGAGGAACCTAGTTCCTATCTTATCCTTAAAAACTAAGGATTCTCAAGTCTTCTGCGAGGCTCCTAGCACTACGCCTAGCCCCTCGTAGAGGATTAAAGGGAATCGAAGGCTCCTAGCACTACGCCTAGCCCCTTCGATTGCCAGAGGAACCTAGTTCCTATCTCCAATTTCCTAATCCCTAAAATTAGGGATACTCGGTTCTTCTGCGAGGCTCCTAGCACTACGCCTAGCCCCTCGTAGAGGATTTAAGAGATCGAAGGCTCCTAGCACTACGCCTAGCCCCTTCGATTTCTAGAGGAACCTGATTTCCTCCTAACATCCCTATCCCTAGGGATCCCCAAACTCTCTTACGGGGCTCCCAGCACGGCAAGAGGTGAGGGAAAATATATCAAAGAAAACCGGAAGTCATCTTACGGACTTCCTATTAATTTCTATTTTTTACTTTTATTCAAATTTAAAGGAGAAGGCAATTTTATGTAATAAAATTTTACCTATTCCCACACTGATACTCAATCTCACACTTTAGTATTAAGTCTTCACCGATAAAGAAGTTAACACTCGTTATCGACTAAAAATCCTAAGTTACTCGCTCTACTTTACCCGTCCAGTACACGAACCTTATTTTTAGACTAATTCGCACGCACGACCACAACGAGAGTGGGAGAAATAAATCGTGACGTAACGCGAAACGTCTCAATATATATATATATATATAACACTACCATTGGAAACAGCAGAGCCTGCATTCTTATCAGGCCAGAACTAAACCCACTCGCTATATCAGAGCTTTGCTGCAGGGATCTTGTGGCGGTGAGGATCACCGTACGAGCAGATGAAGGAAGGCTAGACCTCGTTCTAGCATCTGTGTATCTGCCGTATGACTCTCCTAGCCCCCCGCCCTCAGAGGACTTCTCGAGGGTCTTATCCTACTGACTCCAGGGGATCATGGGAGCTGATGCAAACTCCCACAACGAGGTGTGGGGCAACACAAACACCAACGCCAGAGGTGAGTCACTCTTGAATTTTATAATATCTAATGATTTAGAAATTTTGAACCGCGGAAACGAACCAACTTTCGTCAACCGCGTTCGACAAGAGGTAATTGACATCACTGTCTGTACACAAAAAATCTCGCAGCAGGTTCGTACCTGGCGCGTTTCCGATGAGATAACTTTCTCAGATCACTGTTGCATATGTTTGGAGGTTGACATTGTCAAACCCTCAAGAGTAGCGTTTCGAAACCCCAGGCGTACAAACTGGAGAAAATACGCTAGCACACTGGAACAAACTCTGGAAAGAGCGAACCCAGTAGCCAGCGTACACAACCTAGAGCAAGCTGCCCTACAGCTACAGGAGGCGATAATAACCTCCTACGAAGAAAGCTGCCCTCTAGTTCAGAAAACACAGATAGGGAAACTAATCTGGTGGACAAATGAACTAGCAGAACTAAAAAGGACTTCCCGGAAACTCTTTAACAGGGCAAAGAAAACTGGAAACTGGTCGAGGTATAGAGAAACCCTCAGCCAATACAGCAAAACCCTGAGGAGAGAGAAACGGGCATCCTGGAGGAAGCTCTGCTCTGAGGTTGAAAGTACCTTGGAGGGGACAAGACTCTCCCGTATTTTGGGGAAGGAGCGTATCCCACCCATAGGAACAATTAAGACTGCGACTGGCAGCTATACAAAAACTGGAGCAGAAACTTTAGAGGTCCTGCTCCAGACGCATTTTCCACGCTCTGACACCAGCTCAGATCAAACCACTCCCTTGCCAAAACACCACGGGGCACCTAGAACCAAGAAGGTGGACTGGGATGTGGCTCGAACCATCTTTCACCCCAATGCAATCCATTGGGTTATCGATTCCTTTGGAGATTTCAAATCTCTAGGCCCAGACGGAGTTTTTCCAGCACTACTTCAGCAGGGGAAGGAGCTCCTAACTCCTATATTCTGTGGAATGTACAGGCGGAGTATGGCAACGGGTGAAGTGCCACAAATCTGGAAGCTGGTAAGGGTAGTCTTTATCCCCAAACCGGCAAAACCCAGTTATACTGAAGCCAAATCCTTCAGACCTATAAGTCTCCCATCCTTCATCTTGAAGACGATGGAGAAGATTGTAGACAAACATATAAGAAGCACGGCACTTATACAGAAACCGTTGCACCCTTATCAACATGCCTACCAACAAGGCAAGTCATGTGAATCAACGGTTCATCAGCTGGTACGCAGGATCGAAGGAACCCTTGATAGGAAGGAGGTGATGCTGGGAGCATTCCTGGATATCGAGGGCGCCTTTGACAACACCGCCTTTAAATCCATGGTTGCTGCGGCCCATCGACATGGGGTTGAGAACACCACCTGTCGATGGATAAGCAATATGCTTCAGGGACGTGAAGCAAAAGCAACCATGTTTGGGATAACCAGGAGCATCACTGTAACAAAGGGCACTCCGCAAGGAGGGGTTCTATCTCCACTCCTGTGGAATCTAGTTGTGGATGATCTCCTGGCAGACCTGAACCTACAAGGCTATTTTGTCCAAGGTTATGCGGACGACATAGTTCTGCTAATACGAGGCAAGTTCACACAAACCGTCTCCGAACTTATGCAAAGAGCGATTTGTGTAGTGGAAACCTGGTGTGGGAAGCAGGGGCTTACTATTAACCCCTCTAAAACCACTGTGGTTCCCTTCACCAGGAGTAGGCTACTAGGAGGGCTCGAGTTCCCCACACTCTTCAACACTCCGTTACAATTCTCAGGCGAGGTCAAGTATCTAGGCCTTATCCTAGACTCAAAACTCACTTGGAACGCTCACCTGCAGAAGGTTGTCACAAAGGGTAAGATGTCTCTTATGGCATGTAGAAGTACCTTTGGGAAGACCTGGGGACTTCAACCACGTATGATGTACTGGTTGTACAATACCGTGTTCAAGCCTATGATTACCTACTGTGCTCTTGTCTGGTGGCCAAAAACTAAGCAACAGCTCGCAATCACAGCCCTAGGCAGTCTGTAACGACTGGCGTATCTCTGCATAACGGGAGCCATGAGAAGCACACCCACAGCAGCCATGGAGGTGCTTCTAAGAATGCCACCCCTCGATATTGTGATCAAGGGAGAGGCAAGAATGAGTGCCTTCAGACTACAATGCAGCAACAACTGGGTGGCCGGGAAGGGCAACTCCAGCATTTCGAACGTAGTTGCGGATCCCGAAGGCATAATGTCTATGGGCTCGGACTATATGATACCAAACCACACCTTCACAAGATCTCTACAGGCCAAACTAACCTGGGAAAAACGTGATGGTAGTAATCCATGTCACCCTGGATGCCTAAAGTGGTTCACGGACGGCTCCAAAACAAGTCAGGGAGTTGGTGCCGGGGTTCATGGCACCAGCCCCCAGTGTGACATGTTCTTTTCCCTTGGTACCCGCTTATCAGTCTTCCAGGCCGAAATCTTCGCTATTAACATCTGCGCAGAAGAAAACCTGAGAAGAGGGTACAAAGGGAAGCACATACAAATCCTATCCGATAGTCAGGCTGCCCTCAAGGCCCTCACATCGTACAAAACGACCTCAAAGCTGGTATGGGAGTGTACTCAGAACCTCCACACCCTGGCCAAACACAACAAGCTTATGCTAATGTGGGTGCCGGGGCATAACGGAATCGAAGGTAATGAGAAAGCAGACCAACTAGCAAGGAAGGGGTCTTGTACACCCTTTACGGGCCCTGAGCCTGTATGTGGCATCAGCAAATCAGCTGCACGCTTAGTAGTGAGACGATGGATCCAGAAGGAACACACCTCGCGATGGCACATAACACCTGGGCTCAGGCACAGCAAATTAATGCTGAGCTCTATAACCCAAGCGGATCAAAAAGAGATTCTAAATCTAAACAGAACCAACATAAGGGTGGTCACAGGATTGATGACAGGGCACTGTATCTCACGGACGCACCTGCATACCATGGGGCTATATGTCAACCCCCCCACATGTCGCTTCTGTGGAGGGGAAGATGAAACAGCAACCCACATAGTCCTGGAATGCGAAGCCTTAGCACGACACAGAGTACACCACCTCGGGTATGCAACCTCTGGGGAAGGTTTAATCTGTGATCACCCTATTCGCAGTATTCTTTCCTTCGGGAGGAAACTCAAACTGGGAAAGGAGCAAACTTGACTGAGAGAGCACAAGAGACCTTATAGGTCGATGTGCTGGGACTCTAGGAGATACCACCCTCTCACTCAAGTTATACAAAAAAAAAGCATAGCGTTAGCCCCTTTTTCGAATTGCAACACCTTAGAAGCTATCAGCATAGCGTCTGGCCCTTCGAATAAGGTAAAAATCTCCTTTCCCTGTAAAACGGATACGGTAGAGAGCCAATAGCATCGCGTCGAGTCCTTTCTACCGCGTTCTATTTCTGGAAGCCACTGGCATCGCGTCCAGCCCTTCCAGAAAGGAAATTCAGTTTCCAAATTCCGCATTTAAAAAAGGCACCAGCCCCCATCCAGCCCCTTTTTTGAATAGCAAGTACCTTCGGAAGCCACCAGCATAGCGTCTGGCCCTTCCAAAGAAGGCATTTTCACCATCCTCCCAGTAACGGATGCAATAGGGAGCCACTGGCATCGCAACCAGCCCTCACTATCGCATTCGAGTTCCTAGAAGCCACTAGCATCGCGTCATGCTAGCTAGCATCATGATAGGAGAAAATTTGCAATTTAATTTCGTCCAACAGCAATTTCCCACAATCACTAAGCTGTAAAAGTAGCACGCAGACGGTATAGGCTAAACGAAATGCAGTCATATTGCATCTCTTTTATCCAAGAGTAAATTTTTTGTAACGCCCACCGAGCTTCCTTGACGTTCTGTTTGGCCAGAACATGTAAACTAATTACTCAGTAATTATTGTGAATTTCGAAAATTGTACATATCCTTTTTTTCAAATGTTCACGACCTACCACCATTTCTCGGTTTCGTACTCTTATACCGTTCACTTACCACAGTCTAAAGTATGTCATTATTTTTTTTGTCTTTGTTAATAATACCCAGAGACCCCACGAAACGTATCCTATCTCACTGAAATAGTCAGCGTTAAACTAAAAAGTTCCAATAGTGACTGTACTGTATTAAGGGAAACTTGCTGTCAACTTTTGGGCCCCCTCAGGGTGAGATTCGAGAGCTAAGTGGGAAGCAGTATTAGGCAGTAATTGGTTGCTTATTTTGACGGAATCTTCCAATTTCGTGTATTTGTAAACACATTATATAGTACAACTAGCCTTTCTCTCACTCCACGAATCCGAGCAAGGTAAGGACGGGAGTACTCTCAGTGCTCTCTAGCTTTTGGGAATCCACCCGAGTGACGATCTCAGGTCACATTTGATATACTCTACATATGCAAATCATCAACTGTAAGAATTGGATATTTAAAGGGTAATAAATTTTGATTGACGCGTCCCATAAGTTCAATGTGATCGGTCGACAAGATTTCGAGTTGGGAGCAAAAAAGATTGTTATCAGGAGGTATTATTTCGGCTTATAAAAAAGGTTTTTTACACAATTAAATTGTTATAGCGAGCTTCTACTGCAACTACGACTTCAAAAAAGTGCAGAGTAAGTAATAGCCGAAGTTTTCATACTTACAACATATAAAAACATCAAAACTATCCAAGGAATAAGAGTGTTAGTTGATTACTCTTAACTTCTGTGAGCAATTAAAGCTCTATCATTTAGTCTCCACTTATATGGATCCGTATACTCTTATAGTTAGTTATACCATTTAAACATTTGGTTTCTGATCTACCAGTCACTCTACTATCCACGTTAATATTTTCAAAGGCCTATTTCTTTGAAAGATGGTTCGGATTTTACTTTGTAACTCGCATAAGTTATAGCTTCTCAATATGTGAAAAATGTATAGAGTCTATTTATTGATTATACTGTTGGAAGTAAATTTTCTTATTCTTTTACATATCTGTCATATTCTTAAAGTAATAAGGGGTTCTTCCATTTTGTACTTCGCAAAAAAAAACCTTTCTTGTACAAGTATGTCCCTTTGATCTGACTGTGGGAAAATTATAAGGATCTATTTGCATAATAGGGTGTAACGTAAAAGAAGCTAGTAACATGATTATACTACAGATTTGACTGAAAAAAATTACAAGGGAATATTAGATTGAAAATAGTAAGGAAGAATAAAAACGCAGGCAGCAAAATAACGAAAACGCAAAAATGTATTCACATGTAACGTGAACAAAAATTAAAAACTCTAAACAAATACTAAAAGCAGAGAATATTTCGATATTATTAACGACAATTTTGATATATAACAAAAACATAATTAAAGATGGCTATCCACAAAAGAGATAAATATCTGTCCATAATGCTCACCCGTTATCTCATGAAAATTATTGGATTTTGGTATACCGAAAACTCTACTGAAAAAATTATTCTTAAGGTAGCGTTGATTTATGCTATAATTGCAACTTGTGGTGCTATTTTAATCGAGGGTTCTGAAATGTACTACAATTGGGGAGACTTTTACGTAAGTTATATCTGAATTCAAGTACATACAAGATTTATTTATTAACTGCCTCCTAACCTATTAAATATAACTAAACCTTTATCATAAATGTTTAAAATAATGTTTCAGAACTTTAACTATGGTTTGGCCTGTTTCCTTAATCGCGATACTTTATACATACATGCCCATAATTATGAAAGTGATCTACACTACCGCTCAAAAGTATGTGGACACTTGTCAGGTTCATGAAATTTGTGATATATTACACATATTTTTATTATTAAACGACGTTTGTTGCTAAATTCTGTTACAAATATGTATTTAATGTATTCTAATAGTATGTACTAAACTAACAATATAGTTATTTAATTTTGTTAAATAAATAAACATCTATTCGGTTGGTAGAAAATTGCGTTGCGTGCGTACAGTTTGTAAAGTGTCCACATACTTTGAGCGGTAGTGTAAGTCAAGATTTGAAAAAGATGAGATTTTCAGTTATCTCGCATCATTTTATCTTGCAATACATTTTGTTTCTTCATTAATCAAAACCAATAAAACTTCAACTTTCAATGTTGCAGAATGTAAAAACATCTTTTATTTAATTTAAAACGAATCCTTTATTTATCAACAGAAAAAAATATGACTTAGACCACCTTCATAATTATGGGCACATATATTAAATTATTAGGTGTTATTATTTCTTCTGGTTTAACGACTTATTGTTAATATTGGGTCATATAAAAAGTCTTCGCCGTTTTTCAACACCATCCAGTGGCAAAATCCGCGGAGACTTTTTATATGATCCAATATTTACAAATGAACTAAATTAGTTAAGACTATCCCGATGGAAGGTAGTCTGAGACGAGTCAACTGAAATTATTTTTATTAGCAAATCTTGTAATACCAAGACAAAGCAATTAATATATATCCCTTTTATTAGCATTTTTTAAGTGAAAACTGATACATGGAAAAATAACCCTCGACAAGATTTGCTAATAAAAATAATTTCAGTTGATTTAGATTAAGTTTCCAATCTGAATTTCGTCCCAGACTACATTCCATCGGGATAGTCTCAACTAATTTACTTCATTTGTAAATATTAACAATAAGTCGTTAAGCCAGAAGAAATAATAACACTTACAAATTTAACTTTGACTATGTTATAATTGAATTTGATACTGCTTTATTTTAATGCTGATGTGATATTGATTCAAAGTTTTTTAAAATTTCAAATTCAATATCACTGAACAGTGTATAAAATTAAGTTATTATCAATGTTTAAAATTTCTAAGCATAAATAATTTTTAAAGCTAACTTTTTACAAAATCATTTAGGATGTGACATATACGTTAGGTGGTATTACTCCAGTGATGTTAGTGTTATTTAAAATTTCATTTTTCTTAATTCACCGAAAAGAAGTTTTAAAACTTATCAATTATACAGAGAAAAATTTTTGGTATCGTGAGTATGATTCATCTAGTAAAAAGGAAATTGATGCTATCGACAGAAAAGGAATTAAATTATTGGTAACATTTACCTTCTTTGTAAATGGAACATGCACTTGTTACGCAACAGCGCCAATTATTGGTATACCTTTAATATCATTCTCATTGTCATTATCACTATTACCGCTATAAATAATAAATAACGCGATATCTATTATCGCCGACATCGCAGTATTACCGCAAATATTGCCGCAAATATTATAAATATTGCAGAAACGTAGCAGATAACTCGAAAAGCTCGTTTATTCATTTGTTTGATAACACAATAAACCATCGCACTAGTAGGTATAATATGCAGTTTCTAAATCAGTTCCTCTGATTGTGAGGGGCGTGAGGTAAGCGGGGGGTTCAGCAGAGTGTTGACATCATTGTGGTTAGCGATAAGGATTTCCGACAGTGATAAGGTATTTGACGCAAATGTGGTTTTTCGGGTTTCAAATTGGGGTGGGGGGGGGGGGATGTTTGTTTGCCCGACATGAGACTGCAAGTTCGAACCGATTTGAGACTTCGGTCCGATTTGAGACTTCGGTCCGCAAATGACATAATGTGAATGCCTATTTTTGTATTGCGACCGCCGCTCTCTCCGTCTGCGTGCCCAGGCGGAAACGGAGGTACTGGTGTTCTCAAATCCTGCCCCCTTGTCTCTTCCCGCAAGGGTAAGAGTCGTTTAGGGGTTGGCACCTTGGCTCACCAGAGCCCAAAGGGGTTTTTGGGCGTCAGTCAGGATACTTTTTGGGAATCCTGACGCGATAACGCAAGAAAAGAAAATCCTGAAAACAAAAAAAACGACACAACGCTCACGAGAGGGAATAAAAGGGGGGCTCGACTAAATTAGGGAGAGCAGGAGTCTCAGAGGTGATCCTGCTTCTTTCTCTACAAAAAAAAGGAGACTCACGCGATAGATTTTTCAACAAAGAAAAAGTATGCGTAACAGCGCAATTCATTGTAAACAACAAAAAGAAAAAACTCTACTACTAGAGCGCAGAAAGAAAAAAAAACGCGATCACAAGAAAAAAACTAACAAGATTCGAAATCTGAGAGGGACGGAACGCGATGAAAGAAAATTCCGCAAACTAGAGAAAAAGGAAAAACAAAAAAATCGCTACTAACAAAAAAGTCTAATGATACCGTACACAAAAAAAAACTTAAAACAAAGGGGCACCGCAGAAAGGAAAGGCTATAGGGGTCAGGGAAGGAAACGCAACCTGAATCTACTAAAAAAAGGGAATGGGGGAAAGAGCGGAACGCAATACAGGAACGGACAGAGATTTAGGTGGAGGGACAGTACCCGTCTCGTTGACGCCGTTGTCGTTGGAATGGAGCCTCCTCGTTGCAGTCCGGTCCGGATAGGTGTTCCAAAGATTCGAATGTGATCCGTGGCACTCCGCCTCTCTTTTGGCACCAGGTTGGGCACTCCAAACAAAAGGAACGGTCCTCAGTAAGTACTAGGTACGCTGCACGGCAGCCCAAAGATCTTTGAAGATATCCATACTCTAATTTTCCCCTTCCAGGAGGTCCTGGGCCCTAATAAGCCACGAGCTGCTGTCCTCTCTTTCGCTAGATCCTCGGGTCGATAACCAGAACTCGATTGTTGTCTTCCTTATCTAAGAAATCGCCGCAGGCGTGCTCGTCTGGAAGGATTTTCCTTATTTGGTGATAAGAGATCCGCGAGAAATGGTACCGGAACGGGAATAACTATTCGGATTCCCAAAAAGGATAAAATTCGCAATGGGGAAATAGGGTTTCGCAATAGGGGAAGATGAGGCTGTGCCCTTACCTACTGTTAAAATATGCTAAAAATGGACGTGCACGGTTATGCTAAGAGTAATGCAAGTAAGTCTCTGAAAAGAAAATCAAACAACACAAATAGCGCAAAAGGGAAGAACAAAAAGACAGTACAAATTCTTTTTGATAAGGTACGCAACAAAATGATATGATTCACAAAAAAACGCAGAAATCCAGAAGGCGTTTAACTAAATATTTAAGGTTCCCCTCCTCTTAGGGAGATCCCTGGACTTAGTCATGACCGCCAGAAAAAAAATCATACATGATATAAAAAACATAAATAGATAGATAAAGAAAAAAAAAGAAATAATAATGAGAAAAGATAAAGATAAAAAGTGTCTCCACCTGGAGAGGTGGCAAAATGCTACGTCACAATATTTATAAAACTTTTATATATTTGACTGACGGTTCTCTTTATTAAAGTAAGTTTTTCTCTGACCAACAAGGAAGGGTCTCCAACCCGACCTCGCCGAATTCAATAATTTTTGGATATGTTGTAGTACTCGAAAAACTAAGAGACACGTATTTTTTATGTGTGGTAATCCAATTTAAAGAGGTGAAAGCCACCTCTAAAGTTTTACTCGAAAATCGTTTTTTTATCATATCTCGGCTTCTAATTAATATTTTTTAATAAAACAAAGTGGAAAATAATTGTAAGAAGTCGAAGATATTATGTGTGTTTATGACCCAAGGGGTTGTAACCCTTATTTTATTTCGGAAGAAAACTAGATTTTTTATACTTTTTTTCTTTATAACAACCAGGATATGAACTGAAAAAAATAAGGATAAGCATTTCCGTGTACTCTATCGAATATTTCAGTTGTCGTGTTTCAGAATTTTTTACGCAATCGCCCCCAAATACCACAAACTACCCCTTAAAGTAATATATCGCATGTAATGATGAAAAAAAATTTTTTTTTCTTGAGATTATTACACGTGGAAACAGAATGTAATCAAGAGACACGGTGGTGTCTCGAGACAAGTTCATGTATGAATTGCGCGGGAGCGTTACCGTGTATCTTTTCTCGACCGAACTAGATGCGGGCACATGAAAAACAGCCGCCACACGTTGTGTATATACTGTGATGGGGTTTTTACGGACCCCATCCAAATCTTTTTAGAATTATCCGGAGGTCCTCTTAAAGGAACCTTTCCGGAATATCCGGGAAAATGTCCAGCACGGGAATCTAACGAGAATCCCGTGTAAACGAAGAAGCACGTCGTTACCCCTGGGCACCGTAACCTAATATGTCAATCTTGACCTACGTTCTTTTGTTTCTATTTCACAAAACGTTTCCTCTGGTCACTCACACCTGCCGGCATCGATCGAGGATCGGCACGCCACTAGCCTGGGGAAATATCGCCGATTCACCAGGCCGACTAGGACCCTCGCCATCTTAACCAGGAGGGATATTTAAACATCGCCGAACTGCTAACGTCGCCGATGGAAGAGGATCCGTCCTACGGTAATCCGAAATCGGAAGAAATCGAATAGAACAGCTTCCGGCCCGGACAAGAAGAACTCCGACCTTCCTGTTCGGAGATCCTCCACGGACAGACATCCGGAAGAACTCCACCAACGATCCAGATTTCGTATCTTTCCGCATGATAAGGAGATCGCCCGTAGTACCGAGGGCAGCACAACGCAGAGACAACGAACGATTTCAGCGCTGCGATACGGATCGTTATCCCCCTCCAGCCGGACTACCGGTAGATCTCGGAAAGAAGACGACGAAATCGAGATTCCTGTGCTGGACATTGGTGAGGCAAGACCGCCGCCTCCCTGGCCACCGCCCGGCGCCATTTTAAGGACCAACGATCCTCGTCGAATCATACAAGGAACGAGCGAGGTTTCTTCGTTACTGTAAAGGGGTGAGTGACGCTTACCGGCGTCTCCGACTTTTCGTTTTGTGTCATTTGATCGTACGTTTTCGATCCGTACCGGTTAGTACGACCGCGTCCCGGTCGCCCGGTCGAATTTGAACGATTCCGGGAGGAGAGTAACCGACTCTCCTCCACGTGGCTCGCCCGGAATCCGGGATTCCGGCTCGCGGTAACGTGCCCAGGGGAAACCGACCGGCTTCTCCGGAAGATCCCAATTGTTAAGTCCGAGTGATTAAATTGTGATTCTCGAAATTTTAATGTTGAAGAGTGTGAGTACGAGAGTGAACGAGAGAGAGAGAGAGAGAGAGAGAGAGAGAGAGAGAGTGCGATCCGGTCATATCCCGGCCGACATCTTGTATTTTTCAACTAACGGTTATATTGCCGAACTAGTAAATTCGTTTGTATGCTCGGTTCAAATTGTTATTAAATATAGCCCGGCCGATCCGGTTTTGTCATTTATTATTTAACGAGTTCGGGAGTTTTCTTTGTCCTGATTCCCCGTTTCCAAAGATTTTCAGCACCCAACACCGCCAGGCGAATCCTGGCTGGCGCCCAACAGAGCAATTAAAGTGCACGTGGTGAGGTTCCCCGAGCCTCGCGAAATACCACGTCACAATATATAGCTTCAACCTCAATACATTCAAACGCAAAATGTCCACTAAGTTGTATGAGTTTCTCTGTATACTGTGACGTGGAATTCGGGAGGGTCGGGCAACCTCCCCCACGTGCACTTCTAATCTTCCGTTGGGCGCCAGCCAGGGTCGACCTGGCCGTGCTGGGTGCTGAAAGAACTACAGAAAATAAATCGGGAGACGGGAAAAGAAATAAACGCTCCCGGATTCGTAACAAACCCGGATCTTTATTCCCGGTAACCAAGAAAATACAACAATACAACTATTTATAGTCGACTATCCCGAGATATAACAATCGCAAAAATCGAAAAGAACAACAATAAAAAGGAATCGAAATAATAATGATATTCCTAACGTGACAATAATCTACATTCACACCGGGAGAAAATCCGGCTACCGGAGTTCACCCGGTGTACGCGAAATGGCGGCCGGGACGCGACCGGCTCGCCCGTTCCTCTCTCGCACACACTCACTCGTTCTCTCTCTCTCTCTCTCTCACACACTTAAATCTATTCTTGGGGCTCCCGGAGAGGCCGGACAGCTCCCCTGGGCAACACTCCCGGTCCGGGCGTCCGGAACCGGGGAATAATATCAAAAAAAGAAAAAAACGGAAATATAACGAAAAAGGGGAAAAAGGACGCTTCCCTTTTCTCCCCCGGAACTTTCCCGGCCGCGTGCCGGGAAAACGAAAATAACAGTAATAACAACAAAAAATGACAAGAAACAAAAAAGAAACAAGCGAGAAGCTTTAAGCCTCGCTCACGCACCTCCTTTTAACTCAAAATTGGAGTTAAGGCTCCCTCCGCGTCTCTCCCGGCGTACAGAAATATGGCGGCTTTTGTGGTCGCTGTCGATCCGTTCGTCTCTCCAGGCGTCGAAAACGAGAATGAGCTCCGTCGTCCGGCGTTGGAGAGGGGGAAGTCGATCGCCGGCTGCCTTGATCCCTCGTCGACCCGTCCGGTGCTGCCCTCCGAACTACCGGCGTCCGACTGGGTTCGGCGGGAAGGTTCGAAGTCCTCGTCTCCCGGGCTTCCTGTTCCCGGTCGTGATATCTCCCGGGCGGTCTGGGTCCTCACGTGGACGATTCCCCGGTGGAGCCGGGACAGCGCCGGTGGATTTTCCCCGGTCCTGGCGAGGGCGGGGTGAGTTTCTCCTTCCTTGGGACGGCCGGGACTCGAATCGTCTCCCGGTTCCCGCGTGACAAGATGGTCGTTGGAATTCCGGCCTCGATTCCCCCGTTGCTCGACGGTCGATTTCGGATCGATCCTCCGGTGGACTCATGAAACGAGATGGAGCGGCAACAGTGACAGTTTTAGGTTAGGTTTGGTTGCCCAGGGGATACGGCGGTGCCTTACCGGTCGTCCGGGATTCGGATTCCCCGATTCCCGCGTTCGACGCCCTTACGAGGTAGGACGGTACGTGACTACTGTGGATGGGGTTCGTAAAACCCCATCACAATACATACACGGCTGGATGCCTCTATACGCTCACACGAGAAATGCAACATAAGTAGCGTCTAAATGGGGGTTTTGCTAGGCCCTAGGTAATATGAGAAAAATTTGCGACAGACAGTAGCGGTAAATGAGGGGTTTGCTAGGTCTCAATGACACGCAGTGGCGTTTTGTTTTGTTTTCACGAATCCAAAATCCAAAAGACGAAAAACTTACTTTACCGACGCACGTTATGTGTTGTTTTATATTATCTCGAGATATAAAGCCGATAATAATAATAATATTTGCAAAAAGGAAACAAATCCCCCTAAGAAACACCTCTGATGCAAAAAGTCGAGACAAGATCATGTATGAAAAGGGATCTCTCTACAAAAGTTGTGAAATCCAACAACATTAGACAACCTCGTTTTTTCCATTATGTCAATACGAAGTAATTACAAAATGGAAAGAATTTTTTCTGTTTACGTGATTAGAACTGGTATTGAACTTGTCGGGCCCCGAACCCAAACGGCAAGCAATAAATATCTTACAATTTAATTTATTTTTACCGCATTATGAATTAGTAAAAATCAGATTACATAATAATAATATGAATAATTATACTTCATACTCAAACATCTGAATTGTTCGGTGCCCAACAAGTTCAATTCCGGTTCTAATCACGTAAACAGAAAAAATTCTTTCCATTTTGTAATTACTTCGTATTGACATAATGTCAGAAGCGAGCTTGTCTAATGTTGTTGGATTTCACAACTTTTGTAGAGATTTATTTATATCCAAAACAATTATTTCACAAATTTTTTGCAAAAGGGTAGCATAAAAGGGGTGATAAAAGTCACCCCCAGAAGTGAATTATTCAATATAATTCTATTTTTATTAATATTTTCTAATCGAACTGATTAAAAATTAATTTGAGAGCAGATTTATCCTTTTTCACGAAGGGATTTTTTGAAAATGATGATGATGATAATGATGATGATGATGATGATGATGATGATGATAATGATAATAATGAGCAGCTATAAAAATAGTTATAAAAAAGTAACTCTAATTGAATATTAAAACAATATTATATTTTACTAACGTATTAAACAGAAGTAATTTTAGCGAAAAAATTTTTTTTATATTTTACATGCGCTGTATTACTTTAAGGGGTAGTTTACAGTATTTGGGGGGCGGTTGCGTGTAAAATCCCTTCTTAAAAAGGATAAATCTTCCCTTGAAATAATTTTTAATCAGTTCCATTAGAAAATATTAATAAAAATCGAGTTATATTGAATAATTCACTTCTGGGGGTGACTTTTATCACCCCTCTTATACTACTATATTGCAAAAAATTTGTAAAATCATTGTTTTTGATATAAATTATATTCTGTTTCCACGTGTCATAAATCTCAAGACAAAAAAATTTGTTCATCATTACATGCGATGTATTATTTTAACGGGTAGTTTACGGTATTTGGGGACGGTTGCATAAAAAATCCTGAACACAACTGAAATATTTGATAGAGTAAACGGAAATGCTTTTGTGTATTTTTTTCAATTAATATCCTGGTTTTTATAAAGAAAAAGAGCATAAAAAATCTAGTTTTCGTCAAATATAAAATAAGGGTTACAACCCCTTGGGTCATAAAAACACCCAATATCTTCGATTTCGTATGACAAATATTTTCCACTTTGTTTTATTAACCCTTTGACTGCTAAAGTCGTATATATACGCTGTAACAAGTTCATCGATATATACGAAAGGCGCATATATGCGGCCTTAACCTGCTGGCGGCCGGCAACACCACTATAGTGGTGTTGCCATGATTCGAACATATCCGAAAAAAATCCCGGCCGCTAGCAGGTTAATGACTGTCATCTGAATATTGCCGCACATATTGATAGTTTCATGCAAGAGTAAGCCACAGTCAAAGGGTTAAAAAATATTAATTAGAAGTCGAAATATGATAAAAAACGATTTTCGGATAAAACTTTAGGGGTGATTTCCCCCCCCCCTTTAAAGTGGATTACCGCACATAAAAAAATACGTGTCTCTTAGTTTTTCAAGTACTACAACATATCCAAAATGTATTGAAATCGAGGACGGGTTGGAGACCCTTCCTTGCAAGTGTTGTAGTTTTCGGTTGAGTTCAAATAAAAAGGTTGTAGGGATTACGGGTTAAAGTTAGTTCTAAAAGAGTTACGGAGTAAACTGAGTAATAATTTTGAGGGGTTGAATATTTTCAACCCCTCAAAAAACACCTCTGATGCAAAAAATCGAGACAAGTTCATGTATGAAAAGTAGTATCTCTACAAAAAGCAAATCTGATACAAAAAAAACCCAAAAAATTTCAAATTTACACGAAACGTCCAAAAATGAAAATTTTGAAAATCTTCAATCAAACAAAAACAATTAAATTATTAAATCCGATAATAATAAACAAGTTCAAATTTTCCATTATATCCATATGAATTTCGAAAAACTTCCGCCAGACAAAGTTTTTAAATCCGATAACATTAGACAAGTTCGTTTTTTCCATTATGTCAATACGAATTACTTTGGACCAAAAGTTCACAAAAGTACCTAGTACTCTCCACTTCATATGATTTGTCAATTTCTTCCATAGCCTTTATATCTTGTACATGTGGCATTAAAATAAAATGGGAAGAATTTTTTCTGTTTACGTAATTAGAACCGGTACTGAACTTGTCGGGCCCCGAACAAATCAGATGTTTGAGTATGATGTATTATTATTCATATTATTATCATTTAATCTGATCTATACTAATTCATAATGCGGTAAAATTACATTAAATTTTAAGATATTTATTGCTGGGTTGGGTTCGGCCCGACAAGTTCAGTACCGGTTCTAATAACGTAAACAGAAAAAATTCTTTCCATTTTGTTTGAATTACCACAGATATTGCCACATGTACAAGATTTAGACGCTTTGGAAGAAATTGACAAATCATATAAAGTGGAGAGTACTAGGTACTTTTGTGAACTTTTGGCCCAATGTAATTACTTCGTATTGACATAATGGAAAAAACGAACTTGTCTAATGTTATCGGATTTAACCACTTTATCTGGCCGAAGTTTTTTAAAATACATATGGATATAATGGAAAATTTGAACTTGTCTATTATTATCGGATTTAACTACTTTGTTTGGCTAAAGAACAGATGTGCTTTTTCTAGAGATACTACTTTTCATACATGAACTTCTCTCGATTTTTTGCACTAGAGGTGTTTTTTGAAGGGGATTCTCGTCTCCTTTTTGCAAATATTTATAATCATTAATTATCAGTTTTGATTGTTTATTATTATTATCGGCTTTATATTTCGAGATAATATAAAAAAAACAACACAATACATAACATGCGTCGGTAAGTTAAATTTTTCGTCTTTTGGATATTCCGGAAAACAAAACAGATCATATTTGAATGCCTAGGGCCTAGCGAACTTTCAACTTAACCGATTTTCAAATGTTTTCGAAATGGCTCTTTCATTTTATGTACTCCTGATACTTTTTCTAAAATTTTCGTCGAATTTGAATGATATAAAAATGAAATAAAATGAAATAAATTGAAATAAAATGAAATAAAATGAAATAAAATTGGTTTGACATTTTTTGAAGGGCGACTGTAGTCGCCTGTCGTACGTCAGTGGCATTTTATGCAGAGCGACTTTAGTCGTCCGTAATACATCGGTTGCATTTTATTTAGAGTGACTTTAGTCGTCCGTAGTACATCGGTGGCATTTTATGCAGAGCAGCTTTAGTCGTCCGTAATACATCAGTGGCATTTTATGTAGAGCGACTTTAGTTGTCCGCAGTAACGAAAGAGTTAAATAAACGAACTTTGAATTTAACCGACTTTCAAATGTTATCGAAATGGTTCTTTGGTTTTATGTTCTCCTGATACTTTTTCTCAGATTTACATCAAATTTACCGATTTTGAGCTGTCACTGATGCGACAGAATGCCTTTGAGTGTATGGAGTTTGAAGCTGTGTATATACACAACATGTTTTGGCTTTTTTTCATGTGCCCGCACCTAGTTGCTTCGAGAAAAGATACACGTTAGCGCTCGCGCCCAATTCATACATGAACTTGCCTCGAGACACTATTGTGTCTTTTGATTAATTGGTAATGACGATAATCCAAGCCACGCTGATGATGATCATCGATGATGATGGTAGTAATATCGATGATAATTAATGAATTTATTCATTAATTATCATAATTAATGAATTTATTCATTAATTATTGTCCATATTACTATCACAGTCATTGCTCATCATCGTTAGCATCACTTACAGTACTAGACAAAATAAATCATATAACTCTCAAGAAATTCTTTTTAGTAGTGTAACTATTTTTCTAACAAGCAAATACATTATCAAATTTAATGAAATTTTTGTTTTTTTGTAAATAATATATTAATCAAGAACGGTATATTTTGCCTTGGACAAAATAAATGATAAACTTTTTGAAATCATAATTAAGATAAAAAAATAAATTAATTTTAATATTTTTAGTATTTGGGATGGCCACCTTTAGCTTTTAATACCGCCTCCAATCGGCGGGGCATACTTTAGACTAGTTTTTTAAATATTGATGATCAAGATCCTCCCAAGCTTTCTGGAGTGCTTCATACAAGGATACTTTGTTTGTTATGTCCGTTTTATTAACCTTGCTGTCCAAATAAGTCCACAGATTTTCAATAGAGTTTGAATCCGGTGACTGTGGTGTCCATTCTGATAATTGTATGCCATTAGATTTGAAAAAAGTAGCTCTTTTCTTCGCCTTATGTATGCTTCGGATCGTTGTCCAGCTGGAAGATAAAGTCGTTCCCTAAATCCTATTTTAAAACCGATTCCTCTAAATTCTTGCACAAAACATCTATTATGTTTCCGCTGTCATGATGCCTTCAATTCGCGCTAAATTACCGATACCAGACCATGCAAAACATCCCCATATCATAATATTACAACCTCCATATTTTACTGTCTTCTGAATATTTGCTTCTTTGAGAGCCTCTCCAGATTTTCCCCACACCCTAGACCGCTGTTTTTGTCTAAATAATTCATATTGGCTCTCATCAGATCAAAATTCTTTTTTTCAACAATCTAAAGACTTATTAATATATTTTTTGGCAAATTCAAATGGCTTTTTCTTATTCTCCTTGCTAGTAAAAGGGCGCTTTGATGCAAAATTTCTTTTCAGTCCAGCTTCTTTAAGTCTGCGACGAACAGTGCGACTGTTGATTGTAAAATTCATCGAATTTACAATGTTTCTCGATGATAGCCTCGGATTTTTTTTAACCATTCGAACTATTCTATTGTCATCACGAACAGTTGTAGCTTGCTTTTGTCCTTTTCCAGTCAAGTTTTCCACAATTCCATATGTGTCCTATTTTTTCCATATGTGTTGTACTGCTCCAACCGAAATAAAATATTTCTCCGCAATTATTCTGAAGGAATAACCATTTTTTCGATCTCTAAAAACTAAATTTCGGACGTCTGCAGAAATTTGCTTCGGTTGCATTGTTTTTGCCCGTCACAGTTATTACTAATTGAGTCAATGCTCAAATTTTGACTTTAAATACAATATAAAGAACAGTAGAATGACGAACGATAACAATGTAACAATTCGCAGCATATGTAGAACGACGTAACATAAACATTAATATTTTATATCATAATGCTACTTACAATTAGTGTATGGTTTATTTTGTCCAGGTCAAAATATACCATTCTTGATTAATATATTGTTTACAAAAAAATTGAGCACAATATTAAATATTTGATCCGTTGTTTATTTAAATACTTAAAGAAACTAGAATTTCATTAAATTTGATAATGTATTTGCTTGTTAGAAAAATAGTTATACTACTAAAATGAATTTTTCGAGAAGTGTATGATGTATTTTGTCCAGTAGTGTATATTATCATCATAATCAATTATTATCATCAATCTCACTATCATTATCATCATCGATGGCATTCAAAAATTATATATTGATATATATAAAATTAGTGTAGTATCATTGGGGAAAAAACGCTGTTTATAGTTTCCTTTTTAAATATTTTTATTTCATTAAAAAGTAATAAAAAAAAGTTGCGGATCCCGAAGCCATCATGTCTATGGACTCGGGCTACATGACACCAAAACACACCTTCACAAATTGTCTACAGGCTAAACTAACCTGGGAAGAAGGTGACGATAACAATCCATGTCACCCTGGTCGATTCTTTTCGAAGTAAATTAGTTATTTAAATCTGATTTAAATGAGAATATTTTCCATTATTTTCCTTCGTGCCAGACTTTTTTTGAAGAACACGGGAGTAGGTGTAGTTTCAAAGAAAATGTTAATTTCGTAAATTCCATTATAAAAGAATTCAATACCCGTTTCACTTGCAAATTTTTATAACCCTTTAACAAAATCAACATACCCCAAACTTCGAGACTTCGGACTCCGAATTTATTCTATGTTCGTATCCACGTATTTATGTGAGACGTCTTTTTCAAAAATGAAGTTCATTAAAAATGAAAAACGTTCTCGTTTAAACGACAATTCTTTGTGGCGTCTTATGCGTCTTGCTACGAGTAATACATAGGTCGACGTTCCTGCTATTGCTTGTAAAAAAACACGAAATTCGTGACTCTGAACGTGAGTATATTTTTTATTTTATTTCATATTTTTCTAATCCTGCTTCTTTTTAAATAATTCAAGCTATTAAAAGGTCGTCTTAGTCTTCAGTGGATTAGGCCTAACGGAGAAACCACTTTTTAAAAAATGCGTCGGTATCAGCTGCGTGTGGAAGTAGGTTCCCTTTACTCCTAGAAGGGCTACTCGCAATGCTAGTTTCTTCCAGGAACTCAAATACAATAAAGAGGGCTGGCCGCGATGCCAGTGGCTCTCTATTGCATTTGTTGCAAAGACGATGGAATTGATACCTTCTTTGGAAGGGCCAGACGCTATGCTGGTGGCTCCCGAAGGTGTTTGCAATTGAAAAAGGGGCTGATCGCAATGCTAGTAGCTTCTAGAGATAAGAACACAGTAGAAAGGGCTGGGTGCGATGCCAGTGGCTTTCTACAGTATCCCCTTTACAGGGAAAGGAAATTTTTCACTTTATATGAAGGGCCAGACGCTGTGCTGGAGGCTTCTAGGTGCTTGCAACTCGAAAAAGGGGTTAACGCTATGTTAGTAGCCTTTTTCAAGTGCCGTGTAGGAAGTTCCTCAAGACTTTGGAAAAGGGCTAGACGCTATGCTAGTTGCTTTTTCTTTAGGTCTTGAAGAGGAACTTAGGATTAGGAACGAGCTCGTCCGGATCTCTTCGATCGTAGGAGCACTCTTCGGAGTTGAGATCTGCTGGTGAACTGTTTCGACAGCTGAAAGCATCTGAGTCTCCCGAACCTCCCGGTTCTGCCTTTATAGGTCTTCCTGATGGCATGCGGGAGCCGACTTTGTCGGCTACTACCTCTCATGGGCTCTTCCTCGAGAGAGGCGATGTCCTAACGGAGAGGGTATTTTTCGAGGCCCATGCTGAAGCGTCACATTTGGGCGATTCGAAAATCCTTCCGTTAGGCACGGCTCCCGCGCCTGCTATAAGCTACCTTCGGAGCCATGTGGGGCAGACTAGGATCGCGGGAGACGTATCACACCTATCTTAAGGGTAGCGCGTGTGACGTATGATTCTATTCGTCCTAATTGGACTTGTTCTAATTTCCCTCAGATTCGCCAGGACGCGCTATATGCTAATAGCTAATTTGTCCAGCGGTTATCCATCATTGGGAATAGAGTTATTGATCTACATATATCGGATATAGATCTTACTTGAATTTATTTTTAAAGATGGCTGCTAGCGGATGGCTGACAGCCGTCAACAAAGTTTATATTTCATTTTTAATAGATAGAAACAAATTAATATTTAAAAAGAAATAATATTTAATAGAAAAATTAATAAGTTTATTTTTAATTTTTATTTATAAATAACAAATTGAATTTACTCCGGATTACTGGTGAGTAATTAATAATTTTGTATTTCTAATCACTTCTAATTCTGTGAGGCAGAATTATAAGTTATTTTATTATTTGGGATTCTTTTTGGATGGATGGATGGATGGAAGGATACATTCCTAATTATGCAACGTTCTACCAACTCGATAATTGGTAAAACGTTATAATATATTCCAGTGGGGGAAAAAAATCAATTTTTCTTTTCTCATTTCGATAACTAAGTTTTGTTTTATTTGTCGGGTTTTTTTTCCAATCGAATTAAAGGAATGAATTTTTAAATTTACATTTAAAAAAATTCTTGTTCCCTTTTCCTACATTTTTTCCCATTGTAATATTTGCTGTTTTAGACACTCATACCAATGTAATCTGTGCTTTACAGAAGCGGGTAAATGAAGTTTCACATTACATTCCAACTATTGAGTATAAAAGAGCAGACATCACGGGAACGTTCGAAAATTCGTTATTTTCCCTCATTCGTGCTGCCAATGAAAATTTGCAAAAGCAACTGAAGTTGATGAAACTTGGTTTGAAATTAAACTGTGGGTAAAATCATGTTCCGAGATCATAGATATTCACGTTAAAACATTGGAATGCAACGATTTGAATTTATCAATCAACGAGTGTGAACGGATAAGGTGAAAAGTGGTCAAGGTCTTACTACTACTACTAAGGTGGGAAACTGTGGTGAAAAAAATCGGCGTTTCAAAGTCGAATATCCACCGGTGCGGTTGTCAATATTTGACATACCGATCCAAAGCAGTTTCTGCTAAATGCCAAAAAATTGGTCACCGAAAAAATGTTCGATTCGTTAAAGACTCACAAGTGTGTTAAAGTGAACATAGTGCTCAACGCCGATTTCATCGATAAAGACAAAAGCGTTGATTTGTAGCACATTGGAAGGAACGACTATCAGTTGCTGACAACTTCCGGCTTGAAGGAGTTGTATGAGAGTAAATTCTTGAAAGCAATATTGACACCGTTGGGGGAATTTCAAGAGAGAAGCAGTGGTTGGGCACTTTAAAAAATTATCAATTTGAAAGTGAATATTAACAGGTGTAATCTGATGCAAGCTGCATATTTCTTTAAACTACCGGAATCGATTATGCATAAGCGAGCTGTAGTGAACATGAAGTCAAATGACGATGTATGTTTCGCTTGGGCTGTCACGGCAGCTCTTTATCTTGCTGAAATGATTGTGGTTAGATGTTCTTCCTTTCAACATTATGAATGAGTTCTCAACATTGGTGGAATAACATTTCCCATGAATTTACAGCAAATTAAAAAATTTGAAAGAATAAACGACCTATCCATTAATGTATACACATTTGAAAAATATTCTGAAAGAAAAAAAGTCTTACAATGACTACTCCTGCAACTGTATGAGGGAAAGAGGAAAACCATATAAATCTCCTTTTTATTGCAAATAATAAAACGGGAAGGGCACATTTCACATGGATAAAAAACTTGTTAAGATTGGTATCCAATCAAATCAATAAAAATCATCAGGCAAAATACATTTGTGATAGATACTTACTTACTATTCGCAGTATTCTACTAATTTGATAATATCCTCTTTGGACTATTGATTAAAGTCATCGTTTTCTTTTTTTTTCATTTACAATGTCTACATTATTGTTATAACAAGGAAAGTCTTGAACGACATGTAATTGATTGCAGTCAAATTAATAAAGGTGAAATCATTCAACCAATGGAGGAGGAGATGCAAAATTTTCAAAAGGAAAATTCGTTTACTGTACGTGGTGTACGCCGATATCAAATGCCTACTGAGATATTGTTCAAAACAAAGAAGACTGTAATACATTCCCTTATCAAGAATATATACCGTATAGTGTTGGTTACTATGTACATTGTGATTTCGATTCGAATCGGAGTAAATACGTTGCCTACAAGGGAGCGGAGTGTATTCGTTTGTTCGTCCAACAATTGCGTGAGATCGGATTGGATAAATTTTCTAGCAGGGAGGAAGTGAAAATGCGACCTATGTCTTACAACAAATTAGTCGATTTTCAAAATGCCACACATTGCCACATTTGCGAATGAGAGTTTGCGGAGACGGATGAGAAGGTAAGAAATCACTGTCATTGGACGGGTGAATATCGTGGACCGGCACATAAAGGTTCTGATTAAAACTACAAAGGCTCGCTTGTACTTCCGGCGATATATCACTCATTTCATAATTCGCGATGTTGCCAATGCCTTTAAAGGTGATTATAATGATGGTGATAGTGATGGTGATGATGGAATACGTATTGAAATTTGACCACAAACGAGTGAGAAATACATTTCATTTGTGTACGTACAAGTGGGTGAGAGGAATAGAAAGAGGGTGTTTGTGTAACTGACATGAGATTAATCGATTCGATGCGCTTCATGCAATCGAGCTTGGCAAAATTGGCATTGTTCGCGATTGGGCCGAGAGAGGGGGGAGCGATCGAGCCAGGGATCTCTGGACGGTCCCCTCTCCGATCTCGTCCCCACTCGCGGCGGGTCCCACCTCATCGGTTTAAGACCGGTGAGATCGCTGCCGATTCCTCAGTTGCGGTTACATAGAACGCTTCACATTCTACTTCAGATTTCATTTACAGTCGTCGATCAGCTTGTGATCAGAGCGCACATAGCAGTAAACAGGCTTGACCTTCTCACGGTCTTAGTATAAAGACCAAATTAGAACATCATTCGTCTACTGGTTCATTTTGGATCAACCGTCAACCTCCATCGGAGTATATTAACCGGACAATTATTGCTAACCTTCTCACGGACCGTCAACCAAGTGGTCTCGAATATTCATCAAGGACATCCGACACGACCATTATCCTTAGAGAGTATAAAGTCGCTAATAACGTTGAACTGCTTACGGTCTCTCAACAAAGGTACAGTAATTTAAACCTGTACAAGAAAATATCATTAAACTCGGTAAATGGTACTTTCCATTAAGATAGGCAAAATGCCCCCCACCTCGAATTCTTTAGCGACAGGTTTAAATGGGTTCTTTGGGTCAAAAGAATAGGATCGGCACGGTCCGCCGGTCGGATTGACCCCCACCCCCGCGGGGTTTGCCAAAAAACGATTTTTCCAGGTTTTATTTTTTTTAAACCACCTGGTGGATGAAAAATTCTGAAAAAATTCAGGAGTATAGTTGGTAATAAGGGCTTTTCAGGGAAATTTTTTCAACTACCCACACTACCACCTTCCCCTAAAAAAAATAAATGAAACTAAAAATCGAAAAACAACCCCGAAAGTGCTCAGGCAGCTGAACTTTTTTTTACGGAATATTGTAGTCTGTGACCAACTCTACACCCCAGAATTTTTTCCGATTTTTCCGAGCGTGGCTTCACCTTCGAAAATCGATTTTTCGCCTTTTTTCGCCATTTCTCATGGTTTTTTCGACTTTTATGCAGCCGGGAAGAATTTCCAAGGTCAGTGCACCCCAGAATCGGATTCTACCGAAAATTCTAGATAAGTATGGACATCTGAACAATCGGGATTTGCCCATTTTTCTGCGTTTCTCCAGCTGAAAAACAGTTTTTGACCCAAAAAAATGCCATTTTTCGATATTTTTCAACGATTTTCCGATTGGTACGTAAATAGAAAGCATTTTCAAGGTCATTAGACCGCGGAATCGGATTCTACGGAAAATTTCACATAAATATCGACATCTAACCAATCATGATTCTCTGCATTTTTTCACGTTTTTCCAGCTCAAAAACCGTTTTTGTCCAAAAAAAGTCTTATTTTGACGGTATTTCAAGATTACCTCAATCTGAAATACAATTTTTATTATAATTTTGTTTTATTTATAGTTTTATTATACATTTAGTTTTAATCTTCATCGCTATCTTCATCGATGACAGGATTACAATTATTTATATCAAACATTTTTGTTAAAAATTCTGCTAGTCTGAAGAGTTTAGACAAATATCTGCCATAGAATAAATGGCTTGAATTTGACCAATAATTGATGATTGTTGTGAGCTGATTCCTTAGAGCTGTCTTTGTGTCCGTAATTTTTTAGACGTGACTGTCCTGAGTGCCGAAAAACATTTTTTACATAGGACACATTACCTTCCTGTACATGTATCGCAAACAAGAACAGCTTGAAAGAATAAGCTCACAACAATCATCAATTATTGGTCAAATCCAAGCCACTTATCCTACAGCAGATAATTGTGTAAACTCCTCAGACCAGTAGAATTTTTAACAAGTTAAGCGCCACGCTAAATTCACGAGATAATCTATTCAGGCCGTGTGACTCGCAGTGCTCTACACTAATACATTTGGCACAACCGACGAGACCTTAACGGAACGTCTTGCGGCGATCCCTAGGGACCGGCGTGGCACTTAACACGTTCACGCCAGGGCGAATATTTACGTTTTTTCGTGTGGGGCACGACCGCCCACGGAACAATCAAGCGTGACCCACCGGTGGGTCACCGGTGTACAAGAAAGAAGGTGATGTGTCCTATGTAAAAATGTGTTTCGGCACTCGGGACAGCCAAGTCTAAAAAATTACGCACACAAAGACAGCTCTAAGGAATCAGCTCACAATAATCATCAATTATTGGTCAAATTCAAGCCACTTATCCTACGGCAGATATTTGTCTAAACTCTTAAGATCAGCAGAATTTTTAACAAAAATGTTTGATATAAATAATTATAATGGTGACATCGACGAAGATAGCGATGAAGATTAAAACTAAATGTGTAATAAAACTATAAATAAAACAAAATTATAATAAAAACTGTATTTCAGAATGAGGTAATCTTGAAATACCGACGAAATAAGACTTTTTTTGGACAAAAACGGGTTTTGAGCTGGAAAAACTTGAAAAAATGCAGAGAATCATAATTGGTTAGATGTCAATATTTATGTGAAATTTTCCGTAGAATCCTATTCCGGGGTCTAATGACCTTGAAAATGCTTTCTATTTACGTACCAATCGGAAAATCGTTGAAAAATATCGAAAAATGGCATTTTTTGGGTCAAAAACCGTTTTTCAGCTGGAGAAAAACAGAAAAATGGGCAAATCCCGGTTGTTCAGATGTCCATACTCATCTAAATTTTTTCGGTAGAATCTGATTCTGGGGTGCACTGACCTTGGAAATTCTTCTCGGTTGCATAAAAGTCGAAAAAACCATGAGAAATGGCGAAAAAAGGCGAAAAATCGATTTTCGAAGGTGAAGCCACGCTCGGAAAAATCGGAAAAAAATACTGGGGTGTAGAGTTGGTCACAGACTACAATATTCCGTAAAAAAAAGTTCAGCTGTCTGGGCACTTTCGGGGTTGTTTTTCGATTTTTAGTTTTATTTATTTTTTGTTAAGGGAAGGTGGTAGTGTGGGTGGTTGAAAAAATTTCTCTGAAAAGCCCTTATTACCAACTATACTCCTGAATTTTTTCAGAATTTTTCATCCACCAGGTGTTTTAAAAAATAATAAAACCTGAAAAAATCGTTTTTTGGCCAACCCCGCGGGGGTGGGGGTCAATCCGACCGGCCGACCGTGCCGATCCTATTCTTTTGACCCAAAGAACCCATCTAAACCTGTCGCTAAAGAATTCGAGGTGGGGGGCATTTTGCCTATCTTAATGGAAAGTACCCTTTGATTTAAATCTTTATATTATACTTCAAGCTTATAACACATTTAAAATTATTCTACACAAACACTTACCCCAGCTCCAATGTCAAATAACTTTAACTGTTTATCAAATTCATCTATTATTTAGAATCTTTATTACCGACCCAATAACCCTTTGCCGGCCTTCGAATGAAGGCCAGGCAAAGGACTGAAACTAGCGATCCTTCGGCCCGTCAACCGACGGGCCGTAAGAAAACGATCGCCCCACCTGCCCCCACAACCCCACTACCCAAATCACCAAATGTAAAGATTCTAGAAAATCATTCTGTTAACTCGGTCTCTGAATTTTCAGTTACCAATAATCAACCTCTATATTCAGATTCCTCACATGTTGAGTCTCCAATATCGCCTTTATCTTATGAACACATGGATGATGAAGCCTCTTATTATTCAGCACACAATCTTCCTGTAAATTTAAATAGATCTCCTCGCGAATCACCCGATGCAATTAAAAAAAGGAAAAAAACTCAGGTTTCACCTATCGATAAACTCCTTCAAGAAAAATCCACTATCATTAACCCCAATATTGAAACTTTCAATAGATTTTCATTGCTGGAATTCTTTCAAGAAGCCCCACCTTCCACTGAATTAACGGAAAATTATTCTAATATACACATTGAAAATAAAAAAAGAAATATCCAACCACACGAAAACCTCGTTATAGATCCCTCGCAAAATCCTCAACCCATTGTCAACCCACCAAATAAACCTCCTCCAATCTACATTGATGATTTTAACACCAATATAGTGAAATTTGAGAAAACTTTGATCTCCAAATATGGCAGGACCTTCAAATTAAAATTCTTAGGTACTAAAACTAGAATCACATTTGAAAACATAGAATCACATAAGTTTATAGAGGACTTAACCAAAGATAAAGTAAACCTAAAATGGATCCACAATCCATCTCTGATGAAATTAACTCTAACACTAGAACTACCACACCAGTCATTTTGACTGGTTAGACAATTTTATTTTATTATTCCTACTTCATGTTATATTTTTTTTTGCAATGATGTAATGACTTTTGGAAAGATAGCTAAAGGATTAATATAATGAACTTTAATTTTGTTTCATACATTTAAAATAAAAGTAATTTTTTTTAAGCAGAAACAGCTACGTCTCAACTGTCCGTAGTTCTAGTGCTAAGGGAATAACCCGATCCTCCTGCACTTTAATCAACAAAAGCTCGAAATCCCCTTATGGTATTTATAACATAAACTTCCCGCCTGGTATCACCCACCAACAAATATCAAACATCAATTATATAATATATTGGGAAAAGTTTCTCTCCAATAGAAACCATACACAATGTTTTCGATGCCAATCTTTTGGTCATGTTGCAACCAACTGCAACCTCAAACCGAAGTGTGTAAAATGCGCCGGAGATCACCACTCCAAAGAGTGCAAAAACCTTATGAAATTCCCCCCAAATGCGTTAATTGCAATAACAGCCACGCTGCAAATTATAATCAATGTCCCAGCTTATTAAGTTATCTATTAAAAAAACAAAGTTCTACTAGACCAGTAAACCCAACCAGAAATGAAGAAACTATATCAGGAAAAAATCCAAATCATGAAAAATTCCCCAGTTTAATTCCAGATAGTAACACTAACTCAAATGATCATATGTATTGTGATGGGGGTTTTACGAACCCCATCCACATGTAAAACAATAAATAACGTAACGTCCTACGGGTAAAGGCGTCGAACGCGGGAATCGGGGAATCCGAATCCCGGGTGACCGGTAAGGCACCTCCGTACCCACTGGGCAACCGCACATAACCTCTACCCTGTCACTTCTGCCGCTCGTTCTTTTTCCATGAGTCCAACGAGGTATCGATCGGGAATCGACCGCAGAACAACGGGGGAATTGAAGCCGGGAATACGAGCGGCCATATTGCGGCGCGGCAACCGGGAGCCATTCGAAGTTCCAGCTGTCACTCCGAGGGAGATACCCTCCTCGCACCCTTAAGGACGGGGGAAAACCACTGGCCCGATCCCTGCTCCCACCGGAGGAAGGAGTAACACCGTACCCGGGCTTTCCGGAAGAGACGACGCCCGGGAATACGTCAGCCGGGAGAAACCGGATTCAAACCGTCCCGCGCCGGCTAGGGAGCTATGATTAGTTCGGAGGGCAGCACCGGACGGACCGGCGAGGCTCCAGCGCTGCGATCCACGGTCGATCTTCCCCCTCTCCGAGGAGAACCGCAGAGCCAGTCATTCTCGCGTTCCACGCCGTACCCTTCGGACGTTTCGCCATTTTGGAGGATTTTTGGGAGAGGAATCGCGCCGTAGAGAACGAGCAGAGTTCGGAAGGCAAGAAAGGTTCGTGAGCGAGGCTTCAGGCTTCTCGCTGTCTTTCTTTTTGTGTTATATTAGATTCTTTTGTTTTATTCTTTGCCTGGCGTGTGGCCGGCAGAGTTCCGGGGGAGACAGGGCGCGTTTCCTGCCCCCTTTCGTTTCTTTTTCTTTTGTGTATTTGTTCGCGGTTGCCCCGGGGGACTTCCTGGCGACACCGGAAGTTCCTCCCGGTTTGGTGTGAGTGAGAGAGAGAGAGAGAGTGTGATTACGGGAGAGAAGCAAAGAGCCGGCAGCGTGCCGGCCGCCATTTTGTGTGACGCCGGGTGAAATTCGCTCACCGGAATTTCTCCCGGATCGGAATTAGTGTTAAGATTTAAGATTGTTATTAATAGTAGTATTTTCGATTTCTTTTTGCTGTTATTTCTTTTGGGCATATTCGGTCGGGAATAAAGGTCCGGTTTTGTGATATTATAATAGATTCCGGAAGTTTTTATTCATTTTTCCGGTCCCCAAATTTTCATTTTTCGTAGTTTTTCAGCACCCGGCACGGCCAGGTCGACCCTGGCTGGCGCCCAACGGAAGATTAGACGTGCACGTGGTGGAGGTCACCCGACCCTCCCAGGTACCACATCACAGTATATACCAGCTCATCCTCACCCAGTTAAACCCTCATCAAGGCCTCAATCCTATGCTCAAGTTGCTGGCATCCATAACCCGTCAAATCAACCTCCTGATCCATCACGCTTTTATGAACAACTTCGTGAGTCTCAGAAACTCATCCAAGAAGTCAATGAACTTTGTAATATTAACAAGTTTAACAATATTCTTAAAAAATTAATTCAAGGCTTACGAGAATCTACTACTGAATCTGAAAAATTCCAAGTCTATATAAATGTGATTAATTCTCTTGACTCATGAAGTTGTTCCCCAAAATCATATTATGGAATGCCAGATCAATTAATACCTGGAGAAATGAAATAATATTATTCCTGAACAAGTACAATGTTGATATCTTCATTGTGGTTGAGACATGGCTTAAACCTAATGATCATTTACACATCCCAGGCTTCTCCTGTGTCCGACGAGACAGAAATTCATCCCGTGGAGGTGTCCTAATCCCCATTAACAACAAAATAAACTTCTCTGTTATCCAACCAAAGAACGAACCTTCTTTTGAGTTCCTTGCCATTATACTCAGTAACCCAAAATTAATAATTGGTGGAGTATATTCTACGCATAATAACAATATCTCCACCCAAGATCTAGATTACATCACTAGGATTGGCACTCCATATGTAATAGGTGGTGACTGGAACACCAAACATCCCTCCTGGAACAACCTCTACACAAATAAATCAGGCAGAATCTTAAATAATTACATATCCACGTATCCTAGCTGTCGAATTATAGCACCCCCAAATTTCACATGTTTTACGCCCAATTGAAGACCTTCAACAATAGATTTCTTTTTAGTTAATCATCCGTATTCTTTCGCGGCATACACACTCTCTGAATTAGCGTCCGAACACTCTCCGGTAGTCTTGTCATCTAACAACTCCTGCCAAATTTTTACATCACCCAGTTTCTACCAAACTGACTAGGAAATGTACCATAGTCTAACTAGCAAGCTTAACTTAAATAAAAATGCTAATACAGAACAAGCAATTAATGAATCAATAGTAGCTTTAAACAAATTCCTAACCTCTGCCTATTATTCCTCATCCTCCAAAAACTCACTTACCTCAATAGACACTAAAGATTACAATAATCCTGAACTAAAGAATTTAATTTCCTTACGCCGCAAAAAAAGGACACTTTTCCAAATTTCCGGAAATTATCACCTAGCTCGGGAAATCAAATCCATTAATAATGAAATAAAAAAGAAAATTTTAGAAATTCAGCATGGACCGAAAAATTAAAAAATTTAAAAAAACCGGATCCTACTTTCTGGGGTACATTTAAAGCCTGTACACCAACGGCTAGGAGTAATATTCCTCCTCTAATAAAACCTAATGGAGTACTCACCAATTCCGAATTTGAAAAACTAGATCAAATTGCAAATTCTTTTTCTGAAGTTTATAACCAAGCAAACTCCCTGAAATCTGACCTACAAAATAATATTGACGCCCACATTCATAATTTACTCGATAATTACAATATTTATAACGATCTACCATTACAATTTTTTTCTTCTTTGTCTCCAAGGTACATATATAATTTAGCCAAAAAACTAAAAAATAAGAAAGCTCCAGGTCATGATCAAATTACCTCTTCCACGATTAAATATGCTCACAAGAAAGTCTTCTGTCAAATATACTATATCTACAAAAACTGCATACTAATAGCCTATTTTCCACAATCATGGAAAATAGCTAAGGTAATTCCTATCCTCAAGCCGAACAAGCCTCCCAATAAATCAAATAGTTATAGACCTATAAGCCTACTACCTATCCTAGGTAAACTTCTAGAAAAAGTCATCCTCAAATTTTTAAACCTACACCTGGACTCTAACAATCTCATTATAAATCAACAATTTGGGTTTAGACCCCAACACTCAACCATTCAACAGATTGCTAATGTATCACAAAACATAATTCATAACATTAACACTAATAGAACTTCCGCTATGGTCCTGCTCGATTTATCTAAGGCTTTTGATTCCATCTGGCATAATGCCCTGTTATATAAACTTGACCTATTAAAAATCCCTTCTTCTGTAATAAGTTTACTACATTCCTATCTATCCAACCGCACTGCATATGTCTATAGAAATGGTTTTTCCTCGCAAATATACTCCATGGCTGCTGGCGTACCCCAAGGTTCAGTTCTTGGCCCCACACTTTTTAACATATTCATTAATGACATCCGCAATTTTCTAATATTAATCTAGCATTATACGCAGACGATACAGCCCTATACTCCTCATCCCTTAATCCTAATCTACTAATTAACAGACTCCAAAAATCCCTCGATCAAATGACCAAATACTTCTCCTCTTGGAAACTTTCATTAAACTCTGACAAAACCGAAGGCATATACTTCAGTAGGAAATTTAAGTTCGATCATCTCTTTTCCGGTCAACAACTCTCACTTAATAGCAACTCCATAAATTGGTCCAAATCAGTTAAATATTTAGATGTAGTCCTCGACCGACGAATGACTTGGATCCCTGCATTAAATGATCGATTAAAAAAGGCAAATGCCGTTTACGGAGCCTTTCATTCTCAAATTTCACCATCCTCACCCCTTTCAACCAAACTAAGAATATTAATTTATACTGCCTGTATCAGACCGGTCATCACCTACGGATCCCAGCTTTGGTGGTATTCCATATCGAAATCCCAACATAAAAAATGTATCCTCTTCCAAAATAAAATTTTAAAATTAATATTAAATAAACCCAAAAGATTTTCCTCCTGTGAACTGTACTCATTAGCCAAAATTCCCAAAATGGACTCCTACATCTCCAAATCCATACTCAATTACCAGGTGGATAACCACCCCAACCCTCTAGTTAAATCGACAGGTGAATTCTTAAATCAACTCATCCCGTATGAAAAACAAAAAATATTATTTCCATTTCAATTTAATTCCCAAAACATACATCATTTCGGCAAATCTTCTGTGTAACAAACATTTTATGTTTTTGATTTCAATTCAAATGTCTTCATCATTCATTTCACTCCCGTTTCCACCCTACCACTACCAAATCATCCTATTCTTAAATCCTAAATTCCTACCCCCCCTCCCCCTAAAACCTCCTCCTTTTCTTATTTTTACTCATACTCACTCTCTCTTACAGAATACACATCACTCCACATCACAACACTTACACTACAGGCTATGAACGTATAATAAACTGAACTCAATTACCACCGTCAACGTACAATCTCACCAGGCCACTGAGGTTTTTTGCAAATTTTCCTCGAGTAGCACTCCATCTAAATCATGAATTGAACACTTCAGGAAGTCAACAACAACCTCACTACAGGACAAATGATAACACGGCTTTAGCTGTGAGGTGCATTCACACTACTCAAGAAACACCATTTAAAAAAAAACCGATTCCTCAGTTGCGGCTTGCCAGAAGCCACGCTCAGAAGCAGGACCTATGCATATGATATTTCAGGTTCATGGTATAGTATTTTCAACTATCCTTTACCCGAACCAAGTCCGCGAGGCGACCTCGTGACTTACCATTCCTTTACGTGCGGGATCCGCACTCCCTTTGTTCTTTGAGATTATTCGAGGGATCCTCGGGTTGTCTCTCCCTTGATCGGGTACTAGACCCAATCTTTAAGGTCCTATTTAGGGAGTTGACGTGTCTTCCACGCATTCGGCCACCCAGCGCCGCTTTGTTTCTGCTCGCCAATCGAATTCGTGAGCGCGTCATAGATGCATTCATGGCTTTTAACGCCTCTTTCGTACGGTTTCTTCATTTATTGTTTGTTTCCTGACGAAATAGACGCGATCTTCGCTTCGGCTGCGGTTTATTATTATTAGTTAATTATAGGAGTAGTTTTTGGTTAGTCTTTTCTTTTATTTTGGAATTAATAAATATTAATTAAAGCTACCAACTCGCGTTGCTTCTTTGTGTATGTGTGTGTTACCCGGTCTGGTCCGTCCGAGCGATCACCCTCAAAGAGATTAGGGCGAGGGATACCTCCCTATACACAAAGTCCACGAACATACAGGCGTCGCTTATCGACAACTGACATAAAAATAGTTAAATCATGTTTTGGTGATCATGATAACGAAAGTTTGGACTTGATAACAAGCTCTGAAAGCAAGCTCTGAAACATAAGCTCGTATTGCGTAAAATGCATCGTGTACTGCAATTCAAATAATCGCGCTGGCTTCGCGAATACAACAACCTAAATGCACGTTTAACAACTATGACAACGAATGATTTTGAAAAGAATCTCTTCAAACTCATGAGTAACGCTGTTTTTGGTAAAGCCATGGAGAATGTGCGCAATCATTGAGATATGAAACTCGTCATACGGTGGGATGGAAGATATGGAGTAGAAGCACTTATTGCATAACCAAATTTTCACAAAGATTTTCGGTGAAGATTTGGTGGCCATTGAACTCCACAAGCTGAAAATTTACTTTAACAAACCGATATACGTGGGTATGTCGTTTCTTGATATCCCGAAGATCCTCCTCTACGATTTTAACCATACTTATATGCGAGAGCGCTATGGAGATGAATGTAAGGTGTTATACACTGACACGGACAGTCTGATCTATGAACTTGTGTGTGACGATGTGTATGAAATTATGAAACGTGATATTGATAGATTCTATACTAGTGATTATAGTGAAAACAATGCATATGATATGCCTCGTGTCAATAAAACAATTCCTCGGTTGATGAAAGATGAAAAGAATTGTATGATAATGGCTGAATATGTGGGTGTACGAGCAAAGATGTATGCGTATTGTGTGAGTGGTGAGGATGATTGTAAGAAAATCAAAGGTACAAAACGTAATACGATAGTGCGTGAAATAAATTTTGATGACAATCTGTATTGTCTACATGAAAAGTCGATTCACAAGCATAAGCAGCGAAGTATTCGTTCGAAATTGCACAAAATGTTTACGGTGTGTGAGAGAAAAGTTGCGTATGATGATAAGAGGTTTGTATTAGCGGATTTAGTTACTACATTGCCATGAGGATACAAAATAACGGAAAATGAAAAAATGTAAAAAAATGGAGAAATTGTAAAATTTTTTTTATTAATACACATGTTACAATACATTAGTTTCGTCAGTCGAAACTAAATCATTTAACGAAAACTTTGTTTCCCTTTTTCCGCAAAATTTGTTCAACCAGGTAGACGTTGGGATTTGCAACTGCCTGAAGTTCCTTCTTGTAGAATTTACCGTAAATGGTTGCCCGATGGAGTCTATGCAAGAGATAGGTAATTGGGTTGGTCTTTTGCACCTCAGCTGTTTCGAAGACTTCGCTGGACCAATTCGGGGTATAACCTTTGGCAAATATACTCTTGTATTTGCTCACATACACGTGGTCACCAACTTTGAAGCGTGCCAGTCCAATGATTTTTACATTGCTATACGCCGTGTCAAGTAGATCATTTGCATTTTCTCGAGTGGCGTCGTTTGGACGCCTTCCAGTGGGTCTATGTCGACGCTCGTTGTATCTTTTTACGAGACCTATATGTTGATCATATGACACCAATATGTTGATCCATTTGTAATTTCCATTGAGTGTAAAGAGTTTCTACATATTGTTTTTCAATGTTTTATTCCAACGCTCGACAATCGAGGCTTTCATTATACTGTGTGTGGAATAATGATTGATTTTTAACTTATTTACAACTTTCTCGTGAAAGTCCACGTTGTAGAATTCTTCGTAGTTGTCAGTCTGCAAATTTTTACGTTGTCGCCTACTTTGACGTATAACATTGAGGAATGTATTACTCACGCTTTTACCTGCTTTAGATTTAACAGGTATTGCCCATCCATATTTCGACAATGCACCGATTATCGCAAGAATGTACTTGTATCCGGCATTGAGTCTTGAGTACGTTTGCATATCAACGAGATCAGCTTGCCATAAATCATTATATCCCTTTACGATGTCGCGTCTACGAGGAAAGTTTCGTCGAGCGGGAGTTCAACAATACAGTCCATACAATTTTTACACTTATCATTATCACTATCAGAAGATTCCGGATTTACAATATATTTCTTCTTCTTATTCTTCACGACGACAACTTTTTTTCCCGAATCTTTTAATTACTTAAATTTTTTCACGCATTCCTCGATATGAATTATGTAAGTCATCAATTCTTTTCACCAAATTATTATTCTTGATTTGTGGATTCAGGGTGTGGGTGAATAATTGTTCATAAAACTGTTTAACATAAACTAATATATTCGACTTAACATATAACGTCCGTTTCCCACACCGGTCGACAAGCGAGAAAGAGAGAGAGGGAGTATAAATCACGTGAAATTCAGGTCGGCTTCCAATTAGCAGTAACTTCTATGTCATGCGTCATCGCTACGAGGTGGCGCCACGTACATACATGGCAGTATTAGTGTGAATCAAGATTATAATATTTACAATATTCAACAATTATCTTTTTTTCTGGAGATCATCGATATCGCTCTTAACACTGGCGATTTCTTCGACGCTGAATTTATTATTGTACTGGAGATTTGCCTTTAGTTCCTCATATTTTTCTTGAAGATAGTTGATAGCACTCTTGAGTGTGTTGATGTTCTCCACATTAGATCTATTTACGTTCTTAATATTTGTCTTCAGCTCAATACACTTTTGTTCCAAAGTGAGACAAACAAAAGTCGTAATCTGTCAACCCACTCGTTTGCATCATCCCAATGAACGTAATCTATAACGTTATTTGTAACTTTTATATCGAATGGTATTCTTTTATTACTTCCACTAATTGTTACTCTTAGGATTGTCATAGCACCTTCCACTCTGATAGTGAATAACGGTGCAATTATATGCTTATACTTGTATACTCTATTACCCAACACTCGTTCATTTGATAAATTTAGACGTTTACGAGCATTCGTTGATATCAAAATGTTTTTGTTTGGTTGCAAATCTGCATTTGTATACAGGGTGATATTGAGTTTTTTCATAAAGATTAGTTCAAAGAGTCCTTGCGTACCACGATATCTCGTACCGTTAATCAACAAATAGCCATTGTTATCCACATCGAAAGCAACATTTCCCATAATTAGTTTATCTTTATCAAAATGAACACAGTACAGGGTGTCAACGGTGTTACTCTTATCAGTCAAAAGACGTTCCAAGTACAATTTTGACAATGGGCCCATATTTCCAGTAAAGTGACTCAGTATTTGTTCACGTTCTTCGGGGAAGATCATCATACCCCTTACATACGCCTTGCACTTTCTCCTTCTTCCACTTCTTCAAAATTGTCATCATCATTATTGTTTTGATAATCAGTCACAGAGGAGGAGCAAGGTCTGTTCATTGCTGTTGTTGCTGCTGGTGTATAAGAAAGTTTTCTCCGTATTTGTAATCTTGGAATCGATACTTCTGACAACATAAGATCACTTTGATCTCTATTTTTAGATCCTCTTTGTCGTTCCGACTGCTGCTGCTGTTGCTGCTGCTGTTTTTGCAGTAGTGGTAAAATTAGTGGAATATCTGTTTCTGTTTCCGGTGAAAATGATGGTGGTGGTAATGATGCCTTCATCGGAAATTTTGCTGTTGCTGTTGGAGATTTAATTGAAGTATTTTCAACCAAATGTTTGAGAGGATCGATAATGGGTTTCAGGTTCTTCTTAAGAATATCGTCACTCTCCATCTTTCCGACTATCAAAGCTTGGTGTTTTGCTCGAATATTTTTACGCGACTTCGCGATTCCCTCAATAAATTTCTCTGTCTCCTTCTACATCTCTTTAGGTATTTCAATAATGACAGACACTCTCAGAGATAAACAAAGTCATTAAATCCTCGTCTATTACGACACTCGTTTAATGCACTATCTTTATGGTCACAACAAATCCATATTTGTATTGCCAGTAGATTGCACATAAATCACTAAATTTTTCATACGTCATGTCAGTATTAACGTGATTGCTGTAAATGTGTGTGACATTTGTTCCATCTTGCTTAAAGAGAATCAGCAAATTTGCATTATCACGAATCAAAAGTTTTGGAATTTTTGTATAAGTCTGAGAAAGGTAGAAGCAATCTACGTTGGCGTGTCTACCCACTGAAAAGTATTCCCTTATAGCGTCCTGCTTATAACAAGCAACGTCATCAAACACAAATACTGAATCAGGAGCACTGTCAGACGGTGAAATTACGTCCACGTTGTTGGACAATGTAAAACAGCCTATGTCATCCATTGGTTCGAGAAAATGCTCGAGATAACGATATTTTATTTATTCTAATGATTTCGAGTAAACCTAAACGTTTAATGAAATGCACACCATGCGGACTTTTAAGGGGTTACAACACAGTAAAAAAAAATTTTTTTTCATTTTTTTAAATTTAATTTTCTGAAACCTTCAATTGTTAACAATACTCTCACCAAATTTTGTAAAGAAATTCGTAAAATTGATGGAGATATAGTATAAAATTGAGTTTCTATGTCGTATTATTATCCTTTCTCAGCAAAACTTTGAACGCGTTTTTCTCGAAACTATGTCTTTCAACCTGGTTGACAGCATATTTAAAAAACTGTTCATCCGATTTGCATGTACAAAGTCTTAAAATGTTTGAAAATTCAGTCTCTATGGCACCACGGAGAGTTTTTTTTATAAAGGGCCCCTTCTATTTTTTTTTTCATAAATGATAACAATTTTATATGAAAAAATTTGCTGGTCCGCCATTTTTTTTAATTGTTAGATATCGAAATTTTGTCCCGTGGTGCCATAAATCCATATGTCTTTTTTTTTTTTTTGTGTAACTTGAGTGAGAGGGTGGTATCTCCTAGAGTCCCAGCACATCGACCTATAGGGTCTCTTGTGTTCTCTCAGTCAAGTTTGCTTCTATCCCAGTTTGAGTTTCCTCCCGAAGGAAAGAATACTGCGAATAGGGTGATCACAGATTAAACCTTCCCCGGAGGTTGCATACCCGAGGTGGTGTACTCTGTGTCGTGCTAAGGCTTCGCATTCCACGACTATGTGGGTTGCTGTTTCTTCTTCCCCTCCACAGAAGCGACATGTGGGGGGGTTGACATATAGCCCCATGGTATGCAGGTGCGCCCGTGAGGTACAGTGCCCTGTCATCAGTCCTGTGACCAGCCTTATGTTGGTTCTATTTAGATTTAGAATCTCTTTTTGATCCGCTTGGGTTATAGAGCTCAGCATTAATTTGCTGTGCCTGATCCCAGGCGTTATATGCCATCGCGAGGTGTGTTCCTTCTGGATCCATCGTCTCACTACTAAGCGTGCAGCTGATTTGCTGATGCCACATACAGGCTCAGGGCCCGTAAAGGGTGTACAAGACCCCTTCCTTGCTAGTTGGTCTGCTTTCTCATTACCTTCGATTCCACTATGCCCCGGCACCCACATTAGCATAAGCTTGTTGTGTTTGGCCAGGGTGTGGAGGTTCTGAGTACACTCCCATACCAGCTTTGAGGTCGTTTTGTATGATGTGAGGGCCTTGAGGGCAGCCTGACTGTCGGATAGAATTTGTATGTGCTTCCCTTTGTACCCTCTTCTCAGGTTTTCTTCTGCGCAGATGTTAATAGCGAAGATTTCGGCCTGGAAGACTGATAAGCGGGTACCAAGGGAGAAGAACATGTCACACTGGGGGCTGGTACCATGAACCCACTCCCTGCACCAACTCCCTGACCTGTTTTGGAGCCGTCCGTGAACCACTTCAGGCATCCAGGGTGACATGGATTCCTACCATCACCTTCTTCCCAGGTTAGTTTGGCCTGTAGGGATCTTGTGAAGGTGTGTTTTGGTATCATATAGTCCGAGCCCATAGACATTATGCCTTCGGGATCCGCAACTACGTTTGAAATGTTGGAGTGGCCCTTCCCGGCCACCCAGTTGTTGCTGCATTGTAGTCTGAAGGCGCTCATTCTTGCCTCTCCCTTGATCACAATATCGAGGGGTGGCATTCTTAGGAGCACCTCCATGGCTGCCGTGGGTGTGCTTCTCATGGCTCCCGTTATGCAGAGACACGCCAGTCGTTGAAGACTGTCTAGGGCTGTGATTGCGAGCTGTTGGTTAGTTTTTGGCCACCAGACAAGAGCACAGTAGGTAATCATAGGCTTGACCACGGTATTGTTCAACCAGTACATCATACGTGGTTGAAGTCCTCAGGTCTTCCCAAAGGTACTTCTACATGCCATAAGAGACATCTTACCCTTTGTGATAACCTTCTGCAGGTGAGCGTTCCAGGTGAGTTTTGAGTCTAGGATAAGTCCTAGATACTTGACCTCGCCTGAGAATTGCAACGAAGTGTTGAAGAGTGTGGGGGGCTCGAGCCGTCCTAGTAGCCTTCTCCTGGTGAAGGGAACCACAGTGGTTTTAGAGGGGTTAATGGTAAGCCCCTGCTTCCCACACCAGGTTTCCACTACACAAATCGCTCTTTGCATAAGTTCGGAGACGGTTTGTGTGAACTTGCCTCGTATTAGCAGAACTATGTCGTCCGCATAACCTTGGGCAAAATAGCCCTGTGAGTTCAGGTCTGCCAGGAGATCATCCACAACTAGATTCCACAGGAGTGGAGATAGAACCCCTCCTTGCGGAGTGCCCTTTGTTACAGTGATGCTCCTGGTTATCCCGAACATGGTTGCTCTTGCTTCACGTCTCTGAAGTATGTTGCTTATCCATCGACAGGTGGTGTTCTCAACCCCATGTCGATGGGCAGCAGCGACCATGGATTTAAAGGCGGTGTTGTCAAAGGCGCCCTCGATATCCAGGAATGCTCCCAGCATCACCTCCTTCCTATCAAGGGTTCCTTCGATTCTGCGTACCAGCTGATGAACCGCTGATTCACATAACTTGCCTTGTTGGTAGGCATGTTGATAAGGGTGCAACGGTTTCTGTATAAGTGCCGTGCTTCTTATCAAGAGACACGGTAGTGTCTCGAGACAAGTTCATGTATGAATTGGGCGAGAGCGCTACCGTGTATCTTTTCTCGACCGAACTAGGTGCGGGCACATGAAAAACAGCCGCCACACGTTGTGTATATACACAGCTTCAACCTCCACACATTCAAACCAAAAATGTCCACTAAGTTGTGTGAGTTTCTCTGTATACATACACGGCTGGATGCCTCTATACGCTCACACGAGAAATGCAACATAAGTAGCGGATAAATGGGGGGTTTGCTAGGCCCTAGGTAATATGAGAAAAATTTGCGACAGACAGTAGCGGTAAATGAGGGGTTTGCTAGGTCTCAATGACACGCAGTAGCGTTGTGTTTTGTTTTCACGAATCCAAAAGACGAAAAATTTACTTTACCGACGCACGTTATGCATTGTTTTATGTTATCTCGGGATATAAAGCCGATAATAGTAATGATAATTGCAAAAAGGAGACAAATCCCCCTAAAAAACACCTCTGGTGCAAAAAGTCGAGACAAGTTCATGTATGAAAAGGGATCTCTCTACAAAAGTTGTGAAATCCAACAACATTAGACAAGCTCGTTTCTTCCATTATGTCAATACGAAGTAATTACAAAATGGAAAGAATTTTTTCTGTTTACGTGATTAGAACCGGTATTGAACTTGTCGGGCCCCGAACCCAAACGATAAGCAATAAATATCTTACAATTTAATTTATTTCTACCGCATTACGAATTAGTAAAGCTCAGATTACATAATAATAATATGAATAATTATACATCATACTCAAACATCTGAATTATTCGGGGCCCAACAAGTTCAATACCGGTTCTAATCACGTAAACAGAAAAAATTCTTTCCATTTTGTAATTACTTCGTATTGACATAATGGAAGAAACGAGCTTGTCTAATGTTGTTGGATTTCACAACTTTTGTAGAGAGATCCCTTTTCATACATGAACTTGTGTCGACTTTTTGCACCAGAGGTGTTTTTTAGGGGGATATGTTTGTCTACAATCTTCTCCATCGTCTTCAAGATGAAGGATGAGAGACTTATAGGTCTGAAGGATTTGGCTTCAGTATAACTGGGTTTTGCCGGTTTGGGGATAAAAACTACCCTTACCAGCTTCCAGATTTGTGGCACTTCACCCGTTGCCATACTCCGCCTGTACATTCCACAGAGAATAGGAGTTAAGAGCTCCTTCCCCTGCTGAAGTAGTGCTGGAAAAATTCCGTCTGGGCCTGGAGATTTAAAAGCTCCAAAGGAATCGATGGCCCAACGGATTGCATTGGGGTGAAAGATGGTTCGAGCCACATCCCAGTCCACCTTCTTGGTTCTAAGTGCCCCGTGGTGTCTTGGCAAGGGAGTGGTTTGATCTGAGCTGGTGTCAGAGCGAGGAAAATGCGTCTGGAGCAGGACCTCTAGAGTTTCTGCTCTAGTTTTTGTATGGCTGCCAGTTGCAGTCTTAATTGTTCCTATTAATCCATATGTCTAGTTTATAAAGGATTTTTTTTTCAAATGAACCGTATGGCTTAATTGCTGTCAACCACCAAATCGGAGTGTCCTTTTGAAAGCGGCGTACATCGCAAACTATTAGTCAGATGGGGATACACAAATTTGTGTAGAGTCTTGTTTATGTATATATTGAATAAAGGTAACAATAGAAAAAAAAGAATAATCGTTTGCTCGAAAAAAATTATTAAAAATACACCCTCATACCGCGCGCGCTCTGTGTTGTAACACCTTAAGTAAACTCAGCAGTACATTGGTCTTCCTGTACTTTGACAGACCACAAATTATCCCGCGAATCGTATGTGGTAATATTTGACCATGTTTACGAGTGTGGAGGGGGATGTGGTTAAACATCTTATCGGTGACGCGTATACTCGATGATTGCTTCACGAATCGCATTATTGAAGTGCGATGTAAAAAGTTGAGAAATTCAGCTATCTATACAACTCGGTGTGATCAAAAAGTTTCAGTGCTACTATGGATTTCGTAAAAGTATCAATGGCATTAGAAAATATATACAGGGTGTCCCATTTAAAAAAATACACCTGAATATATTCTCAACGAAGCGTTTTCCGAAAAAATGACTCCAATAAAATTTGTCGGGTACGGAGGGGGACATGTGATGATGACCTTGACTTTGACCTCACCCTTCATCTTCAAGTTCATTTTGAGGTCAACTTGGTTTTTTTTAAATAGAACTACCTATTTTTTATTACAGATTCTTACTTTACAGAAAAAAACAAACAACTTTTATTCAAAATGTTTTTTCATCAGACTTCAATTTTGTTAGATATCACACAAAAGATTCAAGTAATTGTAGTGTAGAAAAGAATTTATTATTCGAATATCAATCGCTTTGGAAAAAACTAAATAATTCACAATTGGAACGTGGTGGTAGTCTGCCTCGTGGCAACAATAAAGATAGAAGTTCTTTAGGAGAGCCTACATGACATTTGTATTAACATCTTTATTAACAATCTTTCTGAGTTCAGGATTAGTTTTATATGGAGTCACGAGAAAGGATACAGTATCAAATTCCCCCACAAAAAAGTTCAGGTTCGAGTGAGAAGCATTCCTGCTTTTCCCATTGGCGATTCCTTCCAGTTGACACTCTTACGAGAAAAAGCATTAATCACAGTCCAAAATAGGAGAGTAACTTCAATGTCACCGGAACGGAATCGATTATGGATCTCCCGCCTAGCGGTTATCCCCCTGTCAAGCCCCACAGAAACGGGTCTCTAAGTAGAGATGGAGAAAAAGGAAGGCGCTCAGCCGGCCATCTTAAGACAGAGCTGCTTAGATCTTCTAGCTGTGGAGTATCGCAAATAGCGAGGAATCACTGTGCAAGAGAAAGCCACGCCCCTAACGTTTGGGCCAAATAGAGAGTGCTGCGAAACGGGAAATGATTTAGTCCAAGCAGATCCTTAGAGTCAGAAAGAGCGACTCTAGGGTTTCGAGGTAGATATTCGATTCGGTAGGTTGGATATTCGACCGACGGTGCTGGCCGGCCAAATAGTGCTTTCTCCACATTTCGCCTGCTCGTTTGAGTGAGCTTTATCATTTACCCTAATGGACTTCGCGCGTCCCTCCCCGTGCCTTTTCAAAGTTGTAATTCTATGGAATTTGTGCATAATTTGCGCTCTTGTCGCTTATTGGTATAGAATATTGTTTCCATACAGAAGTTTCTTTTTATGGCGCTAAATTCTGACAGAGTTCGTTTATCTTTCAGATAATTACTTACATCACTATTCACACCATTGCCTGCGTTCAGTTAGTGATATAATAAACCAATATCCAGGACCCACGGCGGGGACGTAGCAGGATGGATTTTCAGGTCCCATTTCGATCCAGCCAATGAAGGCAAGACCGTGAAGAATCCGATCGATAAGGATAATCAAAAAGTCTCTTTGTAATGCGATCAGTGACAGCAAAATTCTGAGAAGTCTGGAAGAGAAAAGAAAGACCCAGAAATTCAGAAAAATGAGAGATTTTACCTAATTTGATTTTTAAAAATGCCCCCATTTTTATAAATACACAGCTGGATTTTCCGATCAAAGTTTGTACAGTTGATAAAAGCACGTCCCTCGATACATTTCTACAGATGTAAGTGATTCGTTGCATCTCATTTTCCCTGCTAGTAGGTGGATCTGTATATACCATATCTTTATGAAGTCCCATAGAAAAAAGTCTGGGCTTGCTAGATCCGGAGATCTGGGGCACCATTCCATCTGCCCACCAATGCCTATCCACCGACGAGGGAATTGGCGATTCAAATATCGTTGAACGATTCCGATCCTATGAGCAGGAGCACCATCATGTTGGAACCACATACGTTGCCTTGTTTGCAGATCAACATCGTCTAACAAATTTGGCAATTCATTTGTTAGGAAAAGAAGATATCTGGTTGAGTAAATATTTCCGCCACAAAATATGGTTCGATCAAATAACCATTTGGAATTCCGCACCATACAACCATCATGTATGAAAAGGAATCTCTCTACAAAAAGCAACTCCCCAAAAATTTGTAATTTACACAAAACGTCCCAAAATCAAAAATGATTGTGGTACATTTTGAAATCTCCAGCCAAACAAAGTAGTTAAATCCGATAACACTAGACAAGTTCAAATTTTCTATTATATCCATATGAATTTGGAAAACTTCGACCAAATAAATTTGTGAAATCCGATAATATTAGACAAGCTCGTTTTTTCCATTATGTCAATACGAAGTAATTTGTTAAAACCGATCCGTGACGACCGTTTAGCGAGGCTGCTTGCGACTGCGCATGAGTGTGTGTGCGTGTGCGCATGCGGCGTGTGAGACGCTTCCAGAGACAAAGGACAGGAGCATGCGTGCTCCTTAATATCGTCGTGTCAACCGATCTGTGCACTTCGTGTCATTTATAGCTTTACTTATATCGGAATGTATCTCTTGTTTTATTACGCGTATCGTAGCCTTTGCTTTTCCCGATCCGCTGTCCTGACCTCAACATAATTACAAAATGGAAAGAATTTTTTCTGTTTACGTGATTAGAACCGGTATTGAACTTATTGGGCCCCGAACAATTCTGATGTTTGAGTATGATGTGTAATTATTCATATTATTGTTGTGTAATCTGATTTTTACTAATTCATAATGCGGTAAAATTAAATTAAATTGTAAGATATTTATTGGTTATTTGTAATTACTTCGTATTGGTTTTTTGTAACTACTTCGTATTGAAATAATGGAAAAAACGAGCTTGTCTAATTTTATCAGATTTCACAATTTTATTTGGCCGAGGTTTTTCAAAATTCATATGGATATAATGGAAAATTTGAACTTTTCTATTGTTATCGGATTTAACTACTTTGTTTGGCTGAAGGTTTTCAAAATGTAGTACAACCATTTTTGATTTTGGGACGTTTTGTGTAAATTAGAAATTTTTGGGGAGTTGCTTTTTGTAGAGAGATCCCTTTTCATACATAAACTTGTCTCAACTTTTTTGCACCAGAGATGTTTTTTAGGGGAATTTGTCTCCTTTTTGCAAATATTATTATTATTATCGGCTTTATATCTCGAGATAATATAAAACAATTCATAACGTGCTTCGGTAAGGTAAATTTTTCGTCCTTTGGATATTCGGAAAAACAAAACATAGATAATATCTGAATGCCTAGGGCCTAACCCACCATTGAGCCACCACTGGGCGACAGCCAGCAGATGAGTTATTATTATTATTTTATGTCTTTTTCTCGTATATTATTATTACCGGCTTTATATCTCGAAATAATATAAATAATACATAACGTTGCGTCGGTAAGGTAAATTTCTCGTCTTTTGTTTGGATATTCCGGAAAACAAAACACAAATAATATCTGAATGCCTAGGGTTGAGCTGCCACTGGGCGACAGCCAGCGTATGAGTGTATCTGTCGTATATGTATACAGAGAAACTCATACAATTTAGTGGACATTTTCGCGTTAATGTATTGAGGTTGAAGCTGTGTACATACACAACGTTCTTCGGCTATTTTTCATGTGCCCGCAGCTGGCGGCTTCGAGAATAGATACGCGTTAGCGCTCTCGCCCAATTCATACATGAACTTGTCTCGAGACACTACCGTGTCTCTTGATAAGACTCCAGCGATGCTGGTGATCAACTGTGCGATACCAATGTGGATTTTCCACAGACCAATAATGACAGTTATGTCGGTTCAGTTGTCCGGGGTTGTGGAAAGTAGCTTCATCGGAGAACATTACATACAGTACTGGACAAAATAAATCATACATCTTACAAGAAATTCTTTTTAGTAGTATAACTATTTATCCAACGAGCAAACTCATTACTAAATTCACTAAAATGAATGTTTCTTTAAGTATTTAAGTAAAGAACATATGAAATAATTAAGATTGTGCTGAATTTTTTTGATAACAATACTGTTACGTCCTAAGACCAGAGAAGCGCTCTCTTTTTAGGGAACAAGGTAGCGTTGTGTTCCCAGGGATTACGAGCATGCGTCAATACGGGAGGCGTAAAATAAGAGACATTAGTTAATGTGAATGCAAGAAAAAATTACAATATTTATTCAACACAAAAAAAATGTATACAAAATAAACTAGTCTAATTCTTCATCAGAGCCCAGACATCTCTTCACTCTTCACTCTGGCTCTTAATTTTTCTCTTTGAGTATATAGACATGGAGGAGGAATACCAGCACCGAAAGTGTGTCCAAAGTCTGTGCGAGAGAGAAAGGTATAAAGTGATATTCGTCCTCTCTGGGCATGCGTCAAATGCATTATGAATGCTATAAGTTACATTGGCGGGCTGCGTTCCGTAAAGAGTATATGGGGCATTCCACGCCAAATCGGACAGTTGGAAAAATTTTGATTTTTGATTTCCTCAATTTTTTGATATTTTTTAGTACCTACCGAAAAACCCTTCCTGGTAAAGGGTATAGCCGAATAAGGGGGTCAAAAATGCCCCTAAACCAAATTGCATGTACAATAGGTCATTCGATAGCTTTTCGAAAAAGATTAATTTGTGCCAAATTTCAGCTCTGTATCTCAACCTGGGGGCCAGTAATGGCCAAAATTCGAAAATCTTGTTTTTGCCCAATTTGGCCCATTCTATGGTGAGAAAAAAATCGGAAAAAAATCAGAGACATTTCGGTTACAGAGACACATATTACAGAATTTTTACAGATTTTTTAACCCAAAATTAAAGTCGTAAAAAATCAAAAACCTAAAACAAATTTCGAAAAATGCTCATGTCGAATTGAAGGAGTCGCGGAACTATAATCATATTTTAATAGGAAATGCATATTCATATTACTATTGTTCATGAATTTTTTTGGCGTGGGTTTGAACCCTCTATCCATCATATTTTTTTTTCCCATAAATTGTATATTTTTCTCAATTGTCAATTATACAAATATATTTAATCAATAATTATTTACAAATGCTTAACTATATTTCAGCTTGCCCTAAAGTATTTTTATAAAAATTGGTCTCTTGAACAATTGTACTTGGGTTGTAATAGCTACTATTTATTCTTTTCTTGTTGCCTTTTTCTTACGATACGAATTCTACATGTTTTATCCACCCAAGGAAGATTGCTTTCTAGCCATTAATTACCATCGAATGATTGTATTGACCAAAATATATGTAACGTCAATGTCTGTTGATGTCTTCAATGTCTCAAGTATGAATTGTAATTGATTAAAGAAATTATTGTATGTTTTATTACTTCTCTATAAAAATGCTTATAGTCCAGGTGTGAGATCGGCGCCGGGGTAAGGTTTTTATTTGATAGATTAGTAACGACTTTATCCAATATACAACGGAAACGCATCAGGCATAAATAAGTGTAATAAATTATTGAAACTTTGCAAATATAATAGCAGAGTCTGAGTTTTCCAGTTTTTTGAATGCGGAACAAAAACAAAAAAGATAAAGGCCTTAATATAAAGAATCTTGCTCAGTAGTAACAGGCATTGAAGTTACATGTATTTTGGTCAATACAATCATTCGATGGTAATTAGTGGCTAGAAAGCAATCTTCCTTGGGTGGATAAAACATGTAGAATTCGTATCTCAAGGAAAAGACAACAAGAAAAGAATGAATAGTTGCTATTACAACCCAAGTACAATTGTTCATTAAATGTTGATACATCAAAAATATCATAAATCACTTATTTCATTGAGAAAAGTTTTTAAATTAAAGGTTTCATGTAAATATTTAATTTTAAAAAGTGAAATTCGACGTAAATATTGGTTTATATTTTTTTTAACTATGGCGCACCAAACCAAAAAAAATCTGAAAAAATTCATGAACAATAGTAATATGAATATGCATTTCCTATTAAAATATGATTATAGTTCCGCGATTCCTTCAATTCGAAATGAGCATTTTTCTAAATTTTTTTAGGTTTTTGATTTTTTACGACTTCAATTTTGGATTAAAAAATCTGTAAAAATTCTGTAATATGTGTCTGTGTAACTGAAATGTCTCTGATTTTTTTCCAGATTTTTTCTCACCATAGCATGGGCCAAATTGAGCAAAAACAAGATTTTCGAATTTTGGCCGTTACTGGCCCCCAAGTTGAGATGCAGAGCTGAAATTTGGCACAAATTAATCTTTTTCGAAAAGCTATCGAGTGACCTATTGTACATGCAATTTGGTTTAGGGGCACCATTGACCCTCTTATTCGGCTATACCCTTTTGAGATTTTTTTGATTACCCGTTCAAAAGATCAAATTTTCAAAGAAATCGCTTCTTTTCTTGTTTTTTGCTAACAATGGTCTTTACTTAGTAATAACTTTTTCAATAATGGTCCAAATTTAAACTATTTCAAAATTGTTGATCTTTCATGTACTCTTTAGAAAAAAATATTAAAAAATTTTACAAAATTCATACAACTGAAGTGCAGGCTTCATCTACCCTCCATAATATATGTATACAAAGAGTGCAGGTTACGATGTGACGCGTGCGCAGAGAGGACGAATATCACTTTATACCTTTCTCTCTCGCACAGACTTTGGACACACTTTCGGTCTATACAGAAAGATAGCAATTCCTCCTCCATGTCTATATACTCAAAGATTTTTCTTTGATTTTCTTGAAATGAGGAATATCCTCAAAATGTTTAAAGGGTTTTAAATTTTTCTTTTTTTCCAAAATTATGACCGTGGCCCTTCTACTTAAAAAAACAGGTCTCGGTGACAAAGGTGGAAACCTACTAATTGGTTCCGGGATAAAAATAAGTTTTCTATTTTTTTTAAAGAATTCCGACGTGGGGAGTTTGAGCAACTGCTCCTACTCTCCCAATTGTTGTTGTTGTTGAATGTCGCAACCCTTTTTTGGTAGCGATGATTTTGAACTTCTTTTATCTTAATCTGTACCTCCACCCGTTCCTCGTCAGAAAGGGCGGGAATAGAAGCCTTCTTCTTTAATTTAGCTATTTGCTCGTTAGTGAGGCGCTTTTGGATATTTCTGAATCTTACTATATAAAAAAATTTTAAATAATTAAAATTAAATTAAAAGAGTCTTTTTAATGAGGCGAAATATATACATATATATTTTATAACAATAAAATGCTCGGATGGCCAGTTACCAACCTTTTCCGAGCGGGGAAATTTAGTAGGTGGTCAGATACCGACCTTTTCTTCTAGATTTAAAGGGTAAAAAGTTAAATGTAAAATTTTTTAAAAGGAAGAGAAAATATTCATAAATATTTTTTAATAGCAAACGGGACTCAGATGGCCACCCATATAGAAATTTACAGATTGCGCCGACGCTGACAATTAAAACTGTCTTGGGCCAACGCTGACAATCGAGGCTCGGCAACGAACGTTGGGCCAATCTTGGTAGACAAAGATGTAGGGAAAGACCGAATGCTGGCACTTAAATGGTGACGCTTCTTCCCCAAGAATTGGGCGAAGTCTGTCCCAACCTTGCTACAGCCTTGGGGCTACCTTGGCTAAAAAAAATATTTGACTTCGTTCAAACATTGTTTGAGCCTTGTTCGAGCCTTGTTTCAATTAGAGAATCTACTCTGCGCAAAGAAAGCTATCTATACAAAATCATCGTTGGCCCTATGCTGGCGAAACTTTAGCCGAATACTGGCAATTAAATGGCGACACTTCTTTGCCAAGAATTGGGCGAAGGCTGCCCCAACTTTGCTACAGGCTTGGGGCTGCCCTGGCTGAATAAAATTATTCGACTTCATCCAAACTTTGTTTGAGCCTTGTTTGAGCCTTGTTTCAATTAGAGAATCTACTCTGCGCAAAGAAAGCTATCTATGCAAAATCATCGTTGGCCCTATGCTGGCAAAGCTTTAGTCGAATGCTGGCAATTAAATGGTGACACTTCGTTGCCAAGAATTGGGCGAAGGCTGCCCCAACTTTGCTACAGGCTTGGGGCTGCCCTGGCTGAATAAAAAAATTATTCGACTTCATCCAAACTTTGTTTGAGCCTTGTTTGAGCCTTGTTTCATTCAGATAAACTATTCTGCGAAACGAAAATTATCTATACTAAAGCATCGTTGACCCTATGCCGCGGAAGCTTTGGCCGAATCCTGGCTTAAGTACGATCGAGCAATGGCAACACATTTTGAAACAACACTGGCAAGTACACCAGCCGATATTGGCAATGTATCTACAGCCGTCTACTGTAGTACGGCTAACTAACGCTAGATGGTTTTGTTTCTCGCAAGTGAGCTTGATCGTAAGCTGGAATATATCTTAAATCAATTTACTGTTCCAGATTTAAATTCAGAATAATAATGATAAAGAAAATGTGGTATTATAATAGACACATGAAATGTGTTGACATTTTTGTAATTAAAAAATTGAAAGAGTCAAATAAACAGAAGAAGATAATAATAATAAAGCAACGAATTATTTTTAATTTACTTAATTTTTAAGATTGGCCCAACATTGGCTCGGCACTGGTCCAGTATTGAACAAGCACTGACCCAAGATTGGCCCAGTACTAGCCCGAGATTGGCTCAGCAATGGCTTAGCATTGGTATACAATAATTTGTAGATCATGCCAAAGCTATGATGTACCTTATCAAGCTTTGCGACATGATTGGTAGTCAGGATCGGCGGAAGGTGTAGCCGATGTTATCATTTGAGTGCTGCCGCAACCTTGCCGTCTAAGATTGGGGCAGGCGTGTTCGCTAAGAGTCAGCCAAATCTGCTTGCCGAACCTCAGACAAGCCTGTTATTTAGACTGGGCCAGAGTTGGCTGACAATTGTTTTGATATTACACCAGACTCACATTCTTATATGCCCAGCATTGAAGCAGGATTGGCACTCATCATCGGTGGAATCTTGAACTGATGTTATCATTTCAATGCTGGCCCAAGCCTAGTTGCCAAGGCTCGATCACCGTAATACAGCCTTGGGCCAGCGTTGTCCCCATTGTCAATTTTTATATGGGCAGTTATCGATCTTTTCTGAGGGGGGAAATCTAATAGGTGGCCAGTTACCAACCTATCCTATTAGATTTTTAGGAAAAAGTTCAGCGCCAGATACCAGCTACTGAACTTTTGGGAGGGTAAGACTTGGACGACCAGTTACCGATCTTTCCAAGTCTTGGGAATTCTTAAAATAAAGAAAAGAAAAACGACTAAGGACATACTCTTCAAAACTTAGTCGGGAACTGTATTATTTCTTTTTCTCTAAATGTCAATATATGTATCTGTAAGAGATAGTTCTACTTTGCTGTTAGGCGAGTAAGTGAAGATACATAAAAATTTCAGCCCTTATATACTGTGACGTGGTATTCGGGAGGGTCGGGTAACCTCCACCACGTGCACGTCTGATCTTCCGTTGGGCGCAAGCCAGGATCCCCCTGGCCGTGCTGGGTGCTGAAAAGCTACGGAAAACAAGGGGGTGGACCGAAAAATAAATAAAAAAAGAACTCCGGAATCGTTCTAATACCACAAAACCGGATCTTTATTTTCCGGATATCAAGCAAAAAAAAAACCTGGACAGAAGTACTATTACTAATCGACTACAAATAAAACCGGAGCGCCGGTAACGTATTCTCTTACAACAAAAAGAGAAGGAATATAAAATAATCACGATCTTAATCCTAATCTCTAACTCGATCCGGGAGAAATTCCGGCGACCGGATTTCACCCGGCGTTTCACGAAATGGCGGCCGGAACGCTACCGGCTCGCCCGTCTCTCTCTCTCTCTCTCGTTCTCCCGCACTCTCTCTCACTCTCGCGTAAACGGATCTGGGGAAACTCCCAGAGAGGCCGGGAAGCTCCCCTGGGCAACGGGCCCGGTCCGGACGCCCGGAACCGGGTCTTAACGACGCGAAGAAAAAGGCGTAGAGAAAGGGGGAGAGACGCTCTCTCTTCCCCCGGAACTCTTCCGGGTGCCTGCCGGGCGATCGGTAGGCGAACGTGCCACCGGCAGGCCGGCCACCCGGGAAAATAACCATAAAAATAACAAAATGACAAAGGAAAAGCGAGAAGCTTGAATGAAGAACCGCTCACCAACCTTATTTTTCTCTTAAAAACGTCCTCCGCTCAGCTCTCCCTGACGGTATTTCAAAATCTCCTCAAAAATCTCCAAGACGCGTCCTTCCAGGGTGGCGTGTAACGCGAGAATGACTCGCTCGGCGGTTCTCCTCGGAGAGGGGGAAATCGACCGGAGATTGCAGCGCTGGATCCTCGCCGGCCCGTCCGGTGCTGCCCTCCGAACTAATGGTAGCTCCCTAGCCGGCGCGGGACGGTTTGAACCCGGTGTCTCCCGGCTGACGTCTTCCCGGGCATTGTCTCTTCCGGAAAGCCCGGGTCCGGTGTTACTCCTTCCTCCGGTGAGAGCAGGGATCGGGCCGGTGGTTTTCCCCCGTCCTTAAGGGTGCGCGGAGGGTATCTCCCTCGGAGTGACAGCCGGAACTTCGAATGGCTCCTGATTCCCGCGCCGCAATATGGCCGCTCGTATTCCCGGCTTCGATTCCCCCGTTGTTCTGTGGTCGATTCCCGACCGATACCTCGGCGAACTCATGGAAATAGAACGGGCGGCGACAGAAAAGAGGTTATGTGCGGTTGCCCAGGGGATACGGCGGTGCCTTACCGGTTACCAGGGATTCGGATTCCCCGATTCCCGCGTTCGACGCCTTTACCAGGTAGGACGTTCTATTACTCTAGTGGATGGGGTTCGTAAAACCCCCATCAACCCCCCCCCCCCCCTCTTGCGACGAGCTATCCCGGAAGGGGTGGCGAGTCTTCAAAAGCTTCTCGTTTGGTAAAGCGAAAGAACGAAATTTTAACTCTACGTAGTTCCGGTAAAGAAAAGACAACGTCGTAACCCCTGGCGACAACCAAGCAAACGCAAAAGTAAAACGAAATTACGAATTAAAAGTAAACGGAATGATTAGACGATCCTAATCATGAACGTATTTTGGAGTACATGCAAATTATACGGAAGTTACATGCAAAGGATCCGATAAATTAGGGATACCATCACTCGGGATTCGGATTGGAGGGTGGTTACGAAAAAGAAATCAACGCGTTTGCTCCCACTTTATTTTATTTTCCTCCGGACAGGGAGCCTGTTTCCATTTCCGGCGATCCCGGGTCTCCCGGGTCTCTCTCCTCCTCTTCCTTCTTCTCCTGGCCTACCATCGCCGGTTGCGGCCGGTGCAATCAGGGCAATTTTGCCTGGTGTACCCGGGCCGGTGGCACTGGGGGCACTCACCTCGGGCAGTCGTCGCGGTCGGGGGCACTCCTCCACCCGATGGTTTTCCCCAAAGCAGTTGGGGCACCGATTCTTCACGAGGTCTTCCGTCCGTTCGCTCGCCCTTTCCTCTGGCTCCGGTGGGGCTCTCCTCTCGAACGGCCTCCTCTTCTGTGCCGCTGGTCGGGGCCTCTCCGGCTGCTTCTCCCGTTGTTCCCGGGCATATACGACGCGGCCCTGGGGCAGGTCCTCCACCTGCATTCCGCGGTTGCCATCGCCGGCTTCGGGGCCGGTGCGGGTGCCGGTTTCGGTTCCGGTACGAGTACCGATGCTGGGGCCGATGCCGGTGCGTGTGCCGGCGCAGTAGCTGGGTCCGTAGGGGGGGCCGCCTCCTCTCCACGGATCTGCCGGAGTAGGTCCCCCATTCGGGCGGGCATCCCGTCCACCTCCTTCTCCGTCTCGGCGAAGTGTCCGCGGGCCTCCCGGATCACTTCCGCCACGCGTAGGGCGCCGGAGCTTGCCTCCTTGTGCCTTGTTCCTTCCATTACGATCTATAAAGGAGGGTTATTGAATTTCGCACGAGGGCGAGGACAGGAAACGAAACACCAGGTGTACGTTCAAGTATGGGTAGTTTGATGACAAGGAAGAAAAAGAAAAACAAAACGAGATTAATTATGATCGGGTTAGCACGTGGGCCTCCTCTCTCTCACTTTTAGTTAATTTCGGCCCGGAGGGGGAACGAGGTCCACTTCTCCGGGAGAATCGGGGTTTTTAAGTTTGTCGTTAAATTTCGGCCCGGAGGGGGAGCGGGGTCCGCTCCTCCGGAAGAACCGCGGGTTTTTAATCTTTAATGTGGTGTTTCCCGAGATTTTTACTTTTCAAATCAACGAGTTCGTACACCACGCGCGATAAGATCTTTGAGATCTTGTACGGTCCCGAGTATTTGGGCGCTAGCTTAGCCGCCACTACCTGCGCGGCGGACGAGAGCACGCGGTTCCGTTTCCACACGGCGTCACCTACGTTATACGTCAAGTCTCTGTGCGTCTGGTTGTAGTATTTGGCCTGTCTTTCGTTTGCTGTCTCGAAGTATTGTATTACAAGGTCGTGAATTTCCGTCATCCGGAGCATCCGTTCAGCCCACGCTTCTGGATCTTGCCTCGGCAAATTGATATTTCCCTCTAGAATGCGCCGGGCGAAACGTGGGTGTGAAAACGTTGTATGCAAACTGAAATTGATGGAGGTGATCGTCCCAGACGCGGTGATTCCCCTCGACTTAAGCCGTAATCATCGTTTTGATCACCCGGTTCATACGTTCCACCGGGTTGGCTTGTGTATGGTAGGGCGGCAGAGTGAGGATCCTGATTCCAAATCCCCGGCAAAAGTTCCTAATCTTCCGGTTGGCGAACTCGGTTCCGTTGTCGGTCAGGAATACATCCGGACTGCCCCAGCGGTATACGATTCTCTTCTCGAAGGCCTGCAGAATGGATGGGCCGTTTGCTTCCCGTAGGGCCACGCATTCCACCCATTTACTATGTAAGTCATGGAAGACCAAAGCGTATTGGCAGCCGTGCGTACTTTTCGGGAACGGCCCCATAATATCGGCGGCCACGATCTTCCACGGTGCGGCTGCAATTCGCCTTCCCATTAGTCCCGGAGGCGCCTTTTGTTCCACCTTGCAACGTTGACAAGTCTGGCACTTCCAGACGTACCACAGGATGTCGTGGTACATCCCGGGCCAGTAGTAATTTTCCGTGGTCCGGGCGTACGTTTTTCCGACTCCCAGATGCCCGGATTGCGGATCGTCGTGTGTCTCCCGCAATATGGCGTCTCGGGCACTGGGAGGAACTACCAATTTCCAGGCGTTGAGATCTGGTATGATTAGGTCCAGATACGTGTTGGGGCGGTACCGGAACAGCTGGCCGTCTTCGATTTTCTAGCCGTCGAATCTTTCCGGAAACCCTAGCAAAACCACCTTTCGTCATTGGGTGGTTCCGGTTGTGCGTTGTCCGATTCTTCCGTTTCCGGATCCTCTTCCGGATCCAGTGCGGCGATGGCGTCTTTCGGTTCTTCCAGATTCAATGCGGCGGTTTCGTTTCGATTTACTGCGACAGTTGCGTTTCCCGGTTCTGCCAGATTTACTGCGGCAGTTTCGTCTTCCGGATGTGGCTCGTACATTCGGGATAGGGCGTCCGGAACATGATGCAGCGCTCCTTTGCGGTGTACCACTCTGTAGTCATATTCCAGTAGTTCCAGAGCCCGTCGAGCCAGTCTTCCATCTGGAGTTTTTAAGTTGTGGAGCCACCTTAAACTACTATGATCCGTTACGACGGTAAAGTAGTATCCCTCCAGATAATGCCGGAACTTCCGGATAGCCCAGATGACCGCTAGGCACTCTTTCTCTGTGACGGTGTAGTTAATTTCGGCCGGCGAAAGAGTCCTACTGGCGCAAGCAACGATGTACTCCCGGTCATCCTTGGACTGGCTAAGAACGGCCCCTAATCCCGAATTGCTGGCATCCGTTTGTAACGTAAACGGCAGGGAGAAATCCGGCGTAGTGAGGACCGGAGCTGTGAACAAGGCCACCTTGATCTTCCGGAAGGCTGCCTCTTGTTCTTCTCCCCAATTCCATTTGGTATTCTTCTTCAGGAGTCGGGTTAACGGTACGGTCAAATCGGCGAAGTTTTCTAGAAATCGCCGGTACCACGACGCCATTCCGGGAAAGCGTCGTAGCTGCGTTAGCGTTCTGGGTGCCGGATATTGGAGTATGGGGGCTACTTTTTCCGGATCGATTTGTAGCCCATCGTTATTCACCCGGAACCCAAGATACCGGACCTCGTTCCGGCAAAATTCACATTTTTCCGGATTTAAAGCTAGTCCGGCATTTCCGATGGCTTGTAAGACGCGGCCGACCCAAAGTAGATGCTCTTCGAACGTTGGCGTAATCACGATGATGTCATCCAGATAAGCAAAAGCATACGGGACCATCTCTAGGCCGATCAGTCGGTCGAGGAGCCTCTGGAACGTTGCTGGAGCGCCGGAGAGTCCATAAGGCATCCGATTGAAGTGGAATAATCCTCGACCTGGTACCGTGAACGCGGTGACTTCTTTACAGCCTTCTTCCAGCGGGATCTGGTGGTACGCTTGGCTGAGATCGAGGGTCGAGATGTATCTGGCGGAGCGAAGTTTATCCAGAATTCCCTCGATGTACGGCAACGGATACGCATCCTTCTGTGAAACGGCGTTTACTTTCCGGAAGTCCAAACAGAACCGGTATTTTCCGCTAGGCTTCCGGATCATTACGACCGGCGTGGACCATTCGCTTTGTGATGGTTCTATGAACCCTTCTTTTAAGATTCGGTCGACTTCGGCGTACATGGCCTCCCGGATGGAAGGGGAAACCAAGTAATAAAGCTGCTTAATCGCTGGGTGCCCTTGTGTGTCGATATTATGCTTGATCGGCGAGGTGCACCCAGTCTTTCCGGAAACTTTCGGGAGTTCCCGGTCGAGAAACTGCCGGAGCCTCGTTTTTTCCGGTTCGGTGAGCTCCACCAGTCCGCAGCAGGTGTTGACCTCCTCTTCTTCCGGCGACTCGTCAGTCCCGGATGGCAGGAACGGGTGTTTCCGACCGGTGAGTGCGGAGGTCCAGGTGTCGATAGTCTCGTTGATCTGAATCTCGAAACGGCGAACGAAGTCCATTCCGAGGATCGCATCCGACGTAAGATTCGGAATTATTGAGATCGGCATTTCGATCGTGAAGTCATCTACGGTGACGGGGACGATGACTTCCTCCCGGACCATGACTACGCAACCGTCCGCCGTGAGAAAGCACCCGGAGGCCGGTTGTCGGATCACCAGTCCTTCGCGAAATTCTGGAGTTACTCCGATACCTCCCAGAAAAGTCCTCGAGGATCCCGTATCAAGATGGGCCCTCACGTTTCTTCCGTTGATTCCCACGTTGAGAAACGGTCGTGGGATTCGTTCCAGGGTGGAAATATCCCCACAGTGGACGTGGCTCCTGGGTGATGTTCCCGGTCGTTGTTCCTGGAAATCGAGGGGCTGGCTCGGTGCTTCCCCTATGGTGTCGTCCGGAGAACCGGTCTCTGGTACTGCCGGAAAAGATTCCATTTCTTGAGGTCTCCGGTGCTTTATCCCGTTCTCTGTGGGAGGTGGTGCCGGGATCGGACAGGTCACTCCCTTTTGGCGTTTCCCGCGCAACGTTTACACGACGGGAGTACCGAACCATGATTCTCGCACTGGTAGCAATGGTCCGGTTTCCGGGGCTTCGGGTACGACCGAAGTCCGTGACCTTGCTCCTTGCAGTTCCAGCAGACGATTTTCCGCTTCTCCGCCGGTTTCGAGGGCCCAGCAGTCTCGCGACGGATTGTGCTGGAGGAGGAAAGGGTCGATTCCGGTTTTCGACCGGATTCCTTCCGGTATGCTGCCCTCGCTGGCTTCTTTACGTCGGTATCCAAAGAGGCGATTCTACCGGTTTTCGCTAGAGGATCTCGTTTTTTGGTGGTGGTGCCGGGAACTGCCGGAAGCTCTCCCACGATGTCTCCAGATCTTGCGCACGTTCCAATAGCTCTTCCATTGAATGGATGCGGTGCCTGTGGATATGTTTCCGGTATTTAGGCCGGAGATGTAAATACGCCATATCCAACCGGTCTTCGTCGCTCGGGGGGTACGTTAGGCGCGCGGCGATGCCCTCGATGCAGCATATAAATTCTGCTACGGTCTCCTCTTCAGCCTGAGTTCTCTTATTCAGGTACTCCTTCAGCTGTCGCTGGAGATCTCGGGTTCCGAAGCGTAGGAGGAATTGCCGCTTGAATTCCTCCCAGGTGATGATCCGGTTTCGGTGTACCCGGAAACACTGCAGGGCGCTATCGTGGAGGATGGTCGACATTACGGTGAGAAGGTCGTTTCGGCTGATGCCTCCCATGTGGGCCGTATCCTCTAGCTTCTCCAAGAATTCCTCTGCACTTACTTCGCCCCGATTGGAGTATTCCACCTTCCACTTCCCGATCAGTTTGGTGAGACTGGTAGCGTCGAGTCGGGGTCGGTCGCGGTCTCTACGATGAGCCGGCGAATAGGACCGGTCGCGTTGCCGGTGCGAGGACCTTCGGCATTCACGGCGGTCGTATCCTGGAGGCGAGTTTTTTCGTCGTCTTTCCTCGTGGTAGTATTCCGGGCGTACCGGGGCGTATTGAGGCTCGTCCCGGTCGTCCTCGTATCGGCGTTCCCGGCGGTCATATTCTCGAGGAAGGTCTTCACGTCGTTGTTCCTCGTGGTAATATGCCGGGTGTGCCGTGGCGTACCGGGGCTCGTCCCAGTCGTTTTCGTAACGGCGTTCCCGGCGATAATATTCCGGAGGAAGATCTTCACGTCGTCGTTGTTCCTCGTATCGGCTTTCCGCCGGGGGGCATGTGACCGGATGTTCCCGGGCAACCGGTCGTCGGTTCGATGTCCCGGAATCTCCGAAAGGTCCGGCCGTCTGGCCGGTCTCCAGTGATGATCTTCGTGTCGTTGCAGGAACGGGGTGCTGTTTCCTCGATGACGTAGGGCCGGACTATCGTCACGTGGGGGAATCGTTCGGCTGGCGACGTATGAATTACTAACCGGCCTCGTCATGGTATACGTCACTGTCGTTGTCGTAGTCGTGGCGGAGACAGGCACAGCCATCGAGGCCGGGGGTAACCAGAACGCGACGTGAGTGCCCCCTTGCACCGATTGTCTCCCTCGTACGTCCGTCGAGTATCCTATTCGGTCTGTACCGCCGTAGGTTCGGTGACTGTCGCGGTCCGTCCGTACGTCATATCTAAATTGGTCATCGTTCCGAGTCGAGTGGAAGGGACTCGCGGGCTCCCGGCGAGGGAGCGATTCTCTCGCGACGCGAATCTCCCGTTCCGGGTCAGGTCGCGCCCTGCCCCGTCGTGCGCGCCGGTTACGTCCGGACGCATTTCTTCGTATCGACTTCTCCCGGTTTGGACCGGATATAGCGGTATCGGGTCCACTAGGGGTCGCCGAAGACCCGTTTCCAGCGGTGAGGACCTATCCTGCCCGTAGCGTCTGCGTAGTAGATGGTCCCTGAGGGGAGGTACCCGATACGCGGGGAATTCGTTCCGGAGTTTATCTTCGTTAGCACTGGGGTCACTCAGCACTGTTTGTTGCCGGTCGGAGCCGGTATGCGTTCGGTATCCACTTTCCTGCTCCCGGGAGTCGACCCGAGATTTCCCATGGGGAAACGTGGATGGCGCCTGACGCGTAGGCGCCTCTCTCGCGACTTCACGCATTCGCTCTGTGAAAGGGCCCCGATTCCCTATAGAGTCCCTTCGTACTCGCAGCCTTACGTGGCCGGTCTCCATCTCAACGAAGAAACGGTCCTCCGCGATCGGCCGGGGGGGAAGCTCCCGCGCGATCGTACAAGAGGGTGGCCGCTTCTGCGTTGGTCCGGGTTCCCGCTCTACTCCAAATACTCCCGGTATTATGCGAGGACAAATCTGTTGGAATATAAGGTACTGTAGCGGGACTACCGTTAGTCGTAGCCACTGAAAATTTACCAAAAAAAGACACCGAATTTTATCGGCAGTCCCGGCAACAAACTTCCACACTCAGAAGTATGAGGAAGTTACTAAAAAAAGAGAAAACTAAACGAAAGAAGCTAATTTAAAAAAAAAAGAAAGGTTGGACGCCATTCCGTTTCCGGACACGGAATTCTTCTGAGGGAGCCCAAACTAAGTCAGGAAGGGCAATGAGACCCCTCAGAGGGAATCCGTTGTTTGGACAAAAATGAAATAAGAAAGGTCCAAACGACTTCTTACTATGTTCTCTGATTTTATTCAACAAAATTTCGCGGGAGTTAATTTCTGATACAATGAACTGAATTTTATGATATCACTAATATCACATTCACGAAAAACTAAAAAAAAGGAAATTGAGAACACTAGTAAAGTTTAATTTACACTACGAGTAGTTCGCGTAATTAACAACAGCGTGATGATCGAATATACTAGATTTTCCGATTCCCGAATCGATTATCGCGATCGAACAAATGTAATTTTCTCGAAATCTTAATTTTAATCGATTGAACCGAAAAGACTCGGAATTACAAATAAAAGAGAACAATTTAACAATTGATAATCAAAAAAATTATGTTTTAACGGAAGGTTCAAGAAAGGTAGTTTGAAAGGAACTAAGGTAGACGGGAGTTTTTCGATAGGAAAGATGGTTTTGAGTCCGTAACGAACTTCCAAGATTTTCAATAATTACAGAAATTAGTCAGGATGTTACCTGGGGAGACTTGCCAAGAATTCCCATACAGGGGAAGAACTGCACTCACCGCAGGAACGTCCTTCCACACGAAAGTGAATAATTCTGGGCCTCTAACGGAAGAATTCCCAAAGTTGCTTCAAAATCCAAGATTTCCAAAGTTAGATCCGGACATCAGATTTCTCACGAGGTTGACTCGACAAGCGCTCAAGAATCTCTCTCTAAATTTCGGAAGTGTCCTCTTCACGTGCCTTGATAGCGCCATCCTTGATTTATAGCGGATTCCGGAATTACTATTCTCAGGGGATAATTAGGATATTATCTCCCCATTTTTCGTTATCGACCGGTCATCCGTGTAGATCGCTAGATGGCCTTAGACGATCTAGCGAGGGCATTGTTGTCCTTGTTGCTCTCGAAAGTTAGCCCCATCGGTCTCTGTCTCTCCGATAGTGCTGTCAACAGTACGGTAGTACTTTGGCACAGGAGTCTTCCTTCCTTCTTCGTTGCTCGTAAGGTCGTAGGCGAGATCCTCTTCGTCTTCTTCATATCTCCTCTTTGTGCGAGTCTCCGTATGAGTCCCTTGGCAAGGGGACGTAGAGGAAAGGGAGTAGGTACGGGAATGTCGATAAGAAATTTTACAATTTGCAATACAAAAACATAATTCAAAATATGATAATAATGATAATTTCAATACTTCCTTGTGTTTTCGGGGAGATTCCTGAGCGTTTGCACGTTTCTAAATCTCAACCCGAAACTATTTCAATGTAGTAATTTTTAGCTGAAAACAAAGAATTCTTCGAAAACGTTAGAGATATCCTAAAATCAAAAAAGCAATAATAATTCTAGTAACTGGAGAAAATCTCCAACTTATAGTACATTTATATTCCATATATACTATGTGTGTGACACATATGTCAGAATTGGGGCGCCACTAGTGGCTAAACCGTTAAACGATTTATCCTTCTTGTTCATAGATCACTGTTGCTGTGATAACGTAATAGAAAAGATGTAGTAAATCTTAGTCTTAATCATTCACTTTATTATATATTTAACGAATAAATATATCACGATTACATATTAAATATATATAATTCGTTCATGGTAGCAGAGCGTGGTTCTCTGAATCGGTTCTCTAAATTTTTTTTTAATTGTGTATTTAAGTATCGTGTAAGTGAAAAGTTTTTCGAATACGAAGGAACGTTCGAGAACAAAGGAGAATCCAAGATGGACAAAAAGGAAATCACGATACCGGTGTTCGATGGCGAAGGTTATAATATGTGGAACAAAAGAATGTGTTCCTAAAGTTTAAAAAATGTGCTGAAGTAATAACTAGAAAAAAATAGCAATAGATAAAGAAGATTGGGACGACATGGAATTGAAGGCAATAAATTATATCTACAGTGCCGTTTGATATAAACAGTTAGAATTCGCGTGTGAAGAAACGACAGCTTATGATATCAAAAAGAAATTGGACGAGATGTACTTAAAAGAGTCTACGGCATTACAAATAGTGTGCAGAAATAAGCTGGAGAAGATGAGATTAGAAAAGTATAGTGACACAGCAACATTCTTTAGTGACTTAAAAAGCGGTAAATGAATTGAGAAGTGCGGGTGCAAAGATAAGTGAAAAAGAAAAATTAAATTATATACTTAATACTTTGCCAAACCAGTACAGTTACATTGATGATTTAATAGACACGTTAAAAGACGAGGACCAGACTGCAGCATATGTTAAAAATAAAATACAAACTGCAGAAATGAAAAATAATAATAACGATCTTGGTGAAGCTAAATCGAACGTATTTGCTGCAAAAAAGGATCATCCGGGAAGCTGTTTCAAATATGGAAAATCCGGCCACTTTGCACGAGATTGCCAAGATGGCTGCCAAGCAGGTTACAACGGCGGTATTTTTCGAGGTTCAACACGTGGTCGCAGCCGAGGCAGAGCCGGAAAAAGCAGATACTTCAGGGGACACGGAAGCTACCGGGTTCGACACGGGTATCAACAAGGAGCAAACACGTCACAAGGAACAAACACGTCACAAGGAGCAAACACGTCACAAGGATCCACCACGCATGAGCAGAAAGGTTTCGGCGTGAACGCATGGGTGGCAACAGTTCACGTGACGCAGAACAGTGAAATAAAGGATTTTTTTTATTTTTTTATTTAATTGATTACGAGAGGCGGTATCTCCTAGAGTCCCACACACGTAGACCTGTAAGGTCTCTTGTATGCTCTCGGTCAATCTGTTCCTATCCCAGTTTGAGATTCTTGCCGAAGGAAAGAATGCTGCGAATAGGGTGATCACAGATCAGACCTTCCCCAGGGGTAACAAGCCCGAGGTGGCGTATTCTGTGTCGTGCTAAGGCTTCGCATTCCAGGACTATGTGGGTTGCTGTTTCTTCCTCCCCTCCACAGAACCGACATATCGGGGGGTTAACATATAGCCCCATAGTATGTAGGTGCGCTCGTGAGGGGCAGTGCCCTGTCATCAGCCCTGTAGCCAGCCTTATGTTGGTCCTGTTTAGGTCCAAAAACTCTCTACTGTCCGCATGGGTTATAGAGCCAAGCATTAATTTGCTGTGTCTGAGCCCAGGTGTTAGGTTCCATCGCGACGTGTGTTCCTTCTGGATTCAACGTCTCACCACTAAACGTGCAGCTGATTTGCTGATACCACATACAGGCTCAGGGCCCGTAAAGGAAGTACTTGATCCCATCTTAGCTAGTTGGTCCGCCTTTTCGTTGCCTTCAATTCCACTATGCCCTGGCACCCACTTTAGCATAAGCTTGTTGTGTTTTGCCAGGGTATGCAGGTTTTGAGAGCATTCCCATACTAGCTTCGAGGTCATTTTATACGATGTGAGGGCCTTCAGGGCAGCCTGACTATCGGATAGGATTTGTATGTGCTTCCCTTTGTACCCTCTTCTCAGGTTTTCTTCGGCACAGATGTTGATGGCGAAGATTTCGGCCTGGAAGACTGAGAGAAGGGTTCCTAGGGAATAATACATGTCACAGCGGGGGCTTATGCCATGGATCCCGGCACCGACTCCCTGGCCTTTCTTGGAGCCATCTGTGAACCACTTTAGGCATCCAGAGTGACATGGATTGTTGTCGTCACCTTCTTCCCAGGTTAATTTAGCCTGTAGAGAGTTTGTGAAGGTGTGTTTTGGTGTCATGTAATCCGAGCCCATTGACATGATGCCTTCGGGATCCGCAACTACATTGGAGATGCTGGAATGTCCTTTCCCCACCGTCCAGTTGTTTCCACATTGTAGTCTGAAGGCGCTCATTCTGGCCTCTCCCTTGATCACAATGTCAAGGGGTGGCATTCTTAGGAGCACCTCCATGGCTGCCGTGGGTGTGCTTTTCATGGCTCCCGTTATGCAGAGACACGCCAGTCGTTGCAGACTGCTTAGGACTGTGATTGCGAGCTGTTGGTTAGTTTTCGGCCACCAGACAAGAGCGCAGTAAGTAATCATTGGTTTGACTACGGTATTGTACAACCAGTGCATCATGCGTGGTTGAAGTCCCCAGGTCTTACCAAAGGTGCTTCTGCATGCCATGAGAGACATTTTACCCTTCGTAATAGCCTTCTGCAGGTGAGCATTCCAGGTGAGTTTCGAATCTAGGATAAGGCCTAGATATTTGACCTCGCCTGCGAATTGCAGCGGAGTGTTGAAGAGTATGGGGGGCTCCAGGCCCCCTAATACCCTTCTCCTGGTAAAGGGAACCACAGTGGTTTTTGAGGGGTTAATGGTAAGCCCCTGCTTTCCACACCAGGTTTCTACCATGCAAATCGCCCTCTGCATAAGTTCGGAGATAGTTTGGGTAAATTTGCCACGTATTAGCAGGACTATGTCATCCGCATAACCTTGGGCAAAATAACCCTGTGAATTAAGGTTTTCCAGGAGATCGTTGACAACTAGGTTCCACAGGAGTGGAGATAGAACCCCTCCCTGCGGTGTACCCTTTGTTACAAGGATACTCCTGGTGATCCCGAACATGGTTGCTCTTGCTTCACGTCCTAGAAGCATGTTGCTTATCCATCGACATGTGGTGTTTTCAACCCCATGTCGGTGAGCAGCAGCAACCATGGATTCAAAAGCGGTGTTGTCAAAGGCGCCCTCGATGTCCAGGAATGCTCCCAGCATCACCTCTTTTTTATCAAGGGTTTTTACGTACCAGCTGGTGGGCCGCTGTTTCGCATGACTTGCCTTGTTGGTAGGCATGCTGATGAGGGTGTAACGGTTTCTGTATGAATGCCGTGTTCCTGATGTGTCGATCCACAATTTTCTCCATCGTCTTCAGGATGAAAGATGAGAGACTTATTGGCCTGAAGGATTTGGCTTCTGTGTAGCTGGGTTTAGCTGGTTTGGGAATGAAGACTACCCTTACCTGCTTCCAGACCTGCGGCACCTCTCCCGTTGCCATACTCAACCTATACAGTCCGCAGAGTATAGGAGTTAGGAGCTCCTTTCCCTGCTGCAGTAATGCTGGAAAAATTCCGTCTGGGCCTGGAGATTTGAAAGCTCCAAAGGAGTCAATGGCCCATCGGATTGCGTTGGGGTGAAAGATAGCTCGGGCCACGTCCCAGTCCGCCTTCTTGGTTCTTGGTATCCCATGACATCTGGGTGTGGGAGTGGTTAAATTTAAGCTGGTGTTAGAGCGTGGGAAATGCGTCTGGAGCAAGACATCTAGAGTTTCAGCTCCAGATGTAGTGAAGCTACCAGTCGCTGTTTTAACCGTTCCCATAGATGGTACGCGCTCCTTCACCAGAATACGACTGAGTCTTGCCCCCTCTGAGGTACTTTCAACCTGAGAGCAGAACTTCCTCCAGGATGCCCGCTGTTCTCTCCTCAGGGTTTTACTGTACTGGCCGAGGGTTTCTCTGTATCTCGACCAGTCTCCAGTTTTCTTTGCCCTGTTGAAGAGTTTCCGGGAGGTCCTTTTCAGCTCTGCTAGCTCATTTGTCCACCAGACTAGTTTCCCTATCTGTGTTTTCTGAACTAGGGGGCAGCTTTCTACGTAGGAGGTTATTATGGCCTCCTGTAACTGTAGAGCAGCTTGCTCAAGGTTGTGTGCGCTAGCTACAAGGGGTTTCGCTCTTTCCAGAGTGTTTCCTAAGGAGCTGGCGTATTTTTCCCAGTTTGTGCGCCTGGGGTTTCGAAAAGCTACTGTTGAGGGTTTTGACGAAGTCCACCTCCAAACAAATGCATCGATGGTCGGAGAAGGTTATCTGATCAGAGACGCGCCAGGTGCGAACCTGCCGCGAAATTTTTCGTGTGCAGACGGTGATATCAATCACTTCTTGTCGGACGCGGTTGACGAAGGTTGGTTCGTTCCCGCGGTTCAAGATTTCTAAATCATTCGATATAATGAAGTTTAGAAGTGACTCACCTCTGGCGTTGGTGTTTGAGCTGCCCCACACCTCATTATGGGAGTTCGCGTCTGCTCCCATTATCCCCTGGAGTCCATTGTCCTCGCAGTACGATATAATCCTCTGGAAATCTTCCGAGGGTGGAGGGCTAGGAGAGTCGTACGGCAGATATACGGATGCTAGAACGAGGTCTAGCCTTCTTCCGTCTGCTCGTGTGGTGATCCTCACTGCCACAAGGTCCCTGCAGCAAAGCTCGGTTATGACAAGTGGGTTTAGTTCGGGCTTAATGAGAATACAGGCCCTACTGTTTCCAGTGGTAGTATTATATATAAGCCTACCTGTGGATTGTCCGAGTCCTGCGATCCTGCCCCGGACTAGCCAGGGTTTCTGGATGAGGACTATGTCGATGCCCCCCGCGGCGAAGGCCGTGCAGAGGGTTGATATGGCAGCCTTACTGTGCTGCAGGTTCAGCTGTCTCACCTGCAGCATTGGACTCCCTGTTCCTCGCGCCCAGTAACCGGAAGGTCAGGGTGAAAAGTCCCGCTCCAGATTGGAGTCTCGTCCTCTCCAGGGCCTTCCGGGAAGCTTCGTCGATTTCCATAATGAGGGTTTTTCCCGTGTGTTCCGCCCTGCTGGAAATGACGTGCCAGTCCTCTGTCTTGAGCTCTCGGTTTTGCAGCCGGAGCATGAGGAGGATTGCTGCATCCTCTCTCTGATGCAGAGGACTGGGGACCCAGACCATCACCTTGGTGGTTTTCACAATCTCCTGAGCCTTGCCGGCCCGGAGTTGCGCCCCCTCCCAAGGCGTGACTCGGGTCAGAGCATCGAGGAGCCAGTTCTTGGACTCTTCGTTTGCACATAGTACGTATAAGACCCCCCTTCGTTCGTAAGAGTGGCAGAAACGAATCTCTGCATCATTCGACGTCCCCGGCAGGGCCCTGCACATCTCGTCCATGACAGCGTTCTGTATCATTACTGCCTGCTCGCCGGTTAGTTTTTCCGCGGGGTAAGCCGCTGGAACTACAGCCAGCCTCAGGTCAGATGATACCTCGCTGAACGTGGGTCTAGAGGGTTGGTTCAGGTCGGGCCCACCCTTCTGTTGGCCCTGTGTGGTGGTTCGGGCGTTTGGTCCACTCACCACCCGAGGTTTCTTGTTTTGTTGTTTTGAAGAGGAGGGAGTGCTGGTGTCGGATGCTTCCCCTCTAGTGCGTTTGGTGCCGCTCGGGGTTTTATGCCCGGACGGTCCAGCCGCAGGGTTTAAGGGAGTCGGTTGTCCTCCCTGCTGGTCCTTTCCCAGGGGTTTCTTCCTTCTTCTGGGCTGAACCGGAAGACCAGCGGCAATGGCCTCTTGAACGCGAAGCTTTCGCTTCTGCGCTCCTGAGAGCCTTCGCCGCGTCTCCGCTTCCTTTTCGAGAGAGAGCTGAGTTAGCTGAGAGGTAACCTCAGCACTCAGGCTTCTTCCAGTTCTTTTCTGAGGTACATCGGAGGGTTGGTTGCCTCCTTCTCCTACAGCGGTGGTGCTCAGGGTTTCATCCGCTGAGATTGTTTTATTGGGTTTTAATGTTGGGTTAGTGTTTTGCTCCATTTTGTTCCCACGAGGATGGGGGATGTAACCGGTCAACACACGCGGAGCCCCCTGCACGTGTGCAAGGCATAGATACAAGGGTCGGTTGCCCGGCCTTCCCAGGGCTCCGTTTGAGACACTGTATCCCCAGTGCCATTCATCCCTCAGCACGGGTCGCATGACACCTTGGATTGGGAGGCTGATTGCGACGGAGCATGCTCCGCCGGGCGGTGGGGTCGCCACTACCCTACGCCTAAATAAAGGATTTAGGAAACTTTGAAATTGAGTGGCTATTAGACAGCGGCTGTACCGATCATATAATTAACAATGAAAATTATTTTGAAAAATGTATTTCGTTAAAGGAACCAGTTTATATTTATTTAGGGGATAATAGATATATACAGTATTGTCTCGAAATAAGCAACTCGGTCGGGACCGGCGAGTTGCTTATTTCGAAACAGGTATGCTATTCGGTTTGACCTTGTCCTGAAGTGAGACTAGGGGAGACTCATAGAAAAAACAAGGGGTTCTATGTAGCGGCAAACTATGTATAAAGTGTTTGGTCGAGCAAAGGTGTTGTTATTTGGAGAAGGATAGAACAATAATTTTGTCCGTTTTCAATTTTTAATTTTTGTTTCATGTTTCGAAGTTTTTAAATTTTTGGTGAAAACACGACAATAGTGAAAGGAAGTAGTAGAAAAAGTAGGGAATTGAAAAAAATTGAAAATACTAAAAAAAATTTAAAAAACTTCGAAACATGAAAAAATTTAAAAATTGGAAACGTAAAAATATTGGATCCGTAATTTTTTTTCAATATAATTTTTAAGGTTTTTTTAAAAAAAACACGATTTTTCCGCAAATGTTTTTTTTATTTCATTACATTGAATATAATTCACCTTAGCTACACGAATAAAACTTTTTAGGATCGTGCAGTAAATTCCTAATTTTTAAATTTGCGCAGTTAAAAAATTTTGTTTTCAAGCAGGAAATTAAATGTGGCGGCCGATGTACGCAAAAACGTTGTAACACCTAGAAATTTGACCTGTTTTTCGATTTAGATCAGTTTTTGAGTTGAAACAGCTTATGTCTTACCTAGTTGGATGGAGTTCCGCTATAAATAAATGTTTACAATTAATAACAATGACTTGAAACAAAATGACGCCGAAGTACTGAAAAAAATCACCAAAAATGTTACTTAGGGTACGTTCTTTTGCTGTTTTTCGGCGCCATTTTGTTTCGGGTCATTGTTATTAGTTGTAAACATTTATTTATAACGGAACTCCGTCTAACTAGATAAAACAAACTATTTCAACTCAAAAACTGGTCTAAATCAGAAAACAGGTCAAATTTCTAGGTGTTACAACGTTTTTGCGTACGTCGGCCGCCATATTTAATTTCCTGCATGGAATAAAAATTTTTAAACTGCGTAAATTTAAAGATTAGGAATTTAGTGCACGATCCCAAAAGGTTTTATCCGTGTATCTAAGGTGAATCATATTCAAAATCATGAATTAAAAAAAACATTTGCGGAAAAATCGTGTTTTTTTTTAAGAAAACCTTAAAAATTATATTGACAATCAAAATTTTTCAATTTTTTGATGCCAGATTCTGAAAGAGCGCACTTCAAAATACCCGAATATGCACTTTTTTAAAAATCTGCTTTTGTTTTCAATGACTTGAATTTCACCCTAATATGAAAAGGAGCACGCCGGTATGTATGTATACACCTCTCACTTCTTGTCGGACCTCTCACTCAGCGGGCGACTTCAAACAAAGAGGTGGGGATGTGCGAGTTGCTTATTACGAAACAAACACAGTTGCTTATTTCGAGACAATACTGTACAAGCTACGAAAATAGGAACTGTAGTGAGCTATTTTAACGCGTTTGGTGAGCGGAATAAAGTGAGAATGAGCAATGTGTACTATGCAAAGAAAATGAATACAAATTTAATAAGTTTTGGAAAATTAACAGATAACAATGCGATTATTTCAGTGGGAAATAAAGCAAAAATAATAGATGAAAATAATAAGTTAATAGCTGTAGCCTATAAAGAGAATAGAACGTATAAGATAAAAAGCACTTTAGAATATAAGAAAAAGTTTGTAAATTCAGTCGACTGCAATAATAATAAAATTAACATGTGTTTGAAAGAAAAATGGCATAGGATGTTAGGGTATGTAAATTTTGGCTATTTAAATACATTAAGTAAGCAGCAGTTATTGTCAGGTATTCCAAATGAACCTGGATCAGAATATATGAAGTGTAAGACCTGCATTGAAAATAAGATGCATAACCTACCATTCAGTAATAATAGATCCAAAGCAAAAGACATTTTAGAAATTATTCACACCGATGTTTGTGGTAGTTTCCAAACAGCAGGTTTAAGAGGAGAAAGGTATTTTGTCTCGTTTATTGACGACTACAGCAAAATTGCCAAAGTTTACTGCATTAAATCTAAGGACGAGGTATTTGATAGTTTAGTACAATTTATTAATGAAGTTGAAAATATAACTGAAAAGAAAGTTAAAGTATTGCGATGTGATAATGGCAGAGAATATTTAAATAACCGATTCTATAAATTTACCAAAGAGAAAGGAATAATTTTAAATACCTGCCCAGCATACGTACATGAACTGAATGGTACGGCAGAAAGGTTTAATAGAACGATAATGAATATAGCACGTTGTCTATTAGCAGAGGCAAATGTACATAAAAGATTTTGGCCTGAAATAATATGTGCAGCGACATACTTGAAATATAGAACGTTAACGTCTACTATAGAAAAGAAAACTCCATATGAGATTTTCTTCAAAAAAAGACCAAATGTAGACAATTTACGTTTGTACGGTAGCAAAGTTTTTGTCAAAAGGCCTGAACAATGTAGAGTTTCAAAATGGGATGTGAAGGCTGATATTGGCATTCTATTGGGTTACAGCGATGTAGGTTATAGGGTCCTAATAAATAATAAAATAGTAGTTGCGAGACACGTAGAAATTGTAGAAAAAGATGAAAAATGTATTGGTATTGAATATGATGATGATGATTGTGAAAGCAATAGTAGTCTAATAGATGAAAACTTAAGTGATACTGTATCAGAAAGTGATTTAGAAAACGAAGGTAAGACAGAGATAGAGAAACAGGAGTTAAAGATTCCACGTAAATCATCAAGCAAGTAAAAAAGTCCAGTGAGATACCCTGAGAACAATTCTAGTAATGTTTATGTAAACTATTGTAGAGTAGACACTCCATATACATTTAAGGATGCGGTAAATAGTACGGATGGTAAAAAATTAATAAAAGCAATGGACAAAGAAATACAGAGTTTAAATGAAAATGAAACATGGGAATTAGTCGATAGAGTAAAAGATAAAGAGGTAATCGATGTAAAATGGGTATTTGTAAGAAAATCCGACGATACATATAAAACGAGATTAGTCGTAAGAGGCTTTCAACAGGAAAATGTGATTGACGACATATACGCCCCTGTAGCAAAAACACAGACTTTAAAGGCCATGTTGTCCTTTTGTTGTGAATCTGGTTTCATTATAGAACAAATGGATGTAGTTACAGCTTTTCTTAATGGTAAAATAAGCTCAGAAGTGTATGTCAGTCAACCTGCAGGCTACAATGACGGAACAAATAGAGTATGTAAATTATCAAAGGCGTTATATGGACTACGAGAAAGTCCAAGAGCGTGGTACAAATGTTTTGATGACTACTTAACCAGTTTAGGATTTAAAAGAAGTAATGTTGATTATTGTTAGTATAATAATATAAGTACATATAAGTACTGTGGTCTAATGAGAGCAAATTTGAATTATTGGGAAAATAACAACGCTCCGGGGTGTCTCAAAGAAGTAAATATTCAGAAGACATTAAAACATGAAGGTGGTAACACCATGGTATGGGGGTGGTTTGCCTGGTCTGTTATCGGTAATTTGGCTCGAATTGAAGGCATTATGACAGCAGAACGTATATATAACAGGATGTCCGGAAAGGGTATAGCCGGATAAGGGGATCAAAAGTGCCCTTGAGCCAAATTAATCAATGAGCATATCAATTAATAGATCGTTCAAAGAAAACTATTTGTGTCGAATATTAACCCGGTACCCTTACTGGAAGGGTAATTACAGGGCGAAACGCAATTTGCAATTTAAGCTGTATATCTTTTGTTGTACTGTATCAAAAATTTTGAAAAAAATTAGAGATATTCTACTCTACGGCATACGTGTTTGTGAATTTTGTCAGAATTTTTTTACTGCAAAATGGATTTTTAAAAATTTCGAAAAGTTTAAAAATATTTTTTTAAAATAGAAATTATGAATTGACCACGTTTATATTTTTACATTGTTAGTGTCTTGTTATGATTATTAATCTGTAATTTTTTCAGATTTTTGGAAGTGGGGGAACGATGTTGGAAAAATCAAAAACCGACATTTGTTTAGTTTATTACCTTCATGTTTCGTGTGACCATGTTCATATTGTGACAGTCTTAATAGCTTATTACCATTATTAATATATAATTTTTCAGATTTTTTGTAAAGGTGCATCACATAGACAAAAATTATAAATGGATACTTCCTAACTTTTCATTCGCAGAGGACTAATATATTCGGATAATTGATATTTTTACTGCATCGAATGGTCATTATATGCATGTTCAAAATAGTTTCACATGTGTGACGTCCCGTAGGGTCGTCACGTGGGATCCTTCGTGAGAAGGTGCTATCTACTGACCTACCTGGTCAATGGATAGCCGGGAAAGGATCCTGAAGCTAATAGATGTATTATCGATATCACGCCAGTTATTGAATCTTTGGGATCTTAGTTCACGTCTGTCAACACTTGACATGAACAATTTTCAAAACAATAATGGACAGAAAAAGAAACAAAATAATTGCAACAATATTATGTTATAGTGACTCACCCTTTTAGGACGCAAATCACGAGTAGTAACACAAACATTGATACTTATTTGAATCGTGAGCTTCCTCAATCGGGTGAACAGAATCCCGGGCCCCGAAAGTCACGAATCCGTATTCCGCGCCGGTGGTCCGTATCCAGAACCGATGATTTCTCGCTCGATGGGGTTGAGATGATCGTACGGTGTGGAGTGTCGCCGGTGATCACTAATTTGCGGCGTATCCTCACAAATTTGTCACGACACACACCAACACACTTCGCCACGATTCAAACCGAATTGTTTTTTTTTTTTAAGAATGGGTGGGTTTCAGGACTTTTGACACCAATTTGTGTGTCAGATAAATTTTTTGTTCCTGGTTCTGAGGGGATGGATTTCAACACTTCTGACACCAATTTGTGACGTCCCGTAGGGTCGTCACGTGGGATCCTTCGTGAGAAGGTGTTATCTACTGACCTACCTGGTCAATGGATAGCCGGGAAAGGAAGGGAAAAGAAAAGAACTCGTAGACACAGAAATGAAGGGGTCAATAAAGTCATCTAAAGTGACCTTTATTGGCAACTGAATATCAAGTCGGGAAAAGGGCACCGGATACAAAGTGGCTCTAACTAACGCGAGAGAAGGTGTCACGCTCAAAAGCTAAACAACCAGACAGATCGCGGGTCAGACTCAGAGTCTCTACCTGTCCAGAACTGCGCTAGGTAATATCAGCTAGGCGTAAGGAGACCAAAACCGCGGATCGCGAAACCGCGTAACATCTCCGAGCTGCACCACGGCTCGTCTCCCACGGGAGATAACGTACCCGGAATGTGCAACTCAGCTCCAAAATCCCGTGAGAACGCTCCGAGGAGATGCTTCGCAAGAAATGGGAAACCTCACCTCCGCGTAACGGTCATAACGAACGTAACGGCCGTAACACCTCCCCCCTTACAAAAAGACTGATGCTCCTGCATCGGCAAGTGTCGATAACTAATGACTAATTGCTTCTACTCTTTATGGTCCAAAATCTTCTGGTGAACCAAAGTTTGAGGTGCTGGTAACTTTTAACGTGCCCCATTTGGCGGTGCACCTAGGGGAAAATCCAGTGGGAAAAAACCCTAGGCAGCACGTTTGGTTTCTCCAGATCTGAAAATCGCGTGGGGACCAAATGTGTGTTATTGACTCGATCCTAAGGGTTATGGGTGTTTACAATTTCAATCTATATATTTCATTCCATATTTCCACTTATAATAATGTTAGTTTTTTGTTTATTAATATTTCTTAGGATCATCTATATTTCGCAACACGGATATTCCTGTTTCCGTCAATGAATGAGGCTGAAGGTTCCTTGAATTCCTCCAATCTCGCCATGTATCAGGTTGGCTCATCTTTTGGGCAGTATCATTTCCTGTCCTCTTAAGAGTTGACTGCTTCAACTCCAGGAGATGCTTCTCCTTCAGATGATTATGTCCAGTTTGGCTGGTTAAGCTGTTAAAAACTTAAAATTCGTATTAGTATTGTCCTTAACCTAGTTTTTTTTGGTTTTTTTGTTTTTTTCTTAATTCTAATCGCATCAACGTGCGTCCCACTCGTGTTCGCGTCCCTCGGGTTTAGTCTTTATTTCATCTGACTGAGCTATTTGTTAATGAATAAGGGACTGTTAATAGATTTGATTAGTATATCAAACTTTAGTATTATATAGAATCTCTTAAATTTCAGATGCAAGTTGTCGTGGGTAATTCAAATAATGCACTCTATGTTTGTTCGAATACAAGCCTGGGTTTGCATCGAAGTTCCTAATATCAAGATTTTTTACTTGTGCTGATTCTGTATGGTGTGCGACATAAGCAGGTTTTACTTTGTCTGAATGTACAGTTTTATATTTGTTGGGTTTTATTTCCAATTCAATATTATTGTTATCTAAAATTTTTGTAATTTTGTAAGGTCCTTTATACTGCTTGTCAAATTTTCCTATTCTAGGTTCTTTGAGTAAAAAGACTAGTTGGTTTGGTTCAAAGTGTCTTACCTGAACTTTCCTATCATAGTAATTTTTGGATTTATTCTTTTGTTTAATACTATTTTCTCTTGCTTGCTGTTTTAATTCTTTGAGGGTTCTATGAAGATTTAATAAATCATCTTCATATGTTATTAATTCACTTTCAGATGTGAATTCTGATGGAGTTCTACTCTTTTTTCCAAAAACAAGTTCATAAGGTGTAAAACCAGTTGCTTCATGGACGCTAGTGTTAAAAGAGAACATTGCATAAGGAATTCATTTATCCCAGTCTTTCTGATGTTCCGTAACAAAATTTTTTAAATACTCAGTCAAAGTATGATGACTGCGTTCTAGCTAACCGTTTGATTGAGGGTGATATGCGGAAGTTCTGTACTGTTTGATTTTGAATAATTTTGCAAATTGTTTCATTGTGTTAGATATAAAATCTTTACCTTGATCGCTTAAAATTTGTTTAGGCGGCCCAAAAGGGCAAATAAATGAGGTTGCAAAAGCTTTAGCTATTTCCTCACTAGTTTTAGTTTTAATTGGAACTGCAACACTATATTTTGTGAGTAAATCTAATATTGTTAACAAATAAGTATTATTGTTTTTTGTTGTTCGTAGTGGACCATAAATGTCTATTGCTACTTTATCAAAAACATCGTTAGGAGTATCAGTAATTACCATTGGAGCTTTTGTTTTTACTCGTACCAACTTGTTTTTTTGACATTCCATGCAATTTTTTATAAAATGCCTTATTTGTTCCTTTAACTTTGGCCAATAATATTCTGTTAATATTCTATGATATGTTTTTGTTATTTCTTTATGTCCTCCAGCTGCTGAGCTGTGGAATTCTTCTATTATCGCGTTTCTGATTTCAGTGGGAGGGGTTATTTGAAGACTTTCGCAAAGAGTAAAATTAGTGTTTGAAGTTATTGATTTTGATCTAATAAATGTTTTAATACTGTTCCATGTTAAGTTATTCATTAAATCAGGGTCTTTGGAAATTCTAATTTAGTTTATTTTAAAAAGACCAAGAAGTTCAAAAAGTACGTTTAATGTTTCTGTAAAATGTTGCATTTTAAATTGTTTTAGTTTATTTGTTTTGCAAATCAAACCAAAATAATGGATATTATTCATACGAATCACTATTACTTCACCTGTTCTGGGTTGATTTGATAAAAGTTCATTGCGCTTGACGAGTTTCTTATCTACCAGGTTTAAAGTTATTTGGGTATCCAGTGTACAGTCAGCTGTCGTGAAAAAAACTAAGTTGTCTTGCTTTGAAAATGAATGTTCTTGAGAAACCTTTACTATTCCTGTAATATTTCTACTTTCTGTAATAATTGGTTTTCTATTTGAAACTCTAGTCTTTCTAGGTGTTTCAGACATTTTTAAAGATTTCCTATAATAATTTGTGGGTTGGTAGTTTTTGTCATCATTGTCACTTGACGAATCGCTATCGTCAGTGATCGCATTTATCTCTTTTTGCCACTCTGAAGTGTGATCAAAAGAGTTTTCTATTTTGAAATTTGAATCTATTCCATCATTTTTTATGTCTTTTTCTGAATCATTCTCTATATAATTCTCTGTATTATTTTCTTCCTCATTTGTTATATTATCTTTTTCATCATCCGATGATTCATTTTCTTCCTCTGTCAAATTACTGTGGTCATTCTGGTTGAAACGTTTGGTACCGGAATCGAAGGTGATCTAAATTTTGGTTGTTCCATGCTGGGTTTTGGAATTTCTTCTACTTTTTCTGAAATCTTCATTGGACTTAGGCCACGAATTGAAATTGGTGCTGAATCTCTGTGCCACTTGGGCATATCTCAATATCATTTATATTTTCGGGCATCTTTTCCGAGGGGAATGATCTTCTGCATTCTCTACCTCTTGTACCCTTTTCTCTCTTTTTTTCCTCATAGACTTCAGCAGTCGTAACAATTTTCGTTGGCTCAATTTCTTTAGAAAATATATTTTCAGAATTTTCGTAGTCGTCTTTCCAAGTTTGTTTTTGACGTTTGCATGGAATCTCTTCATCATGCGTTTCGTCATCACTCTCATATCAAGTAAATTCTGTTTTTTCTTGAGATGTTGATGGTAACCAGTATTTCCTTGGTCTACCAGGTTTTCCTGTTTTGGGTGGTTTTCTTGGGTCTACCTCTTCTTTTTGGGAATTTGCTTCGGAGTGATAGCAATTCCACTCGGTCTTATTTCTGTCTCGATTTTTGGTTTTTTTTAAAGTCTCTTTCCTGATGTCTCGTCTGATGTTTCCTTTGGACGAGTTTTTGGTTGGTGTACCAATTTTGGTTTTTTATATTCATTTTCCGATTCCGTAGAATCCTTTACACGTTTCCTAATTGGTAATACTTGAGCTTTTTCGTTTTTTACCTTTTGACTATTTCGGATTTCTGGATAAAGCATCTGCAACTTTGTTACTTTTTCCAGCGACATGTTTTATTTTATAATTATATTCATTTAAAAGAATCTACCATCTTCTAACGAACGTAACGGCCGTTACACATGTATTAAATAATGTAAGATTTTAATACGAATTACGTTTGGTTGTAGATTATCAAATCCCGTGTGTAAGTTTTCACTTCCCTCAGTAGATCTTTGAATTCCCTTTATCTAGGCCTACACAACATATGTATATTACATCTTTATTATCAAATATGTTTTACATTCATTAGATGAATTAAGTGAATTACTTATCTCTAATAATTTTGGATATCAGCATTAGTAACGTGATATATTTTCAATCTTCATCGCTGTCATCGTTTATTACAGGATTTACATTTTCTGTATTAAAGATTTTGCTTAGTATTTCCGCAGGTTTTATAATTTTCGCAATATAGCGGGCATGCGACAAATAATATATTATCGCAGCAACATGAGAACAGCATCCGATCGTTCGATTACCATTTGCACACTCGCAGAAGTGCCGCTTAATTCCGGAGCAACCTATTGCATTTGGTGTATAGTCTATATAACACTTATACACTTTCTTGCTGATGTGTCGTGATTGCACTTGAAATTCGGTAATGTTACTGTTTGCTTTTAAATAACTGAAATTAATTTGATTATCGCTATTTATTAGTTCTGCGAGATAAGACACTGCTTGTGAAAATTGGTAAGACCCGGTAAAAAATACTCGCAAATCATGTTCCGTCATTTCGGGGGAATCAAGCAAATCTCCAGATGTTATTTTTTGAAACGGAGTTTTCCGTCTATTCCAGCGGTGTGTTTCGGCTTCTACTCCCAAGGTATTTTCTTTTTCTTTTTGTTCCGAAATTCTTGAAAGTATTTCTTCCGAAAATTCTGAATCACTCCGTAATCGCTTCCCAAACATATTTTGTAAAAAACAAGCTATTCAGAAGAATGACCGTACTGTCGGAAGCAACTTATTATATAATTGGTGATGTAGAAGCCGGTATTTTTGTCCTATTATGCCGTGGATCGCTTCGATGACCCAACGAACTTTTGTCACCAATCTAGAATTATTGGCTTCTACAGTAGTTAATTGATGACGTTTCCCTTTCAGCGTTGGCATCAATACTCTATATCCCTCGTTTTCTAAATAATTGTGTACGTCTCGGAATCCTCGGTCAACGATGCAAATATCTCCTTTCTTCAACAATGTTCAGAGGCCATTGGGATCGTTCATTACAATTTTCATAATTTCCGCGTCATTTTGTGTAGCGTAAAATGGTCCGAGCATTTCAACAATATGTCCAGTCGTTGTGCATATGGTAAATGGCTTACACAGTGTTACTTTCTTCTGTCCTGAATAGGGTTTTCTTTGATACTCATTATTTGAGCTTTTCCCATGCCGGATGTAGGTACCATCAAAAATTAATACCAACTGATCGGTTACGTTGTGTAATTTTTTAGCAATATATGAAGTTTCTGTTTCGATTAAATGTTGCCGAGAAAACGCAGTAAATCCAAAATAAGTCGGTAATATATCTTTCTCAAAGGAGTTTATCACTGACGCACAGAAATCGGAAACTAATTGCTCACGTTCCAGTCCAAGAATTGCAGCTATTGTTTTATTAGAATTTCCAGTTCGAAGTTTAAATAGGAAGGTAACGATAGCCTCAGTCACATTTCGGTATTTGCTGTCTCTCATCGACAACATCATTTCTCGCAATTTTATAATGTTTTCCCAAGTTAATCCAGTGAAAGCTTGCAGACGTTCCTCTGAGAGCGTATAGTCACCTATTTTATCTTGAATTGTTGAGTTACAATTAATTGAAAGATATTCAAAGTAATTCCTTAATTCGTGAACTTCTATAACTGTGCAATTTGAATGAACGCGTAAATTCATTACGTCTTCTTGAAACAACATTTTCTTTATTAAATGTGATGGACAGCACCTATTTCCCTTTGGTTTAGATAATCGCCTTAAAACAAATACCTGTTTCCTTGTTTCATTTGGAACGTTAATAATATTTCTCCTGGAACCACAGACGAAACAGTAGCCATGCGTTGAAACGACTCTTGAAAATGGTATTTCAACATATTCAGTTTCTACTGTTGTATTATCGCTTATATTTAAATAAAATTATGGGTCTTCTCTAGATGAATTTAATCGGTCGGATTCAGAGGAAGATCCTTCTGGTACAGACTCTTCTTCAGATGAAGATGAAGTTTGTATGGATTTCTGAAGTAATGAAAGTTGTAAGAGTGGTTGATCATAAGAGGTGCTAGGTACTGCTACTTCTTCGTGTTCTTCCGCGGTCATTTTCCTTTTGCTTCTATATATAATCATGCGACACTTATTACACAACACATCATTAACATTAACTACTTTTTCCAATATTTCTGACCATTTCTTAGCTTCAAGTAATGAATTAATTTTCTTTTTTCGACTATTCGTAGAATTTCTACCTTGAACTGTGACACTGATAGAAAATTCTTAACTCTAAAATGTATAAATTAGTCCGACTCAACAATAAGTATTCATTGATATCTTTTTCGACATTTCTAATGTCTTCAGTTTTATATTATTTGATACATGTAAAACTATTTTGAACATGCACATAATGACCATTCGATGCAGTAAAAATATCAATTACCCGAATATATTACTCCTCTGCGAATGAAAAGTTAGGAAGTATCCATTTATAATTTTTTTGTACGTGATGCACCTTTACAAAAAATCTGAAAAAATTATATATTAATAACGGTAATAAGCTATTAAGACTGTCACAATATGAACATGGTCACACGAAACATGAAGGTAATAATCTAAACAAATGTCGGTCTTTGATTTTCCAACATCGTTCCCCCACTTCCAAAAATCTGAAAAAATTACAGATTAATAATCATAACAAGACACTAACAATGTAAAAATATAAACGTGGTCATTTCATAATTTCTATTAAAAAAAATATTTTTGACTTTTCCAAATTTTTAAAAATCCATTTTGCAGTGAAAAATTCTGATAAAATTCACAAACACGTATGCCGTAGAGTAGAATATCTCTAATTTTTTTCATTGATACAGTACAACAAAAGATATACAGCTTAAATTGCAAATTGCGTTTCGCTCTGTAACTACCCTTCCAGTAAGGGTACCGGGTTAATATTGGACACAAATGATTTTCATTAAACGTTCGATTAATTGATATGCTCATTGATTAATTTGGCTCAAGGGCACTTTTGACCCACTTATCTGGCTATACCCTTTGCCTACTCCACTTCGGGAGGTGATTCGGAACCCAAATACTAGCAAAAAAGTTCATACAAACATAGGTCCGGAAATGAACCGTTTCCGAGTTATAGCCACTTTTATGTTCAAAAGTCGTAATTTAGAATGCGCTCGGTATCCCTCTTTCTTAATTATGTCTTATATTCAAAATTTTAATTTTTTTAATTTTTATTTGCTATTTTTATTTAATTTAAATTCTTAAATTTAAAAAAAAATTTTTTTAATTATTATTTTTCTAGTTTTTTGAATTTTTCAATATTTGTAAATACGATTACACTATTTTTATAGTAAACAAGAATAGATACTCAGCTCAAAACAATTGTTGCATAGAACAATTTTGGTCAGAAATGGGCAAACTTTGACAGACGATAATTTTACGAAAAATCATCGCAGGACCATAATGTTTTTTTTTTAATTAAAGCTTGAAGTCTCCTTTAAAACGCCGTTTTCCGATTTTAAATTTAATGAACGCTCATGTTACTAACCTCCTAAGAGTGGGGGCGTGTTTGTCGTATTGAAAATGGTAAAGTTTGCCGAAACACATGGACTTTGCAAATTTTTTTCCGAGGATACCATTTGCAGCAACATGAAGTACGGATCTTCCCCTTTGATTAAAAAAAATCAGCTAGCTGCGATTTTTTAACGCAAAGTAACAGCACTTTAAATAACCCTTGCATTTTTGTTAGGTAATGCCGGCATTTGCGTTATCCGACGTGCACCAAGAGCAGGTTGCCGGTCGGATTTTGCATATCGCGCGCGCGTTTGTGTGTGGAGTGTGTGTGTAAATTTTAGTAGTGTGTGTTTCCTCCACGTTTTTGAATGACCGCTTGAAGCTTGGCTCGCATGGTAATGCAGGCCCGAATTACGTCCTGGAGAATGATTGTTTAGACACTGGCAACACTTGGTATTAATGGTAATTAATCCACGGATATTTTTCCAAACATTTGGAACCACAAGGTGTTAATCGAGTAATATTCAATTTCGTGGCGTACCCTCTAAACAACGTGTCGCTTAGTTTTTCTTTCATTTGACAAGTCTGAGATTCACAAAATACAATCATTAAGTCAAATTCAGCGTACACAAATCATTGCGCTTATCAGAGAAGGTTTTTCGCAATCTCACAATGCAAAACAACTTAGCGTAAATCAATAGTCAATTTTTCGCATTTGGTTTCATTATCATGAAACGGGAAATTTGCAACCACGACAAGGATAAGGTTGGAGACGTATCACGACCGCACGAGAGGATCGTGCTTTAGTGAATTTTACCGTGCGAAATCCGGTATCTACAGCTCACCGCATTGCCGAAGCAGTTCTAACAGGTTAATAAATTAGTGACCAAACTGTGAGGAATCGTTTACACGATGCGGGTTAAAGGTACCGGACACGTTGCCGTGGACCAATGTTAAACGTTAGGCATCGGCGTGCTAGCTTAGAATATGCACGAGCTCATGTTTACTGGACAATGAGATAATGGCAAAACGTGCTCTGCACTGATGAATCGCGTTTTTGTCTGTTTGGCTCCGATGGATGAATTCGAGTTTGGCGATGTCGAGGACAGCGTTATGACGGACAGTGGGTTCTTCGGGTTTTGCAAGAGCATTCAATGGCGTCTCGGTAATGGTGTGGGGTGGAATTACCGCGATTCAACGCACTGATCTCGTCATTCTGCCACCACCAGGAATAACAGCGATGCGTTACGTTGAAGACATCTTGCGACCTCATGTCCTGCCAATGAGTAGACGCATCGGACAAAATTTTCATTTTATGCAAGATAATGCAAGAGAGAACTCCATAAGACTGCTTCTGCATTCTGCAATGAGTTCACAAGGGCTCCGCCAGGGTCGTGGGTCACTGATTTTGTTCAACCTTTGCACACTTTTAGTAGTCCACTAGGGCAATGTGCAAATATTAAGGCGTACTTCTGAAGCATTTTCGAGAAAATCGTAAGCAAAGTTTGCGATTTTCAATGCGTCGCTTATATCCCCTTACGTGACGATCGTTACCAAGCTGCGGCGGCGGCCGAGTGGTTAGCGTTCTAGCTTCATAGCCGCTAGAACGCTGGATCGAGTCCCCTTTCGGGCATTTTTTTTCTTTTTTTTTCACACATTATTTCATGTTTATTATAATTTAAAGGAAGTATAATGCGAAAATATATTTATTTGCATCATTTTTTATTACCTCAAACATATTTAAAATTGTGGACGAATAAAGGACAAAACGTATTGATTTTCATTTAATATTCTTATTTATTAAATGAATAATGACAAAAAATAAGAAATAACGAAACATAATTAAATTTTACAATTAATCGTCAAATACATCTTGGGGAGGTAGGATGATACTTATCATATAAACAGGGGAAACATAAAGTGTTTTCAATTAAATACGCACAACTTTGCATGCGTTTGATAACATTTTTAATCTGTCTATAAAAATAAACGTCGCAGGGTTGGGATATTGGGTTACATTTAGGAGGTATCACTTTCACTGTACAACTAGCAAGACCTACGAAACAATAATTAATAAAAACTGTTTCATTAAATTGTCCACAGTTTTCTGTACTCTGGGCCCAAACTTTCCTTGTCAGGGGAATTAGTACCGCACGTGTTCCTGTGCTTGCAAGAACCCGATTTTCTCGAAAACGCTTGAGAAGTACGCCTTAATATTTGCACATTATATTGTCCTAGTGGACTACTAAAAGTGTACAAAGGTTGAACAAAATCGGTGACCCACGACCCTGGCGGAGCCCTTGTCAGATTTAAAACCTATTGAGCATGTATGGGACATTGTACATCGCAGGTTAAGAAACTTGGCACAACAACCTGTCAGTCTTCAAGATCTGTCCCAGGGTCTAGTGCAAATCTGGCATAGCATTTCCCAGGACGAAATTCGGGCCTACGTTACCATACGAGCCAGGCTGCAAACGGTCATTCAACAACGCGGAGGAAACACACGCTACTAAACTTTACACACAGGGAGGAACTTGATCCTGAATATTTGAAAAAATTAGTTGAAAATATGCCCCGCCGACTGGAAGCGGTATTAAAAGCTAAAGGGAGCCACGCCAAGTACTGAAAGTATGAAAATTTTTTTTTTTCATTGTTAACTGTGATTTCGAAAAGTGTATGGTTTATTTTTTCCAGGGCAAAATATACCAATATTGACTAATGTATTGTTAACCAAAAAATTGAGCACAATCTTAATTATTTCATATGTCCTTTATTTAAATACTTAATGAAACTTTAATTTTAGTGGATTCAGTAATGAGTTTGCTTGTGGAAAAATAGTTATACTACTAGAAAGAATTTCATGTGTGGTGTATGATTTATTTTGTCCAGTACTATATCTGAAGAAATCCGGATTATGAAGTAACACTGCTTGAGCCCAGTTGCAAAATTCTAGCCTTTGTTGGAAATCACGAGGCATTAATTCTTGGGTCAAGGTTACGTGATAAGGATGAAAGTTACGGAGTCTCAAAATCCTTTGAGTCGTTAATCTTCGTATGCCAAATTGTACTTCGATTTGTCAAAGCGAAATATAAGGATTCATATTGACGACAGCTAACACAAGAAGAACTCGTGAATCATCTCGATCGAATACCATAGTACGATGACGTTGTCGTATTATACGAGGTCGCTTTTTCTCACGCCTTTCAAATTGGGCAATCACCGAGTCATTCGGATAGTGATCTCTATCAGGAAAACGTACACGATATAATCGTGCTGCTGCACGATAATTACCATGACACTCTCCAAATATTATGAAAATGTCAACAATCTCGGTTGGTCTGTAATCCGGCATGTTCACAGCTCGAAGATCCAAGCAGTTCTGTCTCAAGATGGCCGGTTGAGTGCATTCCTTCTTCTCCATCTCTACTTAGAGGCCCGTTGCGGTGGGGTTTGAGAGGCGGATGACCGCTAGGCGGGAGATCCATAATCGATTCCGCTCCGGTGACATTGAAGTTAGTCTCCTATTTTGGACTGTCGTTGATGCTTTTTCTTGTAAGAGTCTCAACCGGAAGGAATAGCCAATGGGAAAAGCAGGAATGCTCCTCGCTAGAACCAGAACTTTTTTGCGGGGGAATTTGATATTGTATCCTTTCTCGTGACTCCATATAAAACTATTCCCGAACTACTTGTAAGAAAGGTTGTTAATAGAGATGTTAACACAAATGTCATGTAGGCTTTCCTAAAGAACTTATATCCTTATTTTTGCCACGGGACAGACTACCACCACGCCACAATTGTGAATTATTCACAGTTTTTTCCAAAGCGATTGATATTCGAGTAATAAATTCTCTTCTACCCTAAAATTACTTGATTCTTTTGTATAATATCTCACAAAATTGAAGTCTGATCAAAAAACGTTTCAGATAAAAATTGTTTGTTTTTTTCTGTAAAATAAGAATGTGCAATAAAAATGAGGTATTTTTAAAAAAAGTTGACCTTGAAATGACCTTAAGGATGAAGGTTGAGGTCAAAGTCAAGGTCATCATCACATATCGCCCTCTGTACCCGACAACTTTTATTGGAGTCATTTTTTCGGAAAACGCTTCGTTGAGAAGGTATTCAGGTGCATTTTTAAAAATGGGACAACCTGTATAATCTCGCGGCCAATGAATTGGATTTTACTCCTATGGTGGTTCTTCTAAAGCACTGTGGACACGCAATACACTATATTTGAGATAAATTACCGGAACACATTAAGGCTGATCCTGAAGTTCAACGTTATCGCCATTGTGTGAATCCTAGCAAAACACTTTGACAGTCCATCACCTATGATAAAAGATGCAATAAATGCTTTAAATGCTTTACCTTTCGAATTACATATACCTGGTTATAGGTATTGCGGACGGCACTGTTGGTCTGGCACACAGCGCAGATGAAAATGCTATAATGTATGCATTCTACACGCTTCCGAATGTCAATGGAATTATCGACTTGGCATGATATTCTTGGAATTCAAAATCTCTATGGAACGAAGAGATCAAGAACGGACATGCGAACAACGACCAATAAGCGAACCATTCATTGGCTAACCATTCGGTGTGGCCCATGAACGTTGGTGCGAAAAATTATGAAAAACCGCAACTGATTAGAAATTGGCTATTGTTTTCACCGGATAATGTTACGAGAATAACAGCTATATATTATGACGTGGTATTTGGGAGGCTAGGGCCACCTCCACCACGTGCACTTCAATTCAACGTTGGGCGCCAGCCAGGATCCGCCTCGTTGTGCTGTGTGCTGAAAATCTTATAAAGAAAATTTGGGACTGAGATAAATAAAAGAAACTCCCGAATCCTTTTTAACTAGTAACAATCAAAAAACCGGATCTCCGGAATATCTTTATTACCAGCCAAAAATAAATAGAAAATAATAGAATGAAAAATCAAGAGCCGGATCGCCGGACTAACAATATTAACAATAAGAATAATAAAAAAATAATAATAAGTAAACTTATAAAAAGAATATTCAAATAATAACTTACACGATACCAAAAAAATGATAGAAGACAGGAATGAATCCAACGGTTGGATTCAAACCGGTTGGATAACAAAATGGCGGCCGGGATTCGACCGGCTTGCCCGTTCCTCTCTCTCTCACACGCTTAATCGCTATTAGGAGGAACTCCCGGTGACGCCAGGTAGTTCCCCTGGGCAACCACTTCCGGTCTGGATGTCCGGAACCGGGATTAACGAAACGAAAAACGGGAGAGTGCTGCTTCCTCTTCCCCCGGAACTTTTCCGGGTACTTACCGGGCGATCGCGAGCCGATCGTACGAACCGGCAGACCGGATACCCAGATATTACTAAAGAAATAGCAAAAAAAAACTACTTAAAAAACGACGAGGAAGCTTCTCCGAAGCCTCGCTCACGAACCTTTTATTTTAATTTTTCGGGCGCGGCTCGCTCTCCTCTTCCTTCAACGAAACGTTCTTGAGGGGTCTCCCAAAATGGCTGCTCAAAAGCGTCTCTTCATAATACGTCCTGACCAAGCGACGTGGAACACGAGAATGCCTCTTCTTCTTCCTCTTCGATCGTTGCGGCGAGGATCCTCGAAGAGGGGGAAATCGACCGGGATCGCAGCGCCTGGTACTCGGTCGACCCGTACGGTGCTGCCCTCCGTACTAGCAGCACTTCCCTAGTCTGCGCGGGAAGATTCAAGACCGGTGGCTTCCGGATTCCCGTTTTCCGGGACGTTGGTACTTCCGGAATGTCCGGAGCACGGTGCTGGATATTCCCCGGTCCGGTGCAGGGGTAATGCCGGTTGTTTTGCCCCGTTCCTACGGGTGCGAGGAGGGTAGCTCTCTCCGAGTGACGGTCGAAACTTTGAATGTCCCCGTGGTCGCACGCAGACAAGATGGCCTCTGGTACCAGCAATCTGGGCGTCTGGCTTCCCCGTTGTTCGTGCAATCGATCTCCGATCGAAGCCTCGGCGTCAATGTAGGGAACAGAAAGAACGAGCCGGAGAAAGTGACAGAAAAGGTTATATTTCCCAGGGGAAACGACCTGCCTTACCGTTTACACGGGATTTGAGTTTCCTTCCGAATTCCTGTATTCGACGCCTCTTCCCGGTAGGACGTTTAGCTTTACTCATTTTGATGGGGCTCGAAAACACCCCATCACAATATCAATCACCCGTGAATGATGACATTGTACTGTTTGTTAAAAATGAAATTTACAAAATGAAATTTACAAATTTGAAGCTAATCGAAGGTTGGCCCAAAACCCATAAGTGCGTACAAACTTCCAGCCACTGCGAATAAAATATGTGGAGTCGTTAATACATACACGGGACGAACGTAAATCTTCTACAATGATAATTACTACACGGAATTTGATGAATATCTTCAACGCTAAAAAAAATATGGTAGAGTCTCCACGGATTTTCATGGATTACCCGGGAGAATAACAAGTGCATTTATATACAGTAATACTTTTTCAACAAGACAAACTATTACGAATATAATGAATTTACAAAGGCATGAATTTACATGGTTAGATCGGGAAAATTCGATCTCACTCTGTTTTGCATTGAATGTGCGAATGAAAGAATTGTACAACAACTGAAAAATCTATTGTCTCGATTGTCCATTCCCGCTGATAATTACGAGCAAGATGAAGAAGAAGAAAATGATGAATAATACCACCTCCCTCGGGAATAAAAATGTAATTCTTTCTACTTCTATAATATGTAAAAAATGCAATGAAGAAATAAAAAAATAATATCTTATGTCTCTATCTATTACACCTACCTCCGAGAGATCACAATACGTCATTAGACGAGTTCAAACCCGCATTCTCATATCGGACCTCTCAATTCCGAACCCTCAGTTCGGACATCCAGACACACACCTTATCATAAGGAAAAAATGCAAACGACTTTGACCCTGCAATCTCATGTCGGACAAACAAACAACCCCACTCCCCAAAAACAAAAATTTTGGACATCGGAAAACCACACTTGCGGCAAATACCTTATCACTACCGCAAATCCTTATCGCTAACCACAAAGACGTCAACACCCTGCTGAACCCACCCGCTCACCTCCCCACCCTTACAGGACCTGATTCAGAAACGGCATAGTATACCTAGTCGCACTAATTTCGTTTCCAATATAAAGCTAGCGAAAAAAAATAATGCTATATAAGAATGTGTAACTGTTTTAAAAACATACTGAATAACATACCTATACCAACAAGCACAGGTTTTGTATAATTATATCGATACTAAAATTGGAGTATATAAAAAGCAAATATAATGAGAACATTTTTCAAATATAAAGATGCACTGATACAGTATTTTACAGTACTTTTAGTAATAAAATTTTTAATTTTAAAAGCTTATTAGTATTTCTTTCATACTTCTTTAGCTTTCAAGACTGCTTAAATATATTTTTAGCACACCTTTTATGAGTTTTCGACAATAATCCGGAGCAATTCAATTCAATTGCACTTCTTTTTTCTTTCCTCTAATGCAGGAATCGACGATGGTGATGTTTCATACGAGGGAATCACTTTGGTTATAAAAATCTTCGAAGATTCTCTAAAGGATTGAGATCAGAGCTCTGTGAGGTTTAGGATAAGTATGTTTAGGGTTTTTGTTATTTTGAAGTATAATCACTTCGGAACGGCAAATTTTTACCTATATTTGGAAATTGACCAATGCCTAATGCATACATTACTTAAAACATTACGTGCAATTTACTACGTTTTCATGAGAGAATTTGTTTTTGACTATCTCGGTATGATGGGGGTGGGGGATGATCGGTACGACACGAAAAACATTTTAAAAAAAGCATTTAATTGGACCCTCTGGTCATTGTGGGGGTTATTTCAAGGTCAATCGCAATCATTTTGATTGAAAATCTTATTTTTAATACATACCTTCAGATATGTAATTTTTGGAGGTATTTATGACATCTAACAAGGGAACCTTTCGAAGTATCCACCTCCAATTTTTGTAAAATTTCGATCTATTGTAGAACTTTTAAACCTAAGAGACAAGTAATTTGTTTTCAGCCAAAAACGGTTTGAAAGGGTGGAATCACCGTAAAGTTGAGTACTTTGAGGGGTGATAATGCAGTTTCACATAAAAGGGGTTGTCCGATTTTAATGCAACAAAAACGAAAATACTCCTTATGAAAAACAATTAAATGTGCATACTGAATTTAAGAAAAATTGTCTCTCTAAGGGGTGAACCACTGTCCGATTTTTTATTTCTCACCCCCATAAGCAAACTGACTAATAGATTTTGATAAAATACGTACCATTCAAAAGTAGGGGTTCAAAATAAAGTCAATCTGTTGTTGCTCATTGATAGGGTAGCAATATTAAGGGGATAATTACTCCTTCAGTATTTACACGTCATTTTTTACACAGAACCTGATTGTCGCCTTTCAAACGTAAAAAATGAATTAGACATTCTTTTCTCGTGGAAAATTCGTGATCGAGTCCTAATAACTAAACTACCTCTAATTAATTAATTAATTTCTACTAATGAACACTCATACACAACTTGTTTTTTTCACGATGTAATCGAAAAATTGCCATTTAACTACTATGAAATTTTTATATACTTTCAGTTAGTACCATTAAGGGGTAACTATAACCTTACACCATTAGGCACCATTTTTCACATCGAATCACTCTGGTCGCATTTTGTCCGCTTATAGAATCTTAGAAAGCTTAAGATTTTAATTTATCCCCGTAAAAGTACTTTCTGCAAATATACGAAAGAGGAAATTTTTATTGCATCGTGAAAAAACCGAGTTTTGTATGTGGAACCCCCTGAAGATTAATAGTAATTAATTAAATATTAGGTCGTCAAGGATGAAACTTGTTAAGTTATCAGCAAACTTTGCCTTTTTTTTTTACAAATTTCATCCTCGGCGACCTGATAATTAGGAGTAGTTTGGTTATTTCGGATCGAATCGCGAATTTTACAGGAGGAACGATTGTCAATTCATTTTGAACGGTTGAAGGGTGAAAAATTACAAATTCTGTCTGAAAGCTGACGTACAAATGCTAAGGGAAATAGTTAATCTCCATAAAATTTCTTCCTGGAAATATACGAGAGTGTGAGTTGAAAGTTTCATAGCTGTTGAATGCCGATTTTCGAATGTATCGTGAGAAAAACGAGTTGTGTATGACGGACCCCCTGTTCATTACCAGAAATTGTTTCATTAAATATGGGTAGTTCAGTTATTGGGGGTTGAATCGTGAATTTTTCAATAAGAAAGTATTTTCAATTCGATTTTCACGTTTGAATGGCAAAAAAAGGTTCCGTGTGAAATATGACGTATAAGTGTTGAAGGGTTTTGCTTCCTTAATGTTACTACCCTATCAATGAGCAAAAACAAGTAAACTCTTTCGATCCCTACTTTTGAATGGTACGCATTATATCGAAATCTATTAGTAAATTTGCTTATGGGGGTGAAAAATTAAAAAATCGGAGGGTAATGCACCTCTTAAAGAGTGTAGCGCGACTGCCCTTTTTCTACAACTGATTAGGCATTTTTGGCACAGTCGCGGGACAAATGCCTCACTCAGAGAATTCAAGACAAACAAAGAGCAATATTCTGAAAGAAAATTCTCGTAACCAAAAAAAGGGAATGTGGAACGGAAGGTTGGGCGCCAGTCCGAATTTCGGACGCGGAATTCCTCTGATGGGGCCCGGGCTAACACAAGAAGAGCGATGAAACCCACTCAGAGGGAGTCCGTTGTTCGAGCTAAAAATAAAGGAAGGCTCAAACGACTATAATCTTAGTAAACTAATTTATTAAGACTACTCAATATTAACAGACAAAAAAAAACTATATTCAAAAATCTCGGGAATAGTTAGCTTGGATCGAAATTCAATAACTCACAAAAATATCTAGTAGAAATATCACACGGTAAAGTAGCCGTTAAAATAAGAGTCACTAATAAGGAACAGAGTATCAGGTATTACTAGTGCTCTCGACGGCACTTTTCTTCTAACGCGAAAACCGGGAACACTCGGACTTACAAAGTCGTATAATTTGCACTCGTAATACTCTAGTAATTAAGTTAACATTAAAGATAGGCGCGATAGGATAGCCGGATTTATAGGTCCGATGATGACCTTTAGGGTAGGCTATCAATAAGGTAGCGGAATGCGAGATCCGTAACGGACCCCCGTAGACCGGAAGGGAGGTAGGAACGGGAGTATTTCGAAATTACTCAAGGATGAAGTACGAGGGACTTGCCAATAAATCGCAGTACCAAGAACAGACCGCACTCACCGCAGGCACGTCACTCGCCTTGATTTTGATCCCTTTTTGAACTCGAAATTTTTCTACTGATTGAACAGGTACACACTCGGCGATAGTTCAGGAATCTCTCCCGGTTCCCGGCTATGGCGTCCTTCTTCAGGTGCGATAGCGCCCTCCTGGCGTTGTCCGGTTCGGGAATTAATTTTTCCAGTAATGCTGGTAATTTGGCTCCGTGACCCAGTTTTATCGACCCGTTATCATTGTAGATCTTCTAAGATAACGATAGAGGGCCACACTGGGTCAAGAACCGCTAGTGCTGTCTCGGTTTAGCCCAGCAGTCCTCATAGCGCTGTTCCTCCCCGGAGCGGAAGATCTGCCAATAGGAGCTGTCATTGTGCTTCATCGGTAGGATCTCTCCTCTCTTTCCTTTTCGCGGAGATGTTGGTTGGGGTCTTCCTTGTCTTCTTCGCCATTCCGTTTTGTGTGGATCTTCGTGCGAGTTTCTTGGCAAGGGACCCAGAGGAAAGGGAATAGTAAGGGAGTAAGGCGACAGTTTCAATAAGATTTCGATAATACAATGCTAATAACGAGTACTACGTATGATTACAATTTCTAAATTTCAGCTGTTCCTTGTGTTCTCGGGGAGATTCCTGAGCACAACTACTCTCATTTCTCGACCCGAATTATTTAAACAATCCCTTGCTGAAATTGAAAGCCGTGAGCGGCAACAAAAATGCGAAATTCTGAACAAAAACAATTACTGAAGTAACGGGAGAAAATCTCCACGTTACAAGAGAAATTTTTTTCTTAAATTCAACATACGCTTTTCATTGTTTTTCATGAGGAGTATTTTTTGTAGCATTAAAATCGGACAACCTCTTCTATGCGAAACTGCATCATCACCCCTCAAGGTACGCAAATTTGCGGTGATTCCACCCTTTCAAACCGTTTTTTAGCCGATAAAAAAATAGGTGTCTCTTAGATTTTGAAGCTCTAAAACATATACTTTCATAAAAATCGGAGAGGGATACTTTGGAAGGTTCCCTTGTGAGAGTTATTCAGAGAACGTGTCACTCATTATTTTGTACTGGGATGTTAAATTATGTAAACCTTAGCAATGTTTTTTTGTAATTTTTTCCGTCCTTTTGAAGAGGCTACTCACAATTTCGGGCCCAGTGCCAAAAACAGGCCCATGTCGAACCCGGCTAGAAAATTATTACGAAACTTTTATTCTTTTTTGATAAAATTTTAAATTCGTTGCGCTGGGCCGTAACAGTACGCTGAGAATATGTTTGATAAATGTTACAGAATGAATGTATTCCCATGTGAATGGAAAAAGAGTAATATGGTCATTTTGTTGAAGTCCCCGGAGAAAGATCGGAAGGATCCTCGGTCATACAGACCCATCAGTTTACTCCCGGCCTTAGGAAAAGTACTGGAAATACTGATAGTGAGGTGGCTGCTGACTAGAGTAAAAGGCATTATGTCCGATAGGCAGTTTGGTTCCATGGAAGACACGTCGACCGAGGATGCTTTAAGATGCATGAAAGAGTTTGTGAACGAGTCTGAAAAGAAATGTTTACTTCGTGTGTTTGTTGATTTCAAAGGTGTGATTGAGAAGCTCGGAGCACTTGAGATTGATGAGATTGGACTATCGGAGAGTTACTTCAGTGAGAGAATGGTACTTACGGTGGGAGAGAATGAGATTATATGAATATAATAATGTAAGAGTTAAGCACCCTTTATTATTAAAATAATAAAGGGTGCATGTGTGGTTCGGAGCTGAACGATTGGAAGCGTGTGTTGGTTGAATGTAACGTGTATGAGGATTTGCATGATGCAAAATCAATGTGAGTGGTTGTGAGTGAGAATGGGGGAGTGAATGTGGGCCGTGCGGTGGAAAATGAGGGGTGCTTTAGGGCGCTGTATGAGTATGCGAAGAAAGTGTTTATGCCAAGAGAGGTGAGAATGAGGGAGAGAAAGAGCGAGTGAATGTGCCGTTTTCGGCACCGCACGCAGGGGGGCAACATCGGTTGCCCCCCTGCGTACAACGCAACCCGATTGGGTTGCGTTTGGAGAGCGGCGTCTTCACATACCCGAGCTGGTCGACCAATGCCGAGGTATGTAAAGAGCTCAAGTGGTAGTAGCCTGTGATTTCGAAAACCTTAGCCGGGTTTAGGTTACCATGGGGATAGGGGGCCCGCAGGAGGGACCCAGCCTTACTTGCTCGGACCACTGGGTGCGGCCCACTTGGGAGTATCATGGTAGTAGTGGTTAACAACACACATCGCGTGCTAGGTGACTGAGCTGTGACCGACGTGTTAGTTACGGTCTTAACTCGGGCACTGACACTGCACAGCCAGTAGGGATTTAGAAAAGTTCCGCTCCCATAAGTTAGGTTGTCTCGCCTTGCAGCGCACAACGTATTTGCAGTTCACGCCCATCAGAGGTGGACGCGCTGATAGAGCGTATCTCAATCCCTCGCGAATTAGGGCCGTGTGGTAGAGCTTTCCAAGCGCAACCGACACGTTAAACTAAATCAACATTAATTGTCCTCCAGAGAGTTGATGGACTATTCAATGATGATGTATGAGTTCTCTGTACACATACACGACAGATACACTCAAACGAATTCTGTCACAGTCAGTAGTATGAGTTCTCTGTATACATACACGACAGACACACTCAAAAGAATTCTGTCCGCATCAGTGATCTGTGTTTTGTTTTCCCGAATATCCAAAAGACGAAAATTTACCTTACTGATGCACGTTATGTATTGTTTTATATTATCTCGAGATATAAAGCCGATAATAATAATAATAATATTTGCAAAAAGGAGACAAATCTCCCTAAAAAAACACCTCTGGTGCAAAAAAGTCGAGACAAGTTCATGTATGAAAAGGGATCTCTCTACAAAAAGCAACTCCCCAAAAATTTCTAATTTACGCAAAAAGTCCCAAAATCAAAAATGATTATATTGAGAAACGAATACATCATATATTTTATAGTTTATAGCATAGAATGGACGTGAATGAACATTAGTATGTCATCTAAAAAATATGACTAATAAACACAGTTTTGTGGTACATTTTGAAAATCTTCAGCCAAACAAAGTAGTTAAATCCGATAACAAAAGGCAAATTCAAAATTTCCATTATATCCATATGAATTTTGAAAAGCTTCGGCCAAATAAAGTACGAAATGGAAAGAATTTCTTCTGTTTACGTGATTAGAACCGGTATTGAACTTGTTGGGCCCCGAACAATTCAGATGTTTGAATATGGTGTATAATTATTCATATTATTATTATGTAATCTGATCTTTACTAATATAATGCGGTAAAAATACATTAAATTGTAAGATATTAGTTGCTTATCGTTTGGGTTCGGGGCCCGACAAGTTTAATACCGATTCTAATCATGTAAACAGAAAAAATTCTTTCCATTTTGTACTTTATTTGGCCGAAGCTTTTGAAAATTCATATTGATATAATGGAAAATTTGAACTTGTCTATTGTTATGTTACTCGGTAAACCTAATTTTTTGATAATAAGAATTGTAGAAATGGCAGACATAAAATCAAAAAAGTCGATATTTTCGAAAAAAAATTCTTCTTCGCTTATAAAAAAAAATCGTTAAATTTGAAAAATTTCTAATATTTTTAGGTTTGCCAAGTGGTCTCATATGTTTTGAAAACGTGTGCAAAATTTTGGCCCGATCGGTTGAATAGTCTCTGAGCAATCGTTGGCATCGAAAAAAAAGTGAAAAAAAAAGTTTCGAGAAAAACGCGTTCAAAGTTTTGGTAACGGAAAAATGTTTGATAAAGCTACTTACGGACTAATCTGCTATGCCGGCTCCATACAGCAGGCCTTCAGTTTCTTCAAAAAGGGCATTTTGCTCCATCCTCTCCTCTTGTCGCGCTGTTCGAGCCTCTCTCGTCGAGGAAAAGCTGCGCCTGTCTTCCCGAACGATCCGACGCTCATCGACTTTGCTAGCGTAATCCATAGCTTGCTTGCCGATTTGCAGCTCCAGTTATTGCATAACTTTTAGGATTTGAGAATAACCTTCGTTGAATATAATTGCTGCTAAATCAGCCGCAACTCCAACTATTTTGAAGCCGCATTGAAGGTGTTTAGGAGCCAAACGCCAGATAGTTGAGTTGAAACTTTCATTGGCGTTCTGCGTGTGGCCTCCTAAGCACTTGTTTAATAAATCGTCACTACTTAAATCGTTGAATATGGGTAAAATATGCTTTTGTACATCAGAGTGATGAGCTGGAGGGTGCTTTAGCCTACAGAAATTTTGAATAGAAGGGCTCCCCGCTGCTCTTTAGTTCGTATACCTGCGCTCGGCTTTCGGAGTGAATGGACGGGGGTCTCGGAAATCGGATCTATCTCCGGGAGTTTTCAGTCATGGCTCAAGACATAAAGTTTTTGGGATTCTAGACATATTAAAGTAACTTTTAAAGCAAAAAAAAATTCGATTTTTTGAAGGTTCTAAATGGTTGTCCCCCCTTAATATTTCCCTACTACAAATTTGTACTCTACAAAGATAAGATTATGTGAGGACAGAGGCACAGGCTGCTATCCCCGCTCACTTAGCTTGTCCTCTGTGTCTACTAGACAATCCACGTACACTAACAAGGGCTCCGCCAGGGTCGTGAGTCACCGATTTTGTTCAACATTTGTACACTTTTAGTAGTCCACTAGCACAATATAATGTGCAAATATTAAGGCGTACTTCTCAAGCATTTTCGAGAAAATCGCAAGCAAAGTTTGCGATTTTCAATGCGTCGCTTATATCCCCTTACGTGACGATCGTTACTAAGCAGCGGCGGCGGCTGAGTGGTTAGCATTCTAGCTTCATAGCCGCTAGAACGCTGGATCGAGTCCCCTTTCGGGCATTTTTTTTCTTTTTTTTTTCACACATTATTTCATGTTTATTATAATTTAAAGGAAGTATAATGCGAAAATATATTTATTTGCATCATTTTTTTATTACCTCAAACATATTTAAAATTGTGGACGAATAAAGGACAAAACGTATTGATTTTCATTTAATATTCTTATTTATTAAATGAATAATGACAAAAAATAAGAAATAACGAAACATAATTAAATTTTACAATTAATCGTCAAATACATCTTGGGGAGGTAGGATGATACTTATCATATAAACAGGGGAAACATAAAGTGTTTTCAATTAAATACGCACAACTTTGCATGCGTTTGATAACATTTTTAATTTGTCTACAGGGTGTTTGACATAAGGTGTCTCACCCGAAAACCCCAGATTGGTGGTGAAAAATGGAGACGAAAAGTCGTGTACCATTTTTGGAAATTCGGATTAATTACCGAGTTATTAATTAAAACGTTCCGGCCAATCAGAACGACGAAACGGCTTTGGTAGGCGTAGAAAATAATTTAGTACCATTAGACTCAGCCCCACGCTTGAAGTTTAGAAAAACTAAGATAAGGGTAACATCAACACATTGCTTCTACTGTTACCACTACCACAATACTTACACTATAGTGTGTTGTCCTTCGGCAACAGAGTAGTAGTAGTGGTAATGCTTAAGAAATCATATGGTAACACCAAAACATTGAAAATCTTACGTCCGTTATTGCTTCTACTACTACGACTACCACAATACTACAGTATGGTGTGTTCTTCTTCGGCAACAGAGTAATAGTAGTAGTAGAGGTAATAGGAGTAGTGAGGCTTAAGAAATCATATGGTAACACCAAACATTCAAAATCTTACGTCTGGTATTTCTTCTATTACTACCACTACCTCACTACTATGATTGTATGTTTTCGTTGGACAATAAAGTTGTAGAAGTAATAATACATAAGAAACAAAATGGCGAAATTGAAAACCATCAAATTCTTACTTGTACCTAATTCCAGAACCACACGGTATACTTTATATCCGAAACTTGCACACAAATTCTCAATAGTTTCGGTAGCGCAGTGGTAAAAAGCTTGGGCTTTGAATAGTTGCGAACTTTTTGACGAGGGTTCGAGCCCCGGTTAATGTTCTATTTTTTTTTTCATAAATTCTACTACTACTACTACTACTACTACTACTACTACTACTACATTATTACTATTTTTTTATTTATTATTTTTTATCATATTTTAACAAGAAATGCATATTCATATTACTATTGTTTATGAGTTTTTTCAGAATTTTGGTTTGGTGCGCCATAGTTAGAAAAAATAAAAACCAATATTGACGTCGAATGTCACGTATTCAAATTAAATATTCACAAGAAAAGTTTAATTTAAAAACTTTTCTCCATGAAATAAGTGATTTATACTGTTTTCGACTCATCAACATTTAATGAAATTGGATAGGAAATAAACGAATTTAGCCAGAACCATGCGGCACACTTTATATCTTAAACTTGTACGCTGCAAGCTTTTCCGCGTGAATTCGAATCCTCGATCCTTCATTTTTTTCATAAATTGTATATTTCTCTCAATTGTCAATTATACAAATACATTTAATCAATATTTATTTGCAAACGCTTAACCATATTTTAGCTAGCCTTAAAGTATTTTTATAAAAATTGGTTTCTTGAACAATTCTACTTGGGTTGTAATAGCAACTATTTATTCTTTTCTTGTGGCTTTTTCCTTAAGATACGAATTCCACATGTTTTATCCACCCAAGGAAGATTGCTTTCTAGCCATTTATTACCACCGAATGATTGTGTTGTCCAAAATACATGTAACTTCAATGTCTGTTAATGTCTTCAATGTTTCAAGCATTTGCAAATAAATATTGATTAAATATATTTGTATAAGTGACAATTGAGAGAAATATGCAATTTATGGAAAAAAATGAAGGGTCGAGGATTCGAACTCACGCCAAAAAGCTTGCAACAATTCAACGTGGGAATGCTTACCATCTGCGCCACCGACGCCGTTAGAAAAGGATGTACAAGTTTAAGATATTAAGTATACCGCATGGTTCTGGCTGAATTCGTTTATTTCCTATGCAATTTCATTGAATGTTGATGAGTCGAAAATAGCATAAATCACTTATTTCATGGAGAAAAATTTGTATATTAAACTTTTCGTCTAAATGTTTAATTTTAATACGTGAAATTCGACGTCAATATTAGTTTTTATTTTTTTTAACTATGGCCCACCAAACCAAAAAATTTAAAATAATAATAACGATAATAATAATGATAATGATGATGATAAAAAACAAATTAGTAAAATATTCTTAATAGTAATAGTATCTTAATAACAACAAGAATAATAATAATAACAACGATAATAATCATTATCATCTTAATCATCATCACCATCACCATCATGATCATTATTATTACTATTATTATTCTTACTACTATTGCTATCATCATCATCATGCGCTACCATTTCCTCACCACCTTGCGGTAGGTAGCAAGGTGCGCTTTTTTTATAGTGGTTTCCCCGATAGGCCTAGTCCACTCTCCTATTTAATGGAGAAGATGTTCGAAGTGCCGACTTTCCTCTCGAAGGCAAATTTCGGCTCTTCGAACAACATTCCGCGTCGCACGACGCGCCATGTCTGGCGTAATGGTACGGAAGGCCGCAACAATTGCTTCACGAACCTCCTCTTCGGTACCATTACGCCGATCCTCTATGCAATTTTTGATATACCCCCAGACAAAAAAATCCAGCGGTGTAAGGTCCGGTGATCATGGGGGTCAAGCAACCAGGCCACCGCGACCTATCCACCTTTCGTTATAATGCTGGTCCAGGAGTTCACGAACTCTGCGATGGTAATGCGCCGGTGCCCCATCGTGTTGGTAATACAATTCCGCTCTCACTCGAAGTGGCACATCTTTGAGCAATTGCGGAATTGCATTTTCAACGAATTCCGCGTAAATGGGGCCATTTAGGCGGGACGGGGAAAAATATGGCCCGACCTGAAAATATAAAAAAAGGAAATTTTAGACTTTTTAATACATTTATTTATTTATTGAAATATTATAACAACAAATCTAGTTATTTTTTATAAAAACTTACCACTTGGTTCCAGACTAGCCCAGCCCATACGTTGATGGAATAGCGGTGCTGAAAAGCACCTTCCCTGACCGCATGGGGGTTTTCATCTCTCCACTGTAAATAGTTACGTGAATCAAAAATTCCGTTCGGTGTAATTGTGGATTCATCGGTCCACAAAACATATTCGGGAAAGGATTCATCGCGACGGCACTGCGCTAGAAACCCTGTAAGTGATAAAAACAAAATAATTAGTATTTTACGGTAAAAGTTCCGCATTCATAATAAAAATAATGGTAATAATATTTACCTGCACAAAAATTAGCCCGATGCTGATAGTCCCCGGGTAATAGTTGTTGCACCCGTTGGTATCGATACGGATGGAACCCGTTTGTTCGTAGAACGTTATGCACCAGATATCTGGAGATGCCTAGAATTCTCGCAGCGCGCCGTACACTTGTGCCAGGATTTTCGGCAAAATAGTTTAAAATGACATCCTCATCGCCCACTCTATGACCTGCCGGTCTTTCCCGCCTCGTTTTTATAATGAGCCGGTATAAAGTAATCTCGCGGCCACACGTACTTTAGTCCGGTATGTCGGATGTCTCCGGTTTGGAAAACTTTCAACGTACATACGTGCCGCAGCCCGGCCGTTATGGCGGGCAAATGCGTAACACTCGACCATATCGTAATACTCCACAAGTGTAAAATTCATTTTTCTCTATGCACTTTTCACTAAACTGTGTTTACTTTTCACTTCACGGTAACATGAACGAAAGTGAATAAAATGACTGCGCTGCACACGAATTTACGGAAATAGGAAATACAGTTTCCAATGCAGGTGGGGATGTTATACAAAAAATTATTAAAGTTGTAACAGGGAATATCGATTCCCTGATACAAAGGTCCCGAACCTCCTACGCACTTTCCCCACGACTATTCGCGCCGCGAAATCCAATCGATACCACCGATCGGCATGGATCGATCTTATACACGTCCACCGTAGAAGTCGACAAATACTTAGGTTAAGTATTCCGCGGTGTAAGAGCGACCATATGATTGTTAGAATTAAGGCGGCCGAAATATATATTACCATAGATTCGCATTAGAGATCGTAGAGTCGATAAGAGTAGATTCGGAACGGGCCGAGGCGAGTCGCGATAACCGAACACGAGGCGCCATCTGTCAAAGACGACGGGGACCAGACTTTCGACCACGTGGAGATTCATCGCGAAGACGAACCGGCACTGACGTCACCAGGACCACGTCAGTCGAAGTAGCCGTTGGTGGAAGAAGGGAAATCGACTCCGGAACACTCCAGGAAGGGTTTTCGACGCCGTCCCAGCGGGGAAAAATCGAGAGACGATCCTCGTAATGGGAATCGTTTCTACCTCGAAGTCGAGGCCATCACCTATTTCCACCCACCAGAAGGCTCGCTGGATAACCCGAGGGGTACGAGTCGTCACTCGCAGCCAATGAGGAGGCTCGTAGCCCCGAGATTGAGAAGAAGACGCCGGAAGTGAAGCCGACCACTTCACTTCTACGTTGGACGTAAGCGAGGATAAACGTACGCCACGAGAGCCTCAATAGAGAACGTGAGAGAGAAAGACGACCCAGTTAAGGGACAAATACTCGATCTTACGGCGTCGTCGACGGAGCAGAGGACGCCACCCGGGACCTAGAACGGAGAAAGCGTGAGTCCCGTATTCGTTATCGCCGAAAAGGAAACGAGCGAGCTCGGGAGGTCGAGCCACCTGATTCGACAGGTGGCCATCTTGAGTGAGCTCGTCGCGTCGTTTGCGACACCTCGCCCCGTTTCTTGGCTTTTTCTTTATTTGTTTAGTATTCACTTTGTAGGATTTTCCTTTCTTTTATTTCGACTATTTTGTTATCGGCAAATATATTTATTTTTATTTTATTTTGTCTATCAAACGTGTCGTCGTTTATACGAACCCTCCCCTCTACCATTTTCGTTTCCTGAGTTAGATCGCGGTGCATAGCACCTGACGCCCACGATCGATCCCTTTTTCCGACGGTTTCTTTTCAGGATTTCAGGGCGATTGTGACGTGTGGGGTGTGTCGACACCACCAACGAAGGGGATACCAAGATCCACGTCACAAAGTTTTTGCAATATATTGGTGGGCCATAGTTAAAAAAAAATAAAAACCAATATTGACGTCGAATTTCACGTATTCAAATTAAATATTTAGACGAAAAGTTTAATATACAAATTTTTCTCCATGAAATAAGTGATTTATGCTATTTTCGACTCATCAACATTCAATGAAATTGCATAGGAAATAAACGAATTCAGCCAGAACCATGCGGTACACTTAATATCTTAAACTTGTACATCCTTTTCTAACGGCGTCGGTGGCGCAGATGGTAAGCATTCCCACGTTGAATTGTTGCAAGCTTTTTGGCGTGAGTTCGAATCCTCGATCCTTCATTTTTTTCCATAAATTGCATATTTCTCTCAATTGTCACTTATACAAATATATTTAATCAATATTTATTTGCAAATGCTTGAAACATTGAAGACATTAACAGACATTGAAGTTACATGTATTTTGGACAACACAATCATTCGGTGGTAATAAGTGGCTAGAAAGCAATCTTCCTTGGGTGGATAAAACATGTGGAATTCGTATCTTAAGGAAAAAGCCACAAGAAAAGAATAAATAGTTGCTATTACAACCCAAGTAGAATTGTTCAAGAAACCAATTTTTATAAAAATACTTTAAGGCTAGCTGAAACATGGTTAAGCGTTTGCAAATAAATATTGATTAAATATATTTGTATAATTGACAAATGAGAGAAATATACAACTTATGGAAAAAAATGAAGGATCGAGGATTCGAATTCACGCCGAAAAGCTTGCAGCGTACAAGTTTAAGGTATAAAGTGTGCCGCATGGTTCTGGCTAAATTCGTTTATTTCCTATCCAATTTCATTAAATGTTGGTGAGTCGAAAATAGTATAAATCACTTATTTCATGGAGAAAAGTTTTTAAATTAAACTTTTCTTGTGAATATTTAATTTTAATACGTGACATTCGACGTCAATATTGGTTTTTATTTTTTCTAACTATGGCGCACCAAACCAAAAAATCTGAAAAAACTCATAAACAATAGTAATATGAATATGCATTTCCTGTTAAAATATGATAAAAAATAATAAATAAAAAATAGTAATAATGTAGTAGTAGTAGTAGTAGTAGAATTTATGAAAAAAAAATAGAACATTAACCGGGGCTCGAACCCTCGTCAAAAAGTTCGCAGCTATTCAAAGCCCAAGCGTTTTACCACTGCGCTACCGAAACTATTGAGAATTTGTGTGCAAGTTTCGGATATAAAGTATACCGTGTGGTTCCGGAATTAGGTACAAGTAAGAATTTGATGGTTTTCAATTTCGCCATTTTGTTTCTTATGTATTATTACTTCTGCAACTTTATTGTCCAACGAAAACATAAAATCATAGTAGTGAGGTAGTGGTAGTAATAGAAGAAATACCAGACGTAAGATTTTGAATGTTTGGTGTTACCATATGATTTCTTAAGCCTCTACTACTCCTATTACCTCTACTACTACTATTACTCTGTTGCCGAAGAAGAATACACCATACTGTAGTATTGTGGTAGTGGTAGTAGTAGAAGCAATAACGGACGTAAGATTTTCAATGTTTTGGTGTTACTATATGATTTCTTAAGTATTACCACTACTACTACTCTGTTGCCGAAGGATAACACACCATAGTGTAGGTATTGTGGTAGTGGTAACAGTAGAAGCAATGTGTTGATGTTACCCTTATCTTAGTTTTTCTAAACTTCAAGTGTAGGGCTGAGTCTAATGGTACTAAATTATTTTCTACGCCTACCAAAGCCGTTTCGTCGTTCTGATTGGCCGGAATGTTTTAATTAATAACTCGGTAATTAATCTGAATTTCCAAAAATGGTACACGACTTTTCGTCTCCATTTTTCACCACCAATCTGGGGTTTTCGGGTGAGACACCTTATGTCAGACACCCTGTATAAAAATAAACGTCGCAGGGTTGGCATATTGGGTTACATTTAGGAGGTATCGCTTTCACTGTACAACTAGCAAGACCTACGTCATCGCTTAAAATTTCATCATACAATGCAACAATAATTCGCTAAACTTTGTTTTAGGGTGTGACGTGGTATTTTCGACGTCACTATAAAGGGGGGTCTCGTAACCCCGATCTCCGTTGATCTCGGTCCTGAAAAATTTGCATGCAAAGAATTCAGGGGGTTCTGGGCGCCAGGTACTAAGTACCACGATTTCGGGGATCTAAAATGCTCCGGCTGAGCCAGTATATGGAAGAGGGGAGGGTTCGACACGGTCAAGCAAAAAGAAAAACGCAAAATAAATAAATAAAAAAAGAAGCAACTATATTCAGTTCGAACAGAAACAAAAGAAAAATAACAAATAAAAGATCATTGCCGACCAGGGCACGCTGAGCCCGCTCAAAATCGATTCTGGGCTCCCCGTTGGCATACGGGAAGCGCCGAGCCCACTCGGTCGTCTTTATATGGAAGATGGTGGCCCTTACCGTACACCGGTCGTCTTCGGAAACTCGGACGCTCTGACTCGGGCTCCTATATCTCCCGGTTCCACTTTCGTCTCTCTTGACGGCTTCCGAATATCTCGGACACTCCGCGGTTCAAACGTGGCGTTGCCCTTTTTCTCTCGTCCTCGAGAAAAATCGAAATTCGTCCTTCTCGGGCTCCGTGCGACGTGTCTCGTTTGCGATCCGACGTGGAAGTTGCCGTTTTCCGGTTTCTTCTCCGATTTGGCGAGAACCTCTCGAGTCGTTGAGAGTCTCGCCCGGTACGAGAGGGATCGTATCTCTCCCACAGGAACCGGATGCGGCTGTCTGGGATCTCGCCGAATATTCGGCCTCCTGTCCCGCGTGAATTTCGGGGTATCGAGTAGTTCCCTCGGGATTCCGGGATCTTCAGTCGTGGAGTTGGACTTCGGAGTTTTCTTCCCGGAAGTGTCGTGCTCCATAGCTCTCTTCATTCGTCGTTGCTTTGAGGGGTCAGCGTGCCGTACTTAACACTTCGGATTTCGGCCGACCGATGTCGCCATCGGTCCGATTACACAATATCGATCGTACTATTCTAAATCATACGCCATTTCGAATCTGGCGCCGGTTCTCTAATACATTTTACCGACTGAGTCGGGACGCAATAAATTATCTTACAAACTATTACCTTACAGACTAGATGGACTTCCAGGTCGGATCGATAATTGTCAATATACCGCGGTACCTAACCTTAATTATCGATCCGAGTTTCCGCGTGTCACGGGTTACGGGACTTTTTGGGGCAGAGAATCGTTCTCTGTCACAAACTCCCCCCCCTTTAGACAACGTCCGGAGGACGGAAAGGGGCCACTTACCGTCCGAGCGGGTTCGTCTGAAAGACTAAATTTCACATCATTAGCAGACTCGATTATGCCATGGTCAACATATAATAGTCGATTCATTCTAAAAAAAAGTAAAATAAATTGAATAAATTAACTCGTTATACGTTTCCCTACTTGATCGTGTCTGAAGGTAGAGTCGGCCTTAGGATCTTACGATGGTATTAGGAAAACTATCCATTTCTATGTTTCGTTGTTTACGTTTATACTCCGATAAGTTCGGGTCCTCTAAAGCTTGCTCTAGTGGCGTCGAAGATTATAGCGGCGGGTAGAGGGAGGATCATGCAGATTAGGATCAAGCGTAGGTTCTCTATCTACCCGATCGGGTGGTCGCGGGAATTTTCGCGGTCTTCCGCGTTTCCTCTTAGGGTTCGGTCCGCTTCCACTCGTCGAAGGCTGTGGTTCCGCCGTCTCGGTTTCTTTCGATTCTGGAGGATCCTCTTCGAGTACTTCGCGCCGCGATTTTTCGGGGCTGTCGATTCGCGCGGGTTTTAAATCCGAGATATGTTGTTTCCCGACAATGACGCCGTCTTGGTTTCGTAATTCGTACGTTGTTCGCGATAATACTTTCGAGATGGTATACGGACCATCGTACTTCGGGGCTAATTTCGCGGTAAACGATTGACTCGCGGAGGATAAAATCCTATTTCGTTTCCAAACGATGTCTCCTTCGGAGAATCGGACGTCGCGCCTACCCTGATTATAATATTTAGCCTGCTTTTCGTGGGCTTCTTCGAGATACTGCAGGGTTAGGTCGTGGATTTCCGACATGCGCAACATTCGATCCGTCCAGTCCTTCGCATCTTGGACTGGAATAGTTACGTTCCCCTCGATTATCCGTTTCGCGAATTTCGGCGGTGACGGGAGTCGTCCAAAGTTAAGAAAAGCTGGACTCATTTTCAGTGTGCTATGAACCGCGGTGTTATAAGCGAACTGAAATTGATGCAGATGCTCATCCCAACGTTTGTGATCCCCCCCGACATACGAGGCTATCATTGTTTTCAACACCCGGTTCATTCGTTCGACCGGGTTTGCCTGCGGGTGATACGTTGGCAACGTCGCGAAATGGATACCGAAAGCTTTGAGAAAGGTAACTAACCGTTTATTTGCGAATTCCGTACCGTTATCTGACAGGAAGATGTCCGGGCATCCCCAACGATACAAAACCTGTTTTTCGAATGCCAACTCGACGGTTTTGGCATTAGCGGCTCGCAGCGGTACACACTCTATCCACTTGGTGTGTAGATCGTGAAACACCAAGACATAGGAATATCCTGCCGTACTTTTCGGAAAAGGTCCCATGATATCGGCGGCGACCACTTTCCATGGGCCATGGATGCTTCGCTGGCCCATCAATCCTTTCGGGGCTTGTTGTTCTACCTTCCCCCTTTGACAGGTGTCACATTTCCTAACGTAATCGAGGGTATCGAGATACATTCCCGGCCAGTAATAATTTTCACTGGCCCGGAAGTAGGTCTTCGCGACGCCGAGATGTCCGGCCTGCGGCTCATCGTGGACTTCTCGTAAAATTTCCATTCTCATGCGTGGAGGAACGACGATTTTCCACGCGTTCAAATCGGGAACGAGATGATCGAGAAACGAGTTCGGTCGGTATCGATACAACACACCGTTTTCTGATTTCCACCCCTCGTTTTTCGCGGGGTATTTCGTTACATGGTCCAATCGATTATTGTACCACCGTATTTTCGCGGATTCGGTCGGAGGTTTCGGTACCTCCGAAGTCTCATCGATTACCGAAATTTCGGTGTTTTCCCCGATTTCTCCCTCGTACATTCTCGAAAGAGCGTCGGGTACGTGGTGTAATGCACCTTTGCGGTGGACGACTTGGTAGTCGTACTCGAGGAGTTCGAGAGCCCATCGAGCAAGGCGACCATCCGGACTTTTTAGATGGTGTAACCATCTAAGACTACTATGGTCGGTTATCACAGTGAAATGATACCCTTCCAGATAGTGCCGGTATTTTCGAATCGCCCATACCACTGCCAAGCACTCTTTTTCCGTTACCGAGTACTTTCTTTCGGCATCCGATAGGGTTCGGCTGGCAAACGCAATGACGTGTTCCTTATCGTCGATCGTCTGCGTTAACACGGCTCCAATTCCGAAACTACTCGCGTCGGTTTGCAGAACGAACGGTTTACTGAAATCGGGCGTTGATAAAACTGGGGCAGACGATAATTCTGATTTTAGCTTCTCAAAAGCTTCCTTTTGTGCGTCTCCCCAGTGCCATCGCACGTTCTTTTTCAATAACTTCGTAAGTGGAGTCGACGTTGTCGCGAAGTCACGCAAAAATCGTCGGTACCACGACGCCATGCCTAAAAATCTGCGTAATTGCGTAATCGTTTTAGGCGTCGGGTAATTTAATACTGGCTCGATTTTCTCGGGATCTACATTCAACCCATTCCGATTTACTCGGAAACCTAAATATCTAACTTCTTCGCGACAAAACTCACACTTTTCCGGATTTATCGACAATCCGGCTTCCCGTATTCGATCGAGTACTTTTCGCAACCGTTTTAAGTGGTCTTCGAAAGTCGGAGTGGCTACGATTATGTCGTCGAGGTACGCGAATGCACAAGGCTCCATTTCGGGACAGTGATGTTAGCTGTGCCGCAAAAACTCGCGCATGCGCGAGAAAATAGCCTCAACGACGTGCTTAGACACTGTAAAAGGGGGTACTTTATGGACCCAACTTTATTATTCCTGGCAACTACGATTACAAATATTTTATGCCTATTAAGGTAAAATTACCTATTAGTAAACACTGAGACGTGTGTCAAATCGATGTTTAATAATACGGAAATATGGTCATGATACGTTTATATACATAATTTTTTATATTTTTAATTAATTTACATTTTAACAATGAATTTCTATTCTTAAAGCTTAAACGTATCAAACGTTATCAGTTTTATAGCTTCAACGGTCCTAATTATTTAAAAAAGAACAATTTTTTTAGGAAATACGGAAAAGCGTTTATTAATAGGCACTTTTACCTTACCTAAATCCTTATAAAAATTCTGAAAAATTTTGAAAAGTTCCTCCTGTAAATAAAATATTAGGAGAAAGGATATATAGGAAACGCTGGAGAGAAATTAAAATAAGTTTACACACAAAAACAATTCCATGTAACTAAAAATTATCATTTTATTTAGCAGAATCTGTACAAAATACCAACATTTGTTGCAAGGGTAAGGGAAACTGCTAAAAAAACCTTACCAGTATTCATAAAGTAAAAAACAAAGTATTTCTCATTATAAATTATGTACATTTATAAAACAACTGAAAACAACTCAACATGATGTCGCGTCAAGATTAACTGAAACATTTATAAAACAATAAAAAACAAAAACATTTATAAAACAGTAAAAAACAATTCAACATGTTATAAAACATTATAAGATTTAAAAAATAAAAAAATATAACATTTCTCATCATTATAAATATTATCTACATTTATTTACACAAAAAAAATAATCTATTTAAAACATCAAAACAAAAATTATAATTTTTTTAATTAAATAAAAAAGGTTTATTTCAACATACAAATAAATATTTTATATAAATTTGTAAAATATTAAAATATCTTTATTCAAATTTTAGGGGCTACCAAAAAAACAAAATTTAATTATTTTGAATGGGAATATAAATTTTCTGTATTGTGAAGGTCAAAATGTTTTGAATCTACTTCAAAATTTGTACAGTTAATATTATTCATTTGAAAGCTTGACCGGACGATACAAAGAGCGGAAACAGTATCGTTACGTAGCCGGTTTCGCTTTTTATTTTTTAAATCTGTAACGATTGAAAATATTCGTTCCGCTTCTGCATTAGAGTGTGGAAAAGAAAGAACAGTCTCTACTAATAAGTTTAAATTTGGAAACACATAATTATCGTTATAATCTTTACTTTCTAATATTTGTTTCCACATCTCATCAATTTCTAAAGACGCTAACTCTTTTTTTTGCATATCATTAAAATGCAATGGTAAAATTTCCCATTCTAAACTTAATTGATTAACATTAATATTTGAAATATACGTGGCAATATATGATAAATCTTTAATTTCATTTCGACCTTCCTGATACAGTGCAATTCTCGCTTCTAAAAAACTCAATTCTTGGAAAAAACTATCATTATAGGGCAATCTTTTCATCATTTCCCGCATTGCTGTTTTATAAAAATTTAAACAATTTAATTTAATAGCATCTACTGATTCTGAACATTGTTCTATCAAAAAACGTTCACATTCTGGTCCTACATAAATACTGGGCAGATCTTTAATAATTTGTTCATCTTCTAAATTTAAAATCGCGATATCTTTTAAGGCGTCAGGATTAATAAAATTTTCACCAATTTCGCGTATTAAACGTTGGCTACAATTAAATATTTTATGAATTAAAACCTTTCTCGATTGAAAAAGAGCATTAAATTTATTAAAAAATTCTAACGAATATTTTAAAAATAGCAAATAAGCTTTAACGGAATTATCATTTAAATAAGTTAATATGTCATCTGCGGATTTTAAATTATCTTCAAAAACAGCTAATCTAAAGAAACTATTTAGTACTTCCCAATTATCAAGAAGTCTGATAACACACTTCTGTAATACAAGCCATCTTGTATTTGATAATTTGAGAATTTTATTTTTTTCTACTTCAAAATAATCCTGAAATTCCTGTAAAATTGCACATCTCTTTGCACTGCCCGAAATATAAGTTGCAACCTGTCTAAGGATACTTTCGCAAGATTGGGGTAGTTGATTACATGCTTTACTAGCTACGATCGCGGACGAATGGCAAGTACAATTTAATAAAACAACATGTGGTACCTGAGATTTTAAACGCGAAAAGAAGGAATTATTGCATCCAGTCATTACCGATGCATTGTCACTTGCCATTCCTACAATATTTTGTAAAGAAATATCCTTTTTTTGGAAAACAGATTTAAAAGTTTCATATACAGTGACTCACGAAAGTATTTGAACACTTATCATGAAAATCTTTATTAATTATAATAAGTATGTTATACAACATTTACTGAAATATTATTAAGATAGTAAAGAGGTATGACTCTTTAGATTATATTGATAAAGTTTTGAACGAATCGAGAATTATACACAACAGATAGGAATTATTGCTTGCAAATATAAAGATTGCTGAATCCACAAAAGTATTTGAACAGGTAACTTTTAAATCTTTAATACTTAGTAGATCCACCTTTAGCACGAATAACATCTTTTAAGCGATTATGCATACTGTTTACTAACTTTTCTGTAACACTTGGTGAAATAGAATTCCACACTTCTAATATTTTTTCTTTTAAATTTGCCTTGGATGTTACATTAAACTTTTGTAATTCTTTTCCTATTATTGCCCATAGATGTTCAATAGGATTAATATCAGGGCTTTGTGGTGGTGTGACCAGCATGTGGGGGGTATTGTATAAAATCCATTCCTTAACGATTCGTGCAGTATGTTTAGGATCATTGTCCTGCTGAAAGTAATAGTCGTCTTGTAAACCCAATTTTCTTGCACTTTCCTTTAAATTTTCTTTTAAAATGTTTAAATATTTATATTTATCCATTGTTCCTTCTATGAAGATTAAATTTCCGGTGCCATTTGCCGCCATACACCCCCAAATCATAACTGAGCCACCCCCATACTTCACTGTAGCACGCAAGTTTTTCGCTTGCATTTCAGTATTTGCTCGTCTCCAAACAAAATTACGTCCATCCGACCCAAAAACGTTAAATTTTGATTCGTCTGAAAATATTACTTTATTCCAAAATGCGTTATCTTTACTAATAAATTCTTTGGCGAAAGTTAATCTTTTCTTCTTATTAACATCACTAATGTATGGCTTCTTTCTAGGAACCCTGGCATGATAATCATTTTTACGTAGTACTCTTCTGCATAATTCTGGATGTACATCTTTGTTAAAGTTCTGTTTAACTATCGTTGCAAGTTTTGTAGCAGGAATCTTTGGATTATTTTTTATTTCACGGATCAAAGCTCTTTCTTCTCTTTCAGTTAGTTTCTTTGGTCGGCCTGTACGGTATTTGTTTTTTATAGTTCCTTCCGATTTCGATTTTTTAATAATATAATGAATTGTAGATCTATTTATATTTAATAATTTCCCTATTTCACCATACGTCTTTCCTTCTTTACGCCACTTGACAATTAATTTTCTCACACTTTCGGGAATTTCAGATGTTTTAGGGCTCATGATCTGTATTATAATATTTCACCATGAATGCTAGATTGTAACTGACAAATGTATGTAGGATAACGACTAATAAGAATCAATGTTTATATTCAGTTTCCCGAAAACTGTGTTTTCATTGATTCTTGGAACTCATTCTTGTGTGTTCAAATACTTTTGTGGCTTTAGCAATCTTTATGTTTACATGAAATAATACACATCTATTGTGTATATATTTCGATTTGTTCCAACCTTTACCAATATAATCTAAAAGGTCATACCTGCTTACTGTGTTAATAATATTTCAATAAGTGTTGTATAATATACCTATCCTAATTAATAAAGTATTTCACGATAAGTGTTCAAATACTTTCGTTAGTCACTGTATTGAGTTCGCGGAACAATCTCGAGCATCTAACTTTACTAATTCTAATAATTGGGTTTTAACTTTCTTACTCTGCGGGCATAAATATTGAACTAAAATGGAAAGAAGTTTTGAATCCGAAATATCTGTAGATTCATCAATTAAAATGGAAAATTTATGGTTTTGCAAAATTTTTACTAATTTTTCGGTTTCTCTTTTAGCAATAACTTCTTTAACAACGTAGGTGCATTTATTTCGGCCCAGTGCAATGTCTCGTACAACATCAGGATCACTACAAACATCTTTTAATAAGGAAACTAAATGATTTGCAGTTTGAAATGGAATATTATGCTCAGCAAAAAATGCTGCTAATTTAATTTCTGCCCGTTTTACTTTTTCTACATGTGTCAAATCATCTACTTTTTCTGCTTGTGGCAATTGATTTACGTTATTATTATTATTATTATTATTATCATCATTATTATTGTTAATATCACACGTTTTATTTTTTAAATGTTTGACCGTCTGTGAATGTTTTAATAAATCAGTCTTGCAACATCTGATGGTCGTGTTACAAACAGCGCAAAGAACTTTATTATTATCAATAGGGTGGCGGGTTACCCAATCATTAAAAGGCGGATCTTTTACCCATGATGTTTGAAAATTTCGATTTTTTTGTTTTTTAATAGCCCCTTTTGAACAGCTTTCGTCCATATTAGACATTTTTTAATAAATGAAATATTTTAGAAACACTTACTTGAAATATCCTGCCTGACCTGCCGCAACAGTTGTTTCCACTTTCAAGTTATTCGCACTACTAAATCCCGCCAAAGTCTTCTAGCGCCAAATACATGTACGCCCCTGCTTTTCCGCGCATGCGCGTGAAATTGCGGCACAGCTAACATCACTGTTTCGGGACCGATTAATCGGTCAAGCAATCGCTGAAACGTGGCCGGGGCGCCTGATAAGCCGTAAGGCATTCGAGTAAATTGATAGAGGCCTTTCCCCGGTACCGTAAAAGCGGTCACTTCCTTGCTGGACTCTTCCAACGGGATTTGATGGAAGGCTTGGCTTAAATCGAGGGTCGAAATGTACCTCGCCGATCGTAATTTGTCCAGTATCCCTTCCATGTATGGAAGAGGATACGCATCCTTCTTCGAAATCGCGTTCACCTTCCTGAAATCGAGACAAAATCGGTAGGTCCCGTTCGGCTTTCTGATCATGACGATCGGTGTCGACCACGCACTGTGGGAAGGCTCTATTACTCCTTCTCCCAGCATGCGATCGACCTCGTCATACATGGCTCGCCTTACCGGTGGCGACACAAGGTAATACCGCTGTTTAATCGGCGCGTTTCCTTGTGTATCGATCCGGTGTTCGATTAACGAGGTTTTCCCGGTTTTACCGGATACTGACGGTATTTCCTTCGCGAGGAATGACTTCAATCGTTCTTTTTCGGTTTCCGATAAATCGACTATACCGTAACACTCTATAACGTTTCGGGGGGTTAACTCGTCCGATGTACCTTCGGCAAAAACGTGTGGCACATCCGTTAATTTCGAAATCCACTGAGCGTTCGCGCTATCAATGACGATTTCGAACGCGTTTACGAAGTCAATTCCGAGGATCATATCGGTAGAGAGACTCGGAATGATTCGTACGTCGAATTCTTTACATAATCCGTCGACAGTTATCGTAAGAGTGGTTTCCTCTTTAATCGTTTCTTCCTGCCCGTTCGCGGTAATTATTCGATCTACCCGCGGCGTTCGGAACTCTCTCCCTTCCCGGAACCCGGGATTTAACCCATAGGCGCCAAGAAAGGATCGGCTGGACCCGGTGTCCAGTAAAGCCTTCACTATACGTTTGCCGACCTGAACGTAGATGAACGGTCTTGTCGGATTTCGGTTTTCGATTACCTCGTCACATGGCATCACGGGGTCAGCCGAAGTACTCGAAATTATCAGTTCGCTCGCGTCAGTCCTCTTGTCTTCGAGGGAAGTATCCGGGACTGTCGGGACTACTTCCCGTTTCCTTTTCCCGAACACCTCGGGCAGTTCGGCTTAGGGGCTCTGGAATTGCTACAGCGATAACAATGTCCCTCCTTCTTCGGCTGGGGACAATCTCTTAACAAATGCTTCTCGCTGCCACAATTCCAGCATTTCCATGGGTTCGATTTAGAAGCTTCCTCCTTCCGAGAGGAAACGGAGCTTCCTGATTGCTGGATCGGGTGATCTCGCTCCGACCGGTCTGAATTCCGAATCTTTACCACCTTCGAATACGTGGGTTTTCCCTCTGGTTTCTCGGTTCCTTTCCCGACGCGTTCTTCCACCGCTGCTAAATCGCTATTCGAAATTTTCCGATCATTAAATTTCTTCGTTTTCGGCCTATACGCGAATTCGACTAAGGGAGAATCCTCTACCGACGGAGGCGGCTTAAATTGCTTGATGTCGGCCCACAAGATTTCTCTCGCGGTTCCGAGATCAACCAAATCCGCTAACGTTCCGATGTCGTTCGGATTGAGTTCCCGTCTATACGCCGGTCGTATGTTTCGAAGGACTATTTCGAGTAAATCGTCCGGACGAATTGGTCGGATCATCCGGGCTACGCATCCCTCGATACACGTGACGAAGTCCGCGATTGACTCGTCTTCTCCCTGAGTCCGCTTACGAATAAAATCGTCGAGTCTGTTTTGCAGATCTCGAGCACCAAATCGCGAGAGGAATTCTTGGCGGAATTGTCGCCAAGTTTCCCATTCATTTCGGTGGACTCGATACCACTGTAGTGGTAGTCCCTTGAGGATTGTGGGGAGGGCGCAAAGCAAACTGTCTAGGCTTAGTCCTCCCAAAGTTGCCCAATCTTCGACTTTCTCCAGAAAGTCTTCGGCGCTTCCGTCTTCCCTACCGCGGTACGAAATCCGCCACCGACTAACAGTGGAGGTCAGTGCCGAAGTCTCTCGAGATATACTCGGCATCCTCGGGGTGTCCTCTGTCGGTCGCGACGTCCTTTCGTGCGTAAAGTCCGTCCGCGGTCTACAGGTCGTGGCTCGATCCGTCCGGTAATCTGTCCGGTAGTCTGTTCGGTAATCTGTTCGGTCTTCCGTTCGGTAGTCCGTTCGGTACCCCTGCGGCGAAGATTGCGATAGTGGCACCTGCTGTGCCTGCGAGGCATCGCGAACTTCCACTTCGTTTCGCCTGCTCACCGATTCCCGGGGAAATCGAACATACGCGTCTTCTTCCGGTCGGGGTACTACCGAGTATGTCGGAAAATCGAGTAATCCTTCGTGCGTCTGTCGAGGGTACTGTTGGATTCGGGTCGAGCTTCGAGGAAGGTTCCTGTCCAGGAATGCCTCCCTTACCTCCGCTCCCAGCGGGGTGGCTTGACCCGTTGTGCTCGTCGTCGTCATTGTTGTTCCGGTACTCATTGTTACGGTTGTCCCGGTCGCGAGAGTCACTGGGGGTAACCAGTGTGGATCCCGAAACGTCACGGTCGGTTGTCGTCCCGTTCCTCGCCGCTCCGAGGATGACGTACTCGCGGTAGATGTCGTGCTTGTAACCGTAGTTAGCGTCGAGACGACCAACGACACTAGCACGTCGGTAGTCACCGAGGTAGTCGGTGTCCGGGTTTGCGTTCCCGTCCCGATATTCGGATCGGTAAGAAACTCACCCCCTAGGGAGGAAACCGTCCAAAAATCGGCCGCCCTACCACGGGTTCCGCCGAGCAATCGATGCTCGTATTCTGCTAACAGCGTCAATAGATCGCGGTGACGCTGTCGACTAATATCTAATTCCGATACTTCGCCTAGTGATACCATCGGCGCGAGTGCCGCTTCCGTCGCTACCGCTTCTGTTACGCGTCGCCTATGTTGGAGGAATCTCGACCTTAATTCAACTAAGGTACCTTCTGTATCCAACCCTAAACGTTGCAACGCCTGCCGCAAGGCTTCCTCATCATAACCTAACAAAAGTTCATCGCAGGACGCGGTGGATTCGACATAATCGGGTACCTGTGCCATTTTTCGATTTTCAAAAAAAATTTAAATAAATAAAAAAGAATTTTATTTTTCCGCCGATACGGATTCTCAAAAAAAATGAAAATTCGATTCGATCTCGATTTTATCTGCGACTCCGCATTCGATTCGGTTCCGCGGGCGATTCGATCCTCACGAACGGGGGAGAGAGAGGCAGCGAATAAACAAAAGAAAATTAGGTACGCGCTCCTAAACACTCCCGATAATAACGTATCCCACCTTCCTTCGGATGCCTAATTTCGATTGTTATTATTCCCGAATTCCGATCAAATATCTTTCCCTTTCTATTCTATTTTTCGACTATAAACAACGAAAAAGAAAGATGATAATCACTCGCACACTACGACGGCAACCCGAAAGAAAATCGGTACACTATTATCCTAGCGACGGCCGGTTACTCTTCCCGACCTGTCAATTTTCACTTTTCGCGAGACCAAGTTCACTTCGGAAAAGTTCGGTTCGTTCGGCATTCTTCTATTCGAACGATAAAGCTACTGATGAACGTAACGGTCGGTGCGAACTCAATGGCTGAAGTTTCACACTCGCACTCCCGAAAATTTTCGATGGAAAAGAGAAAAAGGAAATAGAAAGAAATGGATGAATTTTTATTTATTTTTATCTTTTAAAACACTCCGCGTAATCCTCTTCGCACTAATTCGTATCGGGCCCCACGTTGGGCGCCAATTTGTGACGTGGTATTTTCGACGTCACTATAAAGGGGGGTCTCGTAACCCCGATCTCCGTTGATCTCGGTCCTGAAAAATTTGCATGCAAAGAATTCAGGGGGTTCTGGGCGCCAGGTACTAAGTACCACGATTTCGGGGATCTAAAATGCTCCGGCTGAGCCAGTATATGGAAGAGGGGAGGGTTCGACACGGTCAAGCAAAAAGAAAAACGCAAAATAAATAAATAAAAAAAGAAGCAACTATATTCAGTTCGAACAGAAACAAAAGAAAAATAACAAATAAAAGATCATTGCCGACCAGGGCACGCTGAGCCCGCTCAAAATCGATTCTGGGCTCCCCGTTGGCATACGGGAAGCGCCGAGCCCACTCGGTCGTCTTTATATGGAAGATGGTGGCCCTTACCGTACACCGGTCGTCTTCGGAAACTCGGACGCTCTGACTCGGGCTCCTATATCTCCCGGTTCCACTTTCGTCTCTCTTGACGGCTTCCGAATATCTCGGACACTCCGCGGTTCAAACGTGGCGTTGCCCTTTTTCTCTCGTCCTCGAGAAAAATCGAAATTCGTCCTTCTCGGGCTCCGTGCGACGTGTCTCGTTTGCGATCCGACGTGGAAGTTGCCGTTTTCCGGTTTCTTCTCCGATTTGGCGAGAACCTCTCGAGTCGTTGAGAGTCTCGCCCGGTACGAGAGGGATCGTATCTCTCCCACAGGAACCGGATGCGGCTGTCTGGGATCTCGCCGAATATTCGGCCTCCTGTCCCGCGTGAATTTCGGGGTATCGAGTAGTTCCCTCGGGATTCCGGGATCTTCAGTCGTGGAGTTGGACTTCGGAGTTTTCTTCCCGGAAGTGTCGTGCTCCATAGCTCTCTTCATTCGTCGTTGCTTTGAGGGGTCAGCGTGCCGTACTTAACACTTCGGATTTCGGCCGACCGATGTCGCCATCGGTCCGATTACACAATATCGATCGTACTATTCTAAATCATACGCCATTTCGAATCTGGCGCCGGTTCTCTAATACATTTTACCGACTGAGTCGGGACGCAATAAATTATCTTACAAACTATTACCTTACAGACTAGATGGACTTCCAGGTCGGATCGATAATTGTCAATATACCGCGGTACCTAACCTTAATTATCGATCCGAGTTTCCGCGTGTCACGGGTTACGGGACTTTTTGGGGCAGAGAATCGTTCTCTGTCACAAGGGGCCCAAAAATATTTGGTTAAAACTTATCACATATTGTAGTTTTTGACCTGAAAAGTTTGAAAATGCAAGTTAAAAGGTCCGGAAGCCAATAATTTAAAAGATATAAGCTTATAAATATGTGTGTTTTTGGCGTACTTTGACAGGTCTGTACGGCGCCATATTGCTTCGACCTGCTTGTACCCATTCTCTGACTGGTTCGTATGCATGACCATTCAATTCGCGCGTCTATCATTTATTTGAAATTTTCATGTCCCTCGGATGGAATTTATTAGATCGCATTTATTATTCAGGTTGTTATTGCTATTGGTAAATGTTTTCGTGCAACTTTAAGCTACGGTTTTTTATATTCAAGTGTTGTTTTTTGTGTATGTAGTTTTGGTGAGTCCTTAACACATGGTCACCAAATGTTTGCCAACAAAAATTACGCTCGGTTCGAGCCGTGTCAATTACAATATTTTTTCTGAAGTTCAATTGTTAACGGGTTCGAAAGAACTCATTCCGAAACACGTGAAAACTTTCCCTATGTGTACTTTCTGCATTGCACTCTGGTAGGTACCCGAAAATCAAAAATTTTGTTAGTTGCTCTCCAACCTTTACCTCTCTTCGAGAAAATAAAGTGAACTTTAAAGTTTTGTATGATAGTTTGTGTATTAACGTACAAACAATTTTATTGTATTCATCTTAGTCTTTTTGTTTCTACTTTTATATTTTATTGAAAATGAGTAGTGTGAAGTACAATTTATGCAGGTATGTGACTTTTTATTTTTTTGTATTTTTTCAGTTTTTTTTTCTATTTGAAGGGGTGTTTATTAATTTTTTTTAATGTGATTTGTGCAGCCTGCCCGCTACCAAAGAATCGGTTGTTGCATGGGCCCGAGATCAAGGACTATTAATGTCCACGAAAAAATGTACTGGTCATCGAAGTCCCATGCGATTGCAAACAGGCGGTGAACACGGACTTGGCCGTCTCCGCTGTCCTGTTGGTCGCGAAAAATGTAAACAGTTTCCGGCCACAGTCGATTCTTTTTTCCACGATGTCCGTCTGCCATTGCAAAAAGCCATAAAGTAAATTCTTGAATGACTAAATTATTCATTTGAATTTCATTTTTAATGTTGTCATTAACATATGTTTGTTTTTTTAGATTAATGTACTGCTTTGCACGGGACTTCTCCTACGAGGATACCGTGAATGAGGAATTCGACGTAGGAGTAGACGTGGGAACCTGGTCGTCGGAGACAATTGCAGCGTGGTTCCGCTATTGTCGAGAGATGATAGTGGACCAGGTTTGCAAAATGCAAGCGTGCAAGCCTAAATTAGGCGGGGTCAATGAAGATGGATCTGCAATCGTTGTACAGGTAATTTAGATACTGTTTCCAAGTAACTTTGATATTATTTAGTTGTTTAACTATTTTATTTTAAATATTTGTTGCAGATTGATGAAGCAAAATGCGGCAAGCGTAAATACAACCGCGGCCGAATTGTCGACGGTCATTGGGTCTTGGGCATATTGGACACAGTGACCAACGATTGTAGAATGTTTGTTGTTGAAAATCGCGAAGCAACAGCATTGACCCGCTTAATCAAGGAAAATGATTCATACGGATTCGTTTAGGAGTTATATGGGTCTCGCTGCTGAAGGATTCAAACACAAGATGGTAAACCATAGCGTCGAATTTGTTGGTAAGTATCTCTGTTTGGTTAGATTATATTAAAATTTGTTTTTTTTTTATTTTATTTTTATTTTGTAGCTGAAGATGGAACTCATACGCAAAAAATCGAGGCTAATTGGCGGCCGGCAAAAGACTGGATGCGTGGAAGGGGCCGCTTCCACGATGAGGATTTTGCTGATCGCCTATGCGAATTTTTGTGGAGGAGATTTTGTCGCATCAATAAAATCGACGTTATGGAGTCTCTAATTGCAGCAATTAAGGAACAATACAAATTTCAATAAGGTAAGCGAAAATTACTATATCGTTATCTTATTTTCAGCTGTGAGGGATGTAATTTTTAAGAATGCATTGGGTTAGGTTTGGTCTAGATTTGAATATGATTTGTGCAGCTTGGCCGCTATAAAAGAATTGGCCGTTGCATGGGTTTTCCAGGGTTTTGCTATTAATCTAAACCCGGCCGCCGTTAGGCGGCCGGGAAGGTTTCGTGAACTCGTAATTCCCGCGATTATAAGTTATACGCAAACATAGGAACGATAGTTATATTTTTCTACTTGTCATGCGCGAATTGAATGGTCATGCATGCGAACCAATCAGAGAATGGGTAGAAGCAGTTAGAAGCAATATGGCGTCGTACAGACCTGTCAAAGTACGCCAAAAACACACATATTTATAAGCTTATATCTTTTAAACTATTGGTTTCCGGACCCTTTAACTTGCATTTTCGAACTTTTCAGGTAAAAAACTACAAGATGGGGTAAGTTTTAACCAAAAATTTGTGGGCCCCAAAGACAAAGTTTAACCCAATAATTAATAAAAACTGTTTCATTAAATTGTCCACAATTTTCTGTACTCTGGGCCCAAACTTTCCTGTGGGTTCTTGCAAACACAAGAACACGTGCGGTACTAATTCCTCCGACAAGGAAAGTTTGGGCCCAGAGTACAGAAAACTGTGGGCAATTTAATGAAACAGTTTTTATTAATTATTGTTTGGGAGGGTCAAACAAACCCTGCATTATATGATGAAATTTTAAGCGATGACGTAGGTCTTGCTAGTTGTACAGTGAAAGTGATACCTCCTAAATGTAACCCAATATGCCAACCCTGCGACGTTTATTTTTATAGACAGATTAAAAATGTTATCAAACGCATGCAAAGTTGTGCGTATTTAATTGAAAACACTTTATGTTTCCCCTGTTTATATGATAAGTATCATCCTACCTCCCTAAGATGTATTTGTCGATTAATTGTAAAATTTAATTATGTTTCCTTGTTTCTTATTTTTTGTCATTATTCATTTAATAAATAAGAATATTAAATGAAAATCAATGCGTTTCGTCCTTTATTCGTCCACAATTTTAAATATGTTTGTGATAATAAAAAATGATGCAAATAAATATATTTTCACATTATACTTCCTTTAAATTATAATATACATCAAATAATATGTGAAAAAAAAGAAAAAAAAATTCCTGAAAGGGGACTCGATCCAGCGTTCTAGCGGTTACGAAGCTAGAAAGCTAACCACTCGGCCGCCGCCGCTGCCTGATAACGACCGTCACGTAAGGGGATATAAGCGACGAATCGAAAATCGCAAACTTTGCTTGCGATTTTCTCGAAAACGCTTGAGAAGTACGCCTTAATATTTGCACATTATATTGTTCTAGTGGACTACTAAAAGTGTGCAAAGATTTAACAAAATCGATGACCCACGACCCTGGCGGAGCCCTTGTAAGCGGCAGTGATGGTGTCCGAGGAGCCGCGAGTTGATAGCCACTGTGATGACGTAGACAGTTGAGTGTCGCATAGTAAGGTAATCGAATCTTCAGCCTCTGTACGAAGTGGTCTCTAGAAAAGTTTCAGTGGCCGAGCTCGCTAAGCGACGAACTCGGAATTAGAAGGTTCGCGTCGGCAGTCGGTCCGAATCCTACCGATGAAATGGTTTTTTTCCGTTAAACATTTTAAGTTCATAATATTACAAGATTGCTAGAACAACAAACAATATGGAGTAGAATACTGTAATAAAAGTTGGCTTGAAATGATTTTTTAATAGTTATCTCTACTACAAAAATTATAACATTGTCACGAAGTGGGGGAACCTTCCCCGCCGGCTTAAAGACACCATGTGTGGCGGCAGATGCCAGGAGTCTCGTATAAGACCCTTTCACTCGCACTCAGTGCGATACGCATAAGAGAGTCTCCCTCGCGCGCCCATGCTTTCCACATACGACTCTCTTTCTTCACCCCTAGTGGTAAAAAAGCATAAGAAAGAAAAAGGTAACATCAAACATTGAAGATCTTACATTTGCTATGACAACTACCATACTAGTGTGAGTGTGATTCGTTATCGTCGGACAACAAAGTAATGTGACAGTAATAGAACATAAGAAAGAAAGAGAGAACACCAAAATAATGAGGACCTTGCATTTGCTATTACTACTACCACACTATACTACGAGTTAAAAGCAGAAGCGAGAGCCTCAATGTTTTGGTATTATCCTTTTCTTTCTTGTGTGCTATTACTACTACACTACTTTGTTTCCGATGACAATGAATCACTCTCATAGTACTGTGGTAGTGGTAACAGCAAATGCAAGGTCATCAATGTTTTGGTGTTATTTTTTTCTTTCTTATGTTTATATTCCTACTACGGTATAAGCTATTTCTCTCGCAGTCATGTGTTGGGTCATGAGATCAGCAGAGGTGACTTATACCCTATGACTATGTTTCTCCAAACAGTTGAAGATTAACAGCGTTTTATTTTGTGATTATTTTTTTCATGTCACTGCGTGCGAAGTATTAGACGAGTAAAGATAAGAATGGTCACAAGCTTGTGTATTGAAAAACAAGGTCGGATCGTGGGTTTACACCAGCCTGTTTGCTTCTCCCAACCAAATCGCGGTTGGAATCGGTCAAAATGTAAAAACTGTCAACCGGAGGATCCGCACATTTCGCGAAGGCGAGGACCATGTCTTCCACGACCACCGCTCTCGGAACCGGCGGCTGCGAGTGGCTACTGGCGAACAGCTCCCTATCGATGCTATCTTTCCCTAAGAGTGGAATTCGGTGCATCCGAAAGAACCGCAAGGCGGCGTTTCAAAAAGGCTAATTATTATTGTTATCGTCCGGCCTATAAAATGAGCCTGTACCCCCAACATCGGGAGGCCAGGATCGCGTTCACGCAGCGGCACTTGGAGACATCCCGTGAAACCTCTGTAACCGGGGAACCTTGGGATCGGCTTCCCGGCACAATCTGACACCCTTTCCTGAGAGATCCGAAGCCAGAAGGACGCCAGAGCCTTTTTGACTTTCTAAAAGTCCCAAAGGACTTTCCGAAGTGACCAAAAGCTCCAAAACCCAAAACCGGCTCACTCTTACCTCCGGGACGTAAGGGTCTCGCCACGACTCCGCGAACTGCCGACCTGACCTGAAAATAGAGGGCTCACCCACAGGAAATTTTCCACCCAAATGTGTAAACTCGAAATTCGAACTTCAAAGACTTTAATATCAAGAAAAAGAAAAAGAAATAAAATAAAAGAAAAATAATAACAAAAATCAGAATATCGGGAAAAGGCCCCTTAACCCTTTGACTGCAGCGCGCTCTAGGAGGAATCGATCAATATGGACGGCGCGTTATTGGCATGTGAGTGAGTGAGTGAGATTTAAGTGATGTACTAATATTAGAGTTTAAAAAAAATAATAATTTCAAGTAACCCTAACGATTACCGATAGTTGGTTGTTATGTTATGTTACACAGGGCGATAAATTCCATGTTGAGTCAATTGGTAAAACAGTAAAAAGTTTTAGAAGCAAAAAATTGCAGACGGCGTAATTTTACGCCTTTCGTATATATTGATGGACTTGTTAAAGCGTATATATACGCCTTTAGCAGTCAAATGGTTAATAATCTTGGTTCTGTTTCGCCACGTGGTCCCTAGTGGACCCAACCAAAAACTATGTGGCGAAACCAAAAAGAAAGTCAGAAAGAAAAGAAATAAAAGACCAATAGGTATCACTAAAATTAATAGACTATTACTAATCAAAGTAATTTTAGTAAAGGGGGAAGCCAGATCCGACAACGTTCGGAGCCAACCTGGGTTCGTAAGCCACTCAGGCATCGAAATCAAAATGGTGACTCTAACAGTTGTGGGGAAAACGTGGTTTCCATCCAACCGACCGAACCAATCTCCCCAAAACGTAGCGTAGCCTTTTCGCTTTCTTAATAAATCGAACACAAAGAGAAAAGCTCGCTCAAAAACCAGATAAGCTCGCAGGCACTCACCACGCGAAAGCAAAACACCGAAACCAAAAGAATTCCAAGCCCAGAGCGTCAAGGATGTCCGCCTTAAACCGGTTCTCTTTCTCTCTTTTCTTTATTCCGGGATGTCGCCACAAGAAGTTTTAGTTTTAACGCCATCAAAGGAAAAGTGATTGAGAATCCAACAGAATTGTGAGTGCCCTAATGCTCGGCTAATCTCCGATCAATACTTTCGACCAATCGCATTCCTTGCTTTTCCCCTCGTGCGCCAATCATTACTATCTTATATCTAGACTTAAACTAACTTTAATCTAAGGGATCTAGCCCTTTACATAATTCCGTATCCAATATACATGTTGATTCAATTCAATTGACATCTCCTCTGGACGGGTTTATTCCGAAAAATACCTTTGTGCCGTGGTGTGCAAAACGCCACGTACCACTTCGGAGTTGACGATTTGGGTAATCGCAAAAATTTTCCAATCGTCAACCGACCGGAGACTTCGGGTGTGGCGAAAACCCAGTGACCGGCTGAATCCCAGGAATGTGGTTCCCTTGGACCAGAGCGGACGAATCTCGTGTGGGCTGTGGGGGTGGACTAGCGGACAAGTCCTTGGCGAAATAGTAGAGATTCCTCTACGTACGGATTCCGCGAAATATATCCGCGTATTGGAGGAGGTCATGCTTTTATCAGTACGCGTGGTGTATCCTGCGGATACCATGCCGACCATCCGCCTCGTGCAGGACAATTCTGCAGTCCACACGTCTCGCGTGGTACGAGATTGGTTCGCTGATTATCCCGAAATTGAATTGGTGCAATGGCCTGCGAAGTCACCCGACCTAAATATTATTGAAAATGATTAGGCCGAGATGACTTGAAGGTGGGTACCACAAAGGGAGAGGACGAGAGCAGCAATAATTAATTATCCTCAAAATGTTTGGGAGGAGTTTCGGCAAGATGAAACTATTTGAGCAGGTTAATCGATTCTGGACCGAACCGATTAACCCAAGTTATAGTCCGTCAAGGATATTGGACCGATTATTGAGCTCCATATCTTTACGCGTGATGCCAAGCACCTTTCAGAGACCGCAATGTCCAAAAAACGTTCCACAGACTGATATTGAAAGAATTTGACTCTTGTTCTCATCCCGAGCAACAGCGATAACGTTATATACAAGTATGAAACAATATATTGCGACCGCCGTTCTCCCCGTTTCCCCTTCCTAGGTGAACACAGAGATACCGGCGTCTACAAATCCTGACCTTTCGACCCTTCCCGCGAGGGTAAGGGTCGTTTTAGGGAGGGCACCCTTGCTCGCAAGGGGTTATTGGGCGCCAGTCAGGATCTTTTTTGGGGATCCTGATGCGATACGCAAGAAACGAAACAAAAAAAAAAGAAACTCCTGAAAACAACAAAAAGGAAATGCACAGCAAAAAAAAACAACTCAATGATCACGAGAGGGAGTAAAGGGGGGGCTCGGCGAACTCCGGGAGGGCAGGAGTCCCAGAGGGGATCCTGCCTCCTTCTCAGAAAAAAAAGGAGACTCACGCGGGATATGACAAGAAAAAAAAGGCGCAACGCGCAATTTATTGATATAAAAAAAAAACAACTACAATTTCGTGAATAAGAGAGAAAAAAAATGAATTTGCGGTACAAGAAAAAAAACGCAGCAAAAATCGAAATGACAACAAAAAAAATAATAAGATTCGATACTGAGAGGAACGGGGGGAATGCAACCGAAGATTCTCGAAATCTAACGCACACAAAAGCACCAAAAGAAAGGAAAAGAAAAAAAAAGAAATTCGTTACACAAAAAAAAGAACGCGAAACCGTGTTACAACACGATCGCGAAGGGGGCACAGCAAACGGTAAGAGGGGATACTCAAAAAGGGGAACAGAAAAGACGCGATGGGGGTGGCTCAACCAAATCAAAAAACGACGGAAACCAAAAACGTTACAAGGGGTAACTAAAAGGGGGAAAGAAAGACGAGAAAGGGTATGGTACCCTTCTCGCTACCTTGGTCGCCGGATGGCTCGTCGATGGTCGTGGTGGACACCTTGCCTCCGCTCCAGCGAGGACGACTCCCGGCACCTCTCCCAAAATCCGAGACTCGAGGGGGGGTCACACACTCCGACACCCACAAAAAGAAAACCACGAGGGCCAAAAAGAAAATCCGTTTTCTCTTTTTTTTTAATAAGGCGGCACAATATCGGCTTTAACAATTCACGTGGCACGGCTCGGCGGTCCAAGTATGTCTGGAGGTCGCCGCTAATTTACGGGACCTCCATGCTCCAATTTCCCCTTCCTGGGGGGTCCGCTGTGGAATTAGGCCAAGAGGTGCTGACCTCTTTCCGTGGATCTTCGGGTCGATAGCCTTCATCAGTTTCCTTCCTTATCTAAGGATTCGTCGCCGGCGAATCTTCCTTACCGGCGTAGACATTGCTTTGTCGCTATCCGGCGATAAGGGATTCGCGAACGAGGGTACCGCAACGGGAATAATTCTTTAGGCTCCCAAAAAGGGAAAAGGGGAAATTCGCGAGGGAGGAAAGAGGGTTTCAGAGTAGGGGAAAAGGGAGGCTGTGCCCTCACCTATTCTTACATAGCTAATAATAACGCGCACGGTTTCGCACAAATACGCAATAAATTCCGAAAAAAAAAACAATCTCACATCCTAGAAATAGCGCAAAACAAAAAAGAATATAATGCAATCAATTTCGACATGGTACGCACAAAAAAAAGTAACATGATAATAGAAGGATAAGAAAAAAACGTAAGGAAAAGAAATAGTAGATAGGCGCTTAAGTAATGTTTAAGGGTCCCCCTCCTCTCAGGGAGACTCCTGGACTTCGCCATAGCCACCCACAAAATCAATAATAATCCTTAGTAACGATAACCGATAACAAAAAGCCAAAAAAAAGAGAAAGGAAATAATAAAAAAAAGAAAGAGAAATAAAAAGTGCTCCCACCTGGAGGGGTGGCAAAATGCCACGTCACAATATAAAATATAGTATTCGGTGGTCGAGCGCGTTAAGCGACAAGCTCATAACCGAAAGGTCTGTGGTTCGAATCCTACCTGTGAAAAAAATTGTGTTTTTCATAAAACGTTTTAATTTTATAGATCATTGCAAACTCTTTTAAAGCCAGGCGAACCAGTAATTGTTTGAAGTCATATTCCAAACAGTTAATGACATATAAATGGTCCGTTTATTTTGAAAGTGTCTTAAGTCCATTTCCTCTTATTTCGAGAAAATTTAAAGTTAGCATATCGGTCAGTGAAAAAATATAGGTTAATTATATCAAGTCCGGCAATATTGATAATATAAACTGTGACAGTACGACTTTTCCAGAAGTCCTACTCGTCCCTTTAAAATCATCAAACATTAATCCTTTGCGGACGAAGCCGTGCGACGAGCGAGCGTCGTTGTGGACGAGAGGTATTAGACCGCGCAGTAAAGAAAATGCTATGCAGCTATAAACAATGTTGGGCATCTATGTAGTGCCACGCGTCCGCAAAGGATTAAATATAATACCGTAGCTTACGGGCACGAATTAATATAAGAAACCGCTTGGCAACCGAGCGCGAATAGTAACGTCCTTGATGAAGAGGGGTCCCAAGCGTCGAGGGGGAACCAGGCGGAGCTACGCGCATTGTACCCGGATTGCGTGCTGTAGACAAGAAGCGATACCCGAAACTGCGGGAAGTGCAGAATGCACTTTCCTAATTGTTCCTAAGGGTCAAATGAGATATCAAAATGTAGTCCCTTAAGAATTAGGAAAGTAGCCGCGATGCAATGTATGCATCTACACTTCCCTAAAAACTACAAAGCATAGAAGGTCGTGGAAGGATTAGTAAAATAATCCTTACAAGGGCTGTACCAGGGTGGTAGGTCACCGATTTTCCCCAATCTTTGCATACTTTTAATAGTCCATTAGGACAATATAACGTGCAAATAATAAGGTGCACTTCTCAAGCGTTTTCGAGAAAATCGCGAGCATAGTTTGCGATTTTCGATGCGAAGCGTGTGTTCCCTCGTGTTACGATCCTTAGCAAGCAGCGGCGGCGGCCGAGTGGTTAGCTTTCCAGCTCCGTGATTGCTAGATCGCTGGATCGAGTCCCTTTGGTGTCTTTTTTTTTCACTCATTTAATGTACATTACAATTTAAAGGAAATATAACTCGAAAATATACAGGTTGATTCAGAATGTTCGCGAATCCTTTTACAGGCATATTTCTCGTGGAAAAATAAGGGACACGTATTTTTGAATTTTGTCCTACGATAAGTAGTTTCTGAGATAATTAATGTTAAAGTTGACCAATAACAGGACAGTTCTAAGTCAGAATCAGGAGCGTAGCATATCCGAAAAAAAATGCTCCCGATTCCGGGCCAAATTCATTGCATACCTACATCATCTGTAATGTAATACCACCGAAAAGTTCGTTCCAAAACAAAAGATAGTCTGTGATTAAAATTTTATTTTGCTACAACTATCTTCCTATTTTATCGACGGTAGGTGTCGAAGTTTCAAATTCTTTTCGCAATTAAAGCATACGATTAAAAAGTATAATTTCAGAGACAGAACAAGATAATTTTAATCGATATCACAAAATGTTTATTCATTGGATGGACATTGCGGTAGCGATAGAGATCGTATACGGCGTCAACAGATTTACTAACATAAGAGGGTATGAAGAGATAAATGCTGAAGCCGTACTAAATTGGACTAAAAATATAGACAAAGGTAAAATATATTGAAATTTTCATTTCAATCACAAAAATAATTTTACATGCTGAATTTCAACATATTAAATTTTGTTAAAGAGGAGGAAATTGACGAATTACAGTTACTTCCTATGCCTTCAAAAGTCAATGCTGTTAATCCAATTGTTGATAATATTTTACCTCCAGACGAGTTTATCTTTCAGCAAAATAATCTTAACACAATTCCAAACAATTTTCAAGATTTAGATACTAATCCAATCACTTCATCTTTCGATGTTTTGTACTAAATGATTTAAATACATAAATAATGTATAGATAAGGATTTATTAATAAATAATTTTTAATTATACATATAAATAAAAAATTCATTTTCCAACTAGTATTAACACTTAAATTCACTAAGTTTCGATTAAATTTTTGACTACTAAAACGTTCACTATCCAGCGTTCTTATTGTGAGGTAGTCAAAAATTGTTAATCTAGTCGTAATCGGTAGTCGGAGTGGGGGGACGCCTCGCGAGCATAAAGAGTGGAAGCGTTCTTATAGCAGGCGTTCCAATAGAGAGGTCTTTTTTTTTTTATAATTAATTGATTACGAGAGGCGGTATCTCCTAGAGTCCCACACACATAGACCTGTAAGGTCTCTTGTATGCTCTCGGTCAATTTGTTCCTATCCCAGTTTGAGATTCTTGCCGAAGGAAAGAATGCTGCGAATAGGGTGATTACAGATCAGACCTTCCCCAGGGGTAACAAACCCGAGGTGGCGTATTCTGTGTCGTGCTAAGGCTTCGCATTCCAGGACTATGCGGGTTGCTGTTTCTTCCTCCCCTCCACAGAACCGACATATCGGGGGGTTAACATATAGCCCCATAGTATGCAAGTGCGCTCGTGAGGGGCAGTGCCCTGTCATCAGCCCTGTGGCCAGCCTTATGTTGGTTCTGTTTAGGTCCAAAAACTCTCTACTGTCCGCATGGGTTATAGAGCCTAGCATTAATTTGCTGTGTCTGAGCCCAGGTGTTAGGTTCCATCGCGACGTGTGTTCCTTCTGGATCCAACGTCTCACCACTAAACGTGCAGCTGATTTGCTGATACCACATACAGGCTCAGGGCCCGTAAAGGAAGTACTTGATCCCATCTTAGCTAGTTGGTCCGCCTTTTCGTTGCCTTCAATTCCACTGTGCCCTGGCACCCACTTTAGCATAAGCTTGTTGTGTTTTGCCAGGGTATGCAGGTTTTGAGAGCATTCCCATACTAGCTTCGAGGTCATTTTATACGATGTGAGGGCCTTCAGGGCAGCCTGACTATCGGATAGGATTTGTATGTGCTTCCCTTTGTACCCTCTTCTCAGGTTTTCTTCGGCACAGATGTTGATGGCGAAGATTTCGGCCTGGAAGACTGAAAGAAGGGTTCCTAGGGAATAATACATGTCACAGCGGGGGCTTATGCCATGGATCCCGGCATCAACTCCCTGACCTGTTTTGGAGTCGTCCGTGAACCACTTTAGGCATCCAGGGTGACATGGATTACTACCATCACGTTCTTCCCAGGTTAGTTTCGTCTGTAGAGATCTTGTGAAGGTGTGTTTTGCTATCATATAGTCCGAGCCCATAGACATTATGCCTTCGGGATCCGCAACTACGTTCGAAATGCTGGAGTTGCCCTTCCCGGCCACTCAGTTGTTGCTGCATTGTAGTCTGAAGGCACTCATTCTTGCCTCTCCCTTGATCACAATATCGAGGGGTGGCATTCTTAGGAGCACCTCCATGGCTGCCGTGGGTGTGCTTTTCATGGCTCCCGTTATGCAGAGACACGCCAGTCGTTGCAGACTGCTTAGGACTGTGATTGCGAGCTGTTGGTTGGTTTTCGGCCACCAGACGAGAGCACAGTAAGTAATCATTGGTTTGACTACGGTGTTGTACAACCAGTGCATCATGCGTGGTTGAAGTCCCCAGGTCTTACCAAAGGTGCTTCTGCATGCCATGAGAGACATTTTACCCTTCGTAATAGCCTTCTGCAGGTGAGCATTCCAGGTGAGTTTCGAATCTAGGGTAAGGCCTAGATATTTGACCTCGCCTGCGAATTGCAGCGGAGTGTTGGAGAGTATGGGGGGCTCCAGGCCCCCTAATACCCTTCTCCTGGTAAAGGGAACCACAGTGGTTTTTGAGGGGTTAATGGTAAGCCCCTGCTTTCCACACCAGGTTTCTACCATGCAAATCGCCCTCTGCATAAGTTCGGAGATAGTTTGGGTAAATTTGCCACGTATTAGCAGGACTATGTCATCCGCATAACCTTGGGCAAAATAACCCTGTGAGTTGAGGTTTTCCAGGAGATCGTTGACAACTAGGTTCCACAGGAGTGGGGATAGAACCCCTCCCTGCGGTGTACCCTTTGTTACAAGGATACTCCTGGTGATCCCGAACATGGTTGCTCTTGCTTCACGTCCTAGAAGCATGTTGCTTATCCATCGACATGTGGTGTTTTCAACCCCATGTCGTTGAGCAGCAGCAACCATGGATTCAAAAGCGGTGTTGTCAAAGGCGCCCTCGATGTCCAGGAATGCTCCCAGCATCACCTCTTTTTTATCAAGGGTTTCCTCGATCCTACGTACCAGCTGATGGGCCGCTGTTTCGCATGACTTGCCTTGTTGGTAGGCCTGCTGATGAGGGTGTAACGGTTTCTGTATGAGTGCCGTGTTCCTAATGTGTCGATCCACAATTTTCTCCATCGTCTTCAGGATGAAAGATGAGAGACTTATTGGCCTGAAGGATTTGGCTTCTGTGTAGCTGGGTTTAGCTGGTTTGGGAATGAAGACTACCCTTACCTGCTTCCAGACCTGCGGCACCTCTCCCGTTGCCATACTTAACCTATACAGTCCGCAGAGTATAGGAGTTAGGAGCTCCTTTCCCTGCTGCAGTAATGCTGGAAAAATTCCGTCTGGGCCTGGAGATTTGAAAGCTCCAAAGGAGTCAATGGCCCATCGGATTGCGTTGGGGTGAAAGATAGCTCGGGCCACGTCCCAGTCCGCCTTCTTGGTTCTTGGTATCCCATGACATCTGGGTGTGGGACTGGTTAAATTTAAGCTGGTGTTGGAGCGTGGGAAATGCGTCTGGAGCAAGACATCTAGAGTTTCAGCTCCAGATGTAGTGAAGCTACCAGTCGCTGTTTTAATCGTTCCCATAGATGGTACGCGCTCCTTTACCAGAATACGACTGAGTCTTGCCCCCTCTGAGGTACTTTCAACCTCAGAGCAGAACTTCCTCCAGGATTCCCGCTGTTCTCTCCTCAGGGTTTTACTGTACTGGCCGAGGGTTTCTCTGTATCTCGACCAGTCTCCAGTTTTCTTTGCCCTGTTGAAGAGTTTCCGGGAGGTCCTTTTCAGCTCTGCTAGCTCATTTGTCCACCAGACTAGTTTCCCTATCTGTGTTTTCTGAACTAGGGGGCAGCTTTCTACGTAGGAGGTTATTATGGCCTCCTGTAACTGTAGAGCAGCTTGCTCAAGGTTGTGTGCGCTAGCTACAAGGGGTTTCGCTCTTTCCAGAGTGTTTCCTAAGGAGCTAGCGTATTTTTCCCAGTTTGTGCGCATGGGGTTTCGAAAAGCTACTGTTGAGGGTTTGACGAAGTCCACCTCCAAACAGATGCATCGATGGTCGGAGAAAGTTATCTGATCAGAGACGCGCCAGGTGCGAACCTGCCGCGAAATTTTTCGTGTGCAGACGGTGATATCAATCACTTCTTGTCGGACGCGGTTGACGAAGGTTGGTTCGTTCCCGCGGTCCAAGATTTCTAAATCATTCGATATAATGAAGTTTAGGAGTGACTCACCTCTGGCGTTGGTGTTTGAGCTGCCCCACACCTCATTATGGGAGTTCGCGTCAGCTCCCATTATCCCCTGGAGTCCATTGTCCTCGCAGTACGATATGATCCTCTGGAAGTCTTCCGAGGGTGGAGGGCTAGGAGAGTCGTACGGCAGATATACAGATGCTAGAACGAGGTCTAGCCTTCTTCCGTCTGCTCGTGTGGTGATCCTCACTGCCACAAGGTCCCTGCAGCAAAGCTCGGTTATGACAAGTGGGTTTAGTTCGGGCTTAATGAGAATACAGGCCCTACTGTTTCCAGTGGTAGTATTATATATAAGCCTACCTGTGGATTGTCCGAGTCCTGCGATCCTGCCCCGGACTAGCTAGGGTTCCTGGATGAGGACTATGTCGATGCCCCCCGCGGCGAAGGCCGTGCAGAGGGTTGATGAGGCAGCCTTACTGTGCTGCAGGTTCAGCTGTCTCACCTGCAGCATTGGACTCCCTGTTCCTCGCGCCCAGTAACCGGAAGGTTAGGGTGAAAAGTCCCGCTCCAGGTTGGAGTCTCGTCCTCTCCAGGGCCTTCCGGGAAGCTTCGTCGATTTCCATGATGAGGGTTTTTCCCGTGTGTTCCGCCCTGCTGGAAATGACGTGCCAGTCCTCTGTCTTGAGCTCTCGGTTTTGCAGCCGGAGCATGAGGAGGATTGCTGCATCCTCTCTGTGATGCAGAGGACTGGGGACCCAGACCATCACCTTGGTGGTTTTCACAATCTCCTGAGCCTTGCCGGCCCGGAGTTGCGCCCCCTCCCAAGGCGTGACTCGGGTCAGAGCATCGAGGAGCCAGTTCTTGGACTCCTCGTTTGCACATAGTACGTATAAGACCCCCCTTCGTTCGTAAGAGTGGCAGAAACGAATCTCCGCATCACTCGACGTCCCCGGCAGGGCCCTGCACATCTCGTCCATGACAGCGTTCTGTATCATTACTGCCTGCTCGCCGGTTAGTTTTTCCGCGGGGTAAGCCGCTGGAACTACAGTCAGCCTCAGGTCAGATGATACCTCGCTGAATGTGGGTCTAGAGGGTTGGTTCAGGTCGGGCCCACCCTTCTGTTGGCCCTGTGTGGTGGTTCGGGCGTTGGGTCCACTCACCACCCGAGGTTTCTTGTTTTGCTGTTTTGCAGAGGAAGGAGTGCTGGTGTCGGATGCTTCCCCTCTAGTGCGTTTGGTGCCGCTCGGGGTTTTATGCCCGGACGGTCCAGCCGCAGGGTTTAAGGGAGTCGGTTGTCCTCCCTGCTGGTCCTTTCCCAGGGGTTTTTTCCTTCTTCTGGGCTGAACCGGAAGACCAGCGGCAATGGCCTCTTGAACGCGAAGTTTTCGCTTCTGCGCTCCTGAGAGCCTTCGCCGCGTCTCCGTTTCCTTTTCGAGAGAGAGCTGAGTTAGCTGAGAGGTAACCTCAGCGCTCAGGCTTCTTCCAGTTCTTTTCTGAGGTACATCGGAGGGTTGGTTGCCTCCTTCTCCTACAGCGGTGGTGCTCAGGGTTTCATCCGCTGAGATTGTTTTGTTGGGTTTTGATGTTGGGTTTTGATGTTGGGTTAGTATTTTGCTCCATTTTTGTTCCCACGAGGATGGGGGATGTAACTGGTCAACACACGCGGAGCCCCCTGCACGTGTGCAAGGCATAGATACAAGGGTCGGTTGCCCGGCCTTCCCAGGGCTCCGTTTGAGACACTGTATCCCCAGTGCCATTCATCCCTCAGCACGGGTCGCATGACACCTTGGATTGGGAGGCTGATTGCGACGGAGCATGCTCCGCCGGGCGGTGGGGTCGCCACTACCCTACGCCAATAGAGAGGTCTTACTGTATTAGCAGTGTGAGAAAAGTGTTTCCGAAGAAAGGAAGGACATATTCCCGGGATGTTATTCAGTTCTTGGATATTCCAAATACTGAATCTGAAGAAGAAGATGATGAAAAAGAAGAAGAAGCAGAAGAAGAGGGACAGGAACAGGAAAGCGATTAAGAAGCATATATGTGTATGTGTTCATGTGCATGTGTTATTTGTTTTGTGTATATTCGTATTAAGGTTTTTATTTTATATAATTTATAAAAGTAATAGGTAAACGCATATTTGTACGTTTCACATAAACCACTGCCGTATAATTGTAATCACAAACACGAATTTAATATTTTTTACTCAAAAAGTACATTATTATAGTTTGACATTCATATTATTGCGATTTATTTCAGTAATTTACCATAGATTGGGAGATATTAATTTCGTCCACGATTTCGGACAAATGCGCCACTGTGAGGCGGTTCAATGTTTTTCAAAAATCCTTATTCCGGCGATAGCCAACTACTTATAGATCAACTTGCAATGTTATTTTTTTTTATTTCAGATAAGCCAATCTGCCGGAATCATGGACACCGTTTTTTTCACATGGGTGCCATTTGAGCGGCATAACTCACGATCATAAGTATATTTTCTTATAACAAAATTCAGAGACATAATTGAAGAATGAATAAATATGTAGTCAAAATTTGAAAGCTATGTGTCTTTTCATTTCATCATGAAAAATTCCGAAAAAATCTTAAAAAAAACGGCCGGCACCTGGGATGACCCCCTTAAAGGCCAGTTTTGTATAGAATAGCGTAAGGGATTATACTATAAAAACGGTACGCTAAATAGTATAGGGAATCCGTATACTATTTTGTTTGCGGAGTATGACGTGTATAAATGACTCACGGTATGTGTGATGATGCGATGGGTTGAGATTGACGTATTGAAGCGTTGAGGAGTTGAGGCGCGATTCGTGTTGAACCTATTATTTTCTTTGTATGTTTTCTAGCTTCAAATATGGCCTTGTATTATTTTGTGTCTTAGTAATTAGTGTCACTATTTATTTTGGGACTACCCAGAGAACCCACGAACGTATCCCCTCTGAGCTAGCAGAGGTATTTTAGTGTTATAAATAGTGTCACATAGATAAGGGTAGTCACCCCGCCGCAGTTTTGAGCGTCGTTCGGGGAAAAGTTGGGAAGTGGGAGACGAAGTTGGAATTGGAGGGAAACCAATTTGGGTTTGTCCCGACTTCTGATTCGTTGACCGGTAAGACAGCGAACCTATCCGGGCTCGTGTTGCCAAGTGGACCCGCCGAACAGCCGTCGCAAAACATAAGAAAGAAAAGGGTAATACCAAAACATTCAGGATCTTGCTTCTGCTATTAACTCGTAGTATAGTGTGGAAGTGGTGATAGCAAATGCAAGGTCTTCATTATTTTGGTGTTCTCTCTTTCTTTCTTTTCTATTACTGCTACACTAATTTGTTGTTCAACGACAATGCATCACACTCACATTAGTATGGTAGTAGTAATAGCAAATGTAAGATCTTCAATGTTTAATGTTACCTTTTTCTTTCTTATGCTTTATTACCACTAGGGGTGAAGAAAGAGAGTCGTATGCGGAAAGCATGAGCGCGCGAGGGAGACCGTCTTATGCATGACCTGGACAACAGCGGTATGAGAGAAACGCTCTTATGCGTATCGCACTGGGTGCAAGTGAAAGGGTCTTATACGAGACTCCTGGCATCTTCCGCCACAGATGGTGTCTTTAAGCCGACGGGGAAGGTTGCCCCCACTACGTGACAATGTTACAATTTTTATAGTAGAGATAACTATTAAAAAATCATTTCAAGCCAACTTTTATTATAGTATTATAATTAATATTGTTTGTTACTCTAGCAATTTTGTAATATTGTCAATTTAAAATGTTTAACGAAAAAAAAAACCTTTCATCGGTAGGATTCGAACCGACCGCCGACGCGAACGTTCCAATTCCGAGTTCGTCGTTTAGCGAGCTCGGCTATTGAAACTTTTCTAGAGACCACTTCGTACAGAGGCTGAAGACTTGATTACCTACACTCAACTCTCTATATCATCACAGTGGCTATGAAACTCGCGGCTCCTCGGACACCATCACTGCCGCTTACTGTACTCGAGTTCTGAAGACTGTGAGTGTACTAGAAGGAGGCTATGTGTAAGTTCGATGCTTTGGCGAAATTCCTCAGTTGTCGAGCATCTTGGGAAGTTTAGCATAGGTCCCTGTTGAAGTCGCCCATTACAATAAGATTCGAGCATGAAGCAAAAAGGTCACGCAAGCAGTTTTCAAATTCTCATAGGAAACCTAGTCGAGGAGGTCTGTATACCTTGGCGAGGAGAAGTTTGTTTGAATCTGTTGTAAACATTCTGCCGTTAATTATTCAGGTTTATGACAGTACAGTCCCCCAGAGTCGGCCAAGGTTTTCACTATGATAGAGTTATGAAGATAAAAACTTACACCACCTCCATTTTTGCCTACTCTATCACAGCGAAACAGACGGTATTCCATTTGACTAACAAAATCATCGCTTATTGCATCAGTAAGCCATGTTTGAGACATTGAGATGACATGGAAACCTCAACTCATAAATCCAAGCCTGAATTGAGTGGTTGACAATTCATGTGACAGACACGAAGATTTTCGAGTAACGGTGAAGACATTATCCATAATTAGTTTTCCCAACCTTATCCGTTATTCTTTTTTTAAGAAAACGACACTTCTTTCCATCAAACGCGAAGGGGACACATCAGAGTATTTGGATATCTTAGAATTACAGCAAGTTTGTGTTCTCTTTACACTGTTGCAAATCTTTCCTTTCATGGTCTCCTGAGCAGTGACCACAGTGACTAGTAGACCGGCAATTTTATGCTATATATCCAAAATTAAAACATTTGTAGAATTGGGTCACATTTGTTTGGTCCAGCAAGGTACAGGAAGTGAATCTTAAATAAATTCGGTCGTCCTTTTTAAGAGCAAGGCGAATTTCTCGAGGAATGTTTATTACACATCGAGCGATGGTACGATTGTGTTCGACCGGAAAAACATAAATGATTTTAATCTTATGATCATTGATTTCGTTTAAGTTGTAAGCAATGAAATCTTCCGCGATTTCTTTTTTGGAGAGATTGGTACCCCCGAGACCAATAGCCTTGGATTGTATTTAAAAACGTTCTTGCGGACCAGACTTGCTTGGGCCAAAGAAGAGAGAGTATAAAGCTTTTCTATTTCCACTGTCTTTAATTCATCACTAGCTGATACAGGCGCTATTATGAAGTTCATCGTGTTCGAAATATCTACCGTTTGTCCTTTGGTATGTGGACCTTAGAAGTTTTAAGAATTTCGGAGAAGGAGAAGGTAGCAATTGGGTTGTTTGACGTTTGTGGCGGGTTGGATACTACTTCCGGTATGGTGTTAATGAGGTCCTTAAGGGGGAAGGCCACTGAAAAATTATTAAAACTACACCATAATTTAACATTTTTAATGAGTTTAAATAATTGATTCAGTATTTCAAATAAAAAAGAAACTGAAACTACACTTCTTAACAATCATTAAAAAAAATTTATGGTCCGATATTATGATTCGAAGGTGCCGGGATAGGCCGTCGTAAAGAATGAGCGTTTTCCTCTGGTATGCAGGATTGAAAATGAACCGATTCTTTGAAAAAAAAAAATTCTGAGTGCCTTTTTGTACATGTGCTCATCTGGTAAACCTCACATATTTTCCAAATTTGGAAAATTTATCTATTGTTATAATTTTGAGGAAAAGTAGAATATCTCGTGACAAGAGTGTTCAAGGCTGTTTAATAAGCCAGTACAGTTCGCTCAGAATGGTTTCATTATCGACAGATTTATTGAACGCAGCTAAGAATTTATTAAACAAGTCATGCCTCAGTAGTTTTTCTCAGATTTATTTTAGTTATACGTTAGAAGTAGGCAAACTAGCTGACATACCGCTATCAGCTAGTGGGAAAGAGAGAGCTGAGAAGATAGACGGAGAAGAGATGGTAGCGGTGGCTCTCAACATGTATAGGGATTTGAAAGAGGTGGCAGTGGTAGAAGGGACAGTGACGCGATCCTTCTTACCGCTGTTACTTCCGACTCGCGAACGAGTGCTCACACACATGCCCGAAGTACAACCGGAAGTTCCCGGTGATTTACCGAACTAATCCGTCAGAGCAGAAAGTCCTTAGGCAGAAAACTGTCACTTATTCGTACGACAGTTCCAGCACGATTTACAGTAAAAACTCACCATCCACAGAAAGGCAACTAAATCAGTTGCAAAACTATGCAAATTAGTTAAGTAAAAAATAAAAAAAGACAAAGGAACCTCTCACACAGTGAACTTCTCCCATATCCCCCTAACGGGAGGACCAGTATATGTAAAAAAAAAATATACAACAGAAATATTTTCTTCCGTTTTCTGAAGAAGTGACTGTAAATTTTACTTAAAAAATAAACATTTTCGACATTGGAATGGTCGCACAGATTCCTGATTAAAATTCTATTGAGAATCCGTGAGAATTATTATAGCGAAACCGCATAATTGATATGAAACACTATCATCCACGATTCCTGGATTGTACGAAAAAATTGAGAGTATTTCTTATAGAAAGTATGTCACAAATACATTTAACCAATCTTAAAAACTGAACAACTGTGGACTAAATACCATTAGGACCTTTAATAAATTCTCGCTGTTTTTTTGTAAAAATTGATGCTTTATTTAAAGTATGTTTTTATACGTTTCGAAACTGTTGTGTCGTCTATTCCTAATGATTTTGCAAGTTCAGCTAGCGTCTGACATGGGTGTTCATCAAGTAATTCCTTCAATTCTTCGTCTTCAAACTTTTTCGGTGTGCCAGAGCGTTCTTTATCTTCAAGCTCAAAATCATTATTTTTGAAGTGTCGAAACCAATCTCTGCATGTCGTTTCCGACAGAGCATGTTCATCGTAAGTCTCCACAGGAATGCTGTGTGCTTCAGCTGCAGATTTCTTTTGAATAAAATAGTGCAACAAAATTCCCCGCAAATACCCTTTACTTGGCACAAAACTCGACATGTTTAAAATTAAAAAGAGAAACGTTATTTACACTGTGGCGAATTAACATACACTGAACTTTCAGTTTACCAATAGTACTTTCTTGTAGATGTGTTATGATTTGAAATTACACGCATAGTGCTGGTGCTATCAAGTCTTAGTAAACAGCGAGAACTTATTCAAGGTCCTAATAATAAGCTAGTAAGTTGAAAATTTTTACAGGTAAATACACTGTGTAAAATTATACCTGTGAGTTTCCCTTTTTGCAAGTAAATAAAGAATCATTCATTCTAAATAATTCTTTGGATTATTTTGGTTCTGCACAAAATGTTCCCATTATATTTATTTTCTGTATACTTTATGGTTAATGGCAATATAAACATGCCTCATGGAATTCCAATGCATATTTAGTAAACCATAAAAAAAGTTTTTAACGAAATCTGTAATTGTTGGTACAGTTACGCTTTTTATTTTATATAGATTCAACCACGCATATTAATTTTAGAGCATGAACCGTCAAAGATTTTAGAACAGTTATAGCAAATCATATCACAGGATGACAATTTTGAGACTTTCCATACAATATTTGATCACGTGTTTTTTCTGTACACATATGGAAGACAATATTACTTTTTCACACGAGAAATTAAATCATTTCAGAAAATTTTGGAAAAAACGATTCAGAACGCATTCTTCCATTCAATATAAAAACAGACTTACCGCTATGGAAATCACCACTCTTTGAAGTTCTTTACGTTGGCCAGGTAACACTTCAACGTTTGAAATAAGACATTATAAATACTAGTCATACTATCGCGTCTATTGATGAGTGCAAGAAAGAAAATATGCAACAATGAAAATGCAACAAACGTATAATTATTTCCAGACTCTCGCGCTCATTCATACGGGAATTTGTTTCTGTTGTTTTGATATATTTTTAGCTACGTTAAATATTCATGTTGCTGGTCAGTTTCGACTTTTGCAAAAGGAGTTTAAGAACGTTTTTCTTCATTACGATCCAGAAGAAGAGCAGGACGTTTTTAAGTCTTCCACGATTGTTGAAAGAAACCACCAAATTTTTAAAAAATTTCAAAATTGCGTTAATCAACATCTATCTCTTATTGAATATGTAAACGTGGTTGAAAACATCTTTACATACATTATACTTGCGCAACTATTGACATCTGGTGTGATGCTTTGTGCTGTTGGATTTCAAGTATATATGGTAAGTTTTTAAATTCTTCTTTAACCATCGCCTAAACTATTTATTTATATTTGCTACAATTATGCTTAGCAGTTCGTGGAGACCTTCGAGAATACAAAATAAACAGTGCTTCTAATATACAGTTAGAGTTAAGAAATTAGTTAAGATGGGATTTTCTTATACTTTTAGTCACAAAATGGTTACCAGCAAGGTTCCACCTGGCGGAGTTAAGCAGCGAAATCTTTTTAGAAGAAATAACTAACCATCGTATTCAATATCTTTGTTTCTTCTAAACTTGAAACAGGTTGACTAACCTGCTATGAAATATTCTGAGCAAATCAAGTTTAGAAGAAACAAAGATATTGAATACGATGTTGTGACGAAGTCATTTCTTCCCCAATATTAAGAGTAGCTAAGAAGCGTATGGAAGGCCAAGAGTCTGGAGCGACTCCTCCCCCAAGTAGAGAAGCGCTTAAGAAGCGCGGGAGACGCCGCTAGAGGGTCGCTCGCGACTTCGGCGTCCTCATGAGGGAAGCGCGTACCTAGAAGGGATATATGAAGCTGACCTGGCAGCGAGAGATCACTCCCGTCTCGAAGCTCGAGCAAAGCACTCCTAGAGTGAACAGCTAAAGTTAAAAGAAAGCCATGTAAGGGTTAACCCATTTCCGCCCAAACGACGAGATTTTGTACTCGACTTTCGAAGCTATAACTTAATGAATAAATGTCTTGGAAAAAAATCGTGACATAGTGTTTTCGAAAGCCTAAAACATCCTCTTTCAGATGGCATGGTCGAATTGGACCTAGAATTTAGATTGAAAAAGTTATAATCGATTTTTTTAAAAAAAGTGCGAAATTTTTCTTTCTTTTTTTTAAAGTTGTATTTTGAGTCGGAAAAAAATTTTTCTGGTTGCTCTCAAATCATGACGTCTAGTGCCATTAATATCTGTTCTTTAAAACCTCATTGGAATTATTAAGAAATTCAACTTGGCAAATTCAATATGGCAGCCGAAACGAAGTTTTTTTTTATTGCAATATTACATTTTTTTTTCTGGAATACTATAGACTTAATAAAAAAATTTCTGTGAACAAAAAAGTCTTAAAATTGATCAAAGAATGCACTCAAATTTTTTCAGAATTTATGAGAAAATTTTTCAAAAATTTCAATTTTCCGATTTTCCAAAAATGAAAAATTTCTTAAAAAATTCTGAAAAAATTTGAGAACATTCTCTGATCAATTATAAGACGTTTTTGTTCATATAAATTTTTTCATAAAGTCTATAGTTTATGAGAAAAAAAAGTTTCAAAGTGAAAAATGAAAATTTCCATTTCGAGTACGTGTTTGATCTTTATTACAGGATTGCCGGGAAAAAACGTATTTTCTCAAAAACTATAGACTTTATCAAAAAATTTATAAGAACAAAAACGTCTTATAATTGATCAAAGAATGATCTCAAATTTTTTCAGAATTTTTTGAGAAAATTTTTCATTTTTGGAAAATCGGAAAATTGAAATTTTTGAAAAATTTTCTCAAAAAATTCTGAAAAAATTCGAGTGCATTCTTTGATCAATTTTAAGACTTTTTTGTTCTTAGAAATTTTTTGATTAAGTCTATAGTATTCCAGAAAAAAAATGTAATGTTGCAATAAAAAAAAACTTAGTTTCGGCCGCCATATTGAATTTGCCAAGTGGAATTTCTTAATAATTCCAATGAGGTTTTAAAGAACAGATATTAATGGCACTAGACGTCATGATATGAGCAACCAGAAAAATTTTTTTCCGACTCAAAATACAAATTTAAGAAAAAGAAAGAATAAAAATTTCGCATTTTTTTTTAAAAATCGATTATAACTTTTTCAAATCAAATTCTAGGTCCAATTCGACCATGCGATCTGAAAGAGGATGTTTTAGGCTTTCGAAAACACTATGTCACGATTTTTTTCCAAGACATTTATTCATTAAGTTTGTGACGTGGATCTCACAATCCCTTCGTTGGGGGGGTGTCGACACACCCCACACGTCACAATCGCCCTGAAATCCTGAAATCGAAATAACGGGAAAAGGGCTCGATCGTGGGCGCCAGGTGCTATGCACCGCGATCTAACTCAGGAAACGAAAATGGTAGAGGGGAGGGTTCGTATAAACGACGACACGTTTGATAGACAAAATAGAATAAAAATAAATATATTTGCCGATAACAAAATAGTCGAAATAAAACAAAAGAAAATCCTACAAAATGAATACCAAGAAATAACAAAAAAACAAAGAACCTGTCGAATCAGGTGGTTCGACCTCCTGAGCTCGCTCGTTTCCTTTTCGGCGATAACGAATACGGGACTCACGCTTTCTCCGTTCTGGGTCCCGGGTGGCGTCCTCTGCTCCGTCGACGACGTCGTAAAAATGGGATATTTGTCCCTCGACCGGGTCGTCTTCCTCCTTCGCCTTCTCTCTTTCTTTCTCTCTCTCTCTCTTTATCCGCGTGGGCACGTGCTTATGGGTTTACGTCCAGCGTAGAAGTGAAGAAGTCGGCTTCACTTCCGGCGTCTTCTTCTCGATCTCGGGGCTACGAGCCTCCTCATTGGCTGCGAGTGACGACTCGTACCCCTCGAGTCATCTACGAGCCTTCTGGTGGACGGAACTCCGCGTTGGCCTCGACTTTGCGGTAGAGACGATCCCCATTGCTTCGGAGAAAACGTCTCTCGATTTTTCCCCGCTGGGACGACGTCGAAAATCCTTCCTGGAGTGTTCCGGGGTCGACTTTGCTCCTTCCACCAACGGCTGCTTCGACTGACGTGGTTCTGATGACGTCAGTGCCGGTTCGTCTCCGCGACGAATCTCCACGTGGTCGAAAGTCTGGTCCCCGTCGTCTTCGACAGATGGCGCCTCGTGTTCGGTTATCGCGACTCGCCTCGGCCCGTTCCGAACCTACTCTTATCGACGCTACGATCTCTAATGCGAATCTAATCTATATTTCGGCCGCCTTAATTCTAACAATATGTTGTGTCGCTCTTACACCGCGGAATAACTTAGCCTAAGTGTTTCTTGACTTCCACGGTGGACGTATATGCGATCGATCCATGCCGATCGATCGTATCGATTGAATTTCGCGGCGCGAATAGTCGTGGGGAAAGTGCGTGGGAGGTTCGAGATCTTTGTATCAGGGAATCGATATTCCCTGTTACAAGTTATAGCTTCGAAAGTCGAGTACAAAATCTCGTCGTTTGGGCGGAAATGGGTTAAACGGCATAGTGGTTGGGTAACTCCGACCACATCTCGATAGTTAGAACTCCTTGGTTGGGTCAACAGAATCCCTAACGACAGGTTGGGTGTTACCGACCATCCTCACGGAAGAACATAGCGATCCCCTGGTTGGGTAAACCGACGTAGGGATCATCGCCGTTGGGTAAACCGACGGTACAGAGTCGCCTAGCAAACTCTTGCTGGGTAACACCGGCACCGTTGATTCAATCAACGGTCACGGAGGAAAGGTGCCGGGAAACCGACACCTAGAGGAACTTCTGTTGGGTAGCACCGACAGTCTTGCAGCATTTAGACCTCTTCCGGGAAACGAATCCGGGAAGAGGATTTAAAAATCCTCTTGAAAAGTAGATTTGCCGTTTCTGCTGGGTTAACCGGCGGCCCTTATAGATCCCTGGTAGGAGCCATTCCGAGTGGAAACTGCTCCTCCCCATCGGAGAAGAGTTGACCGACTCTCCTCCTTTAGAGGGGATCAGGTCCACCAGGATTTAATTAGCTTGAATTTGAATTTCCGCTAGAAATTTATAACCCTTCCGGTCAAGGAATATTTGAAATTCCCGCGCTTGAAGATCTCTAGGGAGATACTTCGAAGCATTTAAGCGAATTTGAAACATTTCAAATTCCCGCGCTTGGAGATATCTAGTGAGATATTTCCCAGACGCCCATATATATAGATATATATTAAGACCGCGTCCATTAGCGCGCCAAATTTAAATGGAAGGCTGATTTGGACACTGGACGTGACAATTGTACAAAAGAATTAAGTCAAGAATAAAGACATATTTTATTGTTATTTTAAACTTGTCTACGGCGATTATTTCCCTTATCTATCCCTGGCCAACTACCTAATTCTCCCGCGAGATCTAAGGGACCGTTCGTAATACAGAAGGCAGCACCCCGCAGGGTCAACGGATTTTTCTGGCACATGATCCAGATCGATGACCCCCTTCAAACGGATTACTAGCGGATCTCGAGAAGAAGACGACGAAACCAAGATTCCTGTGCTGCACGTCGTGGTGGCTAAACTCTCGCCACTTTGTACTTCACAAGTCGTTATTTTGGGGCCCGCCGTTAAACTTCAAATTAAAAGAACGAACGAGCGAGGTTCCTTGTTTTTCTGAATAGGCAAGTGGTGTTTAAGGAGGTCAACCCGTGTGGCGGCCGTTTTTCTTTTTAGATTTTTTCGGATTTTTCATGATGAAATGAAAACACATAGATCTTTCAAATTTTTACTTCATATTTATTCATTCTTCAATTATGTCTATGAATTTTGTTATACGATGTAACGTGGAAAATTTCCCTCGTCACTATAAAGTTCTTTATTATTAATTATAGTTATCTATTTTAAATTTCTTTCGCGCCCGTTATCAAAAACGGAGAAAAAAAGGCTCAGGAACCTCTCCGAGAACGCCCGAAAGAAAATTGGTAACGATTTATGTTTGTTATTTCTGGTTGTATATCATTCGATATAATTCATGATCTTATTACTTATTCAGTACTCTGTTATTATAGCAAAAATTTCTATTACTCTATCCGGATCTCTATTATGTATTTCCGCTTATTTCATCACCACGATCAAACGAGGAGGACCGAAAGGAAAACGAAGAGGACCTCATCATCCAGTACTCCGAGCGAGAGAGAAGGAAGAAAGACTCCCAAAATTAAGGATGGAAAACACTCTCGATTACCGCAGGATAAGGAAGAATGTCATCAACCTATCGCATACATTGACGCCAACTAGCGATCTACGCAAAACGGGTCGATAACGGGTCGATGCCCTCATTATCACCCGAGTGTCATAATTCCTGAATCCTGTGATCGCTAGGATGGCGCTATCAATAGAAGCTGAGGAAAGAAAAATCGACTCTCTTCAGAGTTTCCTGAGCTGCCACCTAATCGAGACCGCTAAGGAGAGTAATATAATCGAGACGCTTTGGGAGATCTTTGTTACGAATTTTGGAGACGTTTGGTGACCGATTTTGGGAATTATGGAAAACGGACGATCTGGAAACGCATTCTCGTCCGCTTGGAGTCATTTCCGGCGGTTCAGGAGCCGCTTCGATCCAGGTGATTGGTGAAATTGGCATCCTAATTCTTTTATCCCTAATTTCTTTGGGACAAACTCCCGAAATCTTTCCCTTTTGGTTATTCCGCTTCCGCGATCCCGTCTTTCCGTTATTAGCGTGATTCTTGTGTATCATATTTTGTTCTATTATTTTCTTCTTTTTTTTTATTTACTCATTTGCAACTATCTTTTTGTAAATTCGCGTGTTCTCGTTCTAATTCTAAGTCCGTCGATATTTTCGGTTTTCTCTTCTAGAAAACTCTCGAATCTTGCGCGGTAAAATTGTTCATTGTGTTGGTGACCAATTACAGCTTAACTAAGAATAAATTACTTTTGGAATTATTAGTAACATCAAAAAGTCCTCTGAATTCTAATAGTTTATTGCCAAATTCAGACAACGGATCTCCTCTGATTGTAAGGAAGATATAGCGATTTAATCAACGGCTGCTCCGAGTCACTACCCTCCGATTTTGTATACCTGCGCGACAGCTGCACGGCTGTTTTTTGACTATTTTTCGTTAGAGTTTTAACATTTTATACGTTTGTAAGTGAAAATGTCGAGAAAAGTTAGCAGAGAAGAAAGAAAAAAGAACGGTTCACGGCATCGACGATTCTGAATAAGTATACAGCGAGAAAAAGAGAATTATTCTGATTTTTTACTGTTTAAAACTTTAAATAGATTTTCCCACACTTCATATTTTCAATGTCGGTGGAAGCTGTCATTCCAAATCCACTGTACCGATCTTCTCCAAAATTTGTACATTACTTCTCTGTGTAATTCATGAGGTAACGCTGTCGAGTTTTTTAAAAATTTGTTGTTATTTTTTATTTTACAATAATAATTAGACCGATTTTTTAAAGCGAAAATCGCGTTTTTCGCTTTCTAGTGTCACCAAAACTTGAAAAATAAAAAAAAAAGAAAAAACTCGACAGTGTTACCTGGGGAAATTCATAAAATAACAAAAACAATTTGATTTTTTTATTTCGGATGATCGAGTTTCGAGATACGACCTCCACCGCAAAACACCTTTTCTTCGAGACGTCTCCGGAGATTGAGTGCCAACGGCTTAGTTTTCGATATTTTTGACTGCAAATTTAAGAAAATGTTTTTTAAATGACATACTACAATACTGTAATTAGCTAATTTGAAATGCATTACCCGTATCTTTTAAAAAAAATTATTGAAAAAGGCTCTTTTTTTGACAGAATTAACAGTACCCCGCCCTTAAGATGGCCGACTGAGCGCATTCCTTCTTCCCAATCTCTACCTAGAGGTCCGTTTCGGTGGGGCTTGAGAGGCGCATAATCGTTAGCCGGGAGATCTATAATCGATTCCGCTCCGGTGACATTGAAGTTAGTATCCTATTTTGGACTGTGATTGATGCTTTTTCTTGTAAGAGTGTCAACCGGAAGGAATAGCCAATGGGAAAAGCAGGAATGCTCCTCACTAGAACCGGAACTTTTTTGTGGGGGAATTTTAAATTGTATCCTTTTATTACAAAAAGATTACGATTAGGTTTATGTGTGTACATTTATATTGTATATACATACATACTGTGCTTTAGGCAAAATGAAGTGACACTAGAAATATCATTTTTTTAAAGCATATTCCACCACTTAAAAAATCTACAAAAAATATGTGTTAAAGTAGACACTTTGGAGAAAATCAAGCTAAAGTTTCAAAGTGGTACTTCGGAAACTTCACCCTAAAAAAATGTTGAATTATTGTGAAAAATTTTTTGGGAGTTTTTTTTTATGCAAAACAATAGCCTTGTCTCTCTACAAAACATATATTCTTTTCAGTGAAATTGATTGCTTGGTTTTCGAGAAAAATGCATTTTTGTATTGTACTTATCCCCTCCATAACTCTCACAAAACTGAATTTTTTAACTAAAATGTAGTGGACTATTTCTTCATACTATGAGTAACTTCTGACAATAACTTCAGATTTTTTGGGTAAAGGGGAGGTTTGTCGTACTTATTCCGTTATGCCCTGTAAAGTAGTATTCCGCACCACGTTACAAGCTCTCTATTCAACCAAGTGTTATGTTCGGAAAATATCCCGACATCACGGTATTGAGACGGTAGATTTCTCTCCTAACTCGAGGGAAATATGGTACGCATGTGGAATGAATGGATATTAGAAACTCTTTAAAAGTCGTAAAATTCGAACAAAGATATGGGGCCCAAACTTTTGCTTTTCTTGAAGAAAAAAAACAAACCCTTATAGTAATACAAGGGCATACTTACAATTCGAAACCTTTTTTTTGTCGCTTATTTGAAAATGTCCAGACATACAAATTTTACGGCTTTTCCCGGAAAACACATAAAATTAAAATCCCTTCCAAAGCGACTCAAAAGTCCCACCAAACAAATTTTGTAAACCCCCACAAGAATTTTGTAACCAATAGAAAATTAAGAAAACCCTCCACACCACGGAAATCGACCAATAGGAATACTAAGGACAATCCTCAAGACATCAGCGAAAAGCTTTAAAAAAGTTTGCAAGGCCCAAGAACAGACATTCTCAGTCTCTGCTTCGTTCTGAACAGTTTCAATTCTCAATCAACACATTCTAATTCTCCGATTCTTTCTGAACAGATATAATATACACAATCTCTGGTTCCTTCGAAACAGTTACTTTCGTAGTCTTTCCGAGTTTTTCTCAACATCTTAAAATCCATATTTAAAAATAATATCATTGTGAAAAGTGACTAAAAAAATTATTATATATAGTATATGGGGCATTCCACGCCAATCGGACGGTTTAAAAAAATTTTTTTTAAATTTTCTTAATTTTTTGGTATTTTTTAGTATCCCTCAAAAAAGGCTTTTTGGTAAATTTTGAGATTTTTTTTATCACTGGCTCAAAAAATTTTTTTGATCACTGGACTAAAAAAATCGAATTTTCAATAAAATCGCTCTTTTTTTTGGTTTTTTCGCTCATAACTTTCTTAATAATGGTCGAAATTCAATTTTTTTTTCTAAATTTTCGTTTTTAGAAGGCCTTTACAGAAAAAAATACAAAAAAAATATTTAAAGTGTTTTTAATCGATGTTTTTGAATTTTAAGTTTTCAATCGTGTTTTTAAAACTGTGTGTATCCTTCGATTTTCTTGAAGATTTTCTGTTTTAAACTTCTATCCGTCCTGCAACTTTTAAGCCCAGTCCGGTAGTGGGCCTCGCATAATTACTTTTTTTATCGATTTTTAAAAATTAAAAAAATTTTTTTTCGATATAAATTATTATCAGTATCGATTTTTGACACTGCATACAGTATCAAAAATCGGTACTGATAATAATTTATAGCGAAACAAAAATTTTTGCCACTGTATGCAGTGTCAAAAATCGATACTGATAATAATTTATAGCGAAAAAAAATTTTTTTTTAATTTTTAAAAATCGAAGAAATATAGTAATTATGGAAGGCCCACTACCGGACCGGGCTTAAAAGTTGCAGGACGGATAGAAGTTTAAAATAGAAAATCTTCAAGAAAATCGAAGGATACACACAGTTTTAAAAACACGATTGAAAACTTAAAATTAAAAAATATTTATTAAAAACACTTTAAATATTTTTTGTATTTTTTTCTGTAAAGGCCATCTAAAAACGAAAATTTTGAAAAAAAAATAATTGAATTTCGACCATTATCAGGAAAGTTATGAGCAAAAAACCAAAAAAAGGGCGATTTTTTTGAAAATTCAATATTTTTTGAACCAGTGATCAAAAAAATCTCAATTTACCAGGAAGCCTCTTTTGAGGGGTACTAAAAAATACCAAAAAATTAAGAAAAATTAAAAAAAAAATTTTTCAATCCGTCCGATTTGGCGTGGAATGCCCCATATATATACTTATATATTGTGACGACCGCAACTTACCGTGACCCAACTTAACGAAAATTTTTGGGCGCCAGGCTATCCTAAACCAACTTTAACGAAACACATCTCACAAAATCTTTACCAAACTAATCGTCACGCCGCGTATGCTCAGTTAGGCAGGTTATGGAGAGAGGGCAGGGTTCTTTTAAATAATCGTAGCTCAACAAATCGAAATAACAAGAAATATGTCTCTATAATTGAAATACTGTAGATGGAATTTTACAGATCTTATTTCAACTGTAAGAAAGCTTTAACATAACTGAAACGCATCTTAACGGTAGCACAACGGTAACGGGATCACAATTCTGTGGAAACTAATCTGGACTTCAAAAACATAACTAAATCACAACAAAAGATAACAAAACTAATGAACTTAACGACTCACCAAAATCGTAATTAACTAACCAAACGGAGAGAGAGAAAGAGAGAGTTGGTAGAGAGCAGCAACGGTAGCTCCAGATCTTCCTCGGACTCCAGGGAAGGAGCTCTGTCTCCTCGGACGATTCCAGGACGAGAGCGAGAGAGCTCTGTCTCCTCGGACGGTTCCAGGACGAGAGCGAGAGAGCTCTGTCTCCTCGGACGGTCCCAGGACGAGAGAGGGAACTCAAAATAGGTATCGGCATCGGTATCCAAAATCCCTCCTGTGGTCGATTTCAGGGATGTATCGATTATCCTGCTATCTCGAATTTCCCAAAATCCAAATCTTCGCTTCCGTAATTTCTTGGGTGGCTTTCTGAAGTCTACCTCCGGGCTGGTAAGTCGTGGAACCCTGTGCTTCAGACGAGGGCTGACGGCATCTTGAGATTCTACAGCTGGTCCGGTCTTTTGAAAATTTAACGCCTCGTTTCTTCATTTAGTGAATCTTGAATCGTAATTTTCTTCGAGGTAGCTTCCCAATGGCCAATTGGTAGCGTCTTATGAATCCAGTCTGCTAGAGTGTCACCCAATCTTTAGTTCAGCGTAACAAAATCTCAATCATAACTCAATCTCAATCGTAACAAAATCTTAACCATAACCAACCATGCCAGGATGTTCTTTATCCTGGCTGGCATTTTAGGTAAGCTGACCAATCAGTAACAAAATCCGTAACAAAACGATAGCAAAACAGATCCTCGTAGATAGCAGGTCTTCATAACGGCAGCGAAATCCATAACTTCAACGATGACTGAGTCTTTGGTCCTCCAACGATGATCAAAATCTCCAAATCCGTACGATGATTTTTCTCTCTCTCTCTCAACTAAACATCATAACTAAACTAACAATTTGGTGATCTTTACCGAGAAAGCAATATCCACATAAACCGTAGCGAAAGGTAGCTATTTTCGTGAGCGATGATCATACAAAAATATGAAAAATCAAAACCATAGACAGCAAAACTCGTTTGTAAACCGAACGATAACAAAATTAAGGTAATGGTGACGAATTCGTATTTACGAATCGTCACAATATATCTATATATATGTATTAACGCGAAAGATCTCCTTGCGGCAAGTAACAGCGGAATTATACCGTCGAAAAATATTAAACATTCAAAAAACGACCCGAATTGTGAGGTATGTTTGCGTGGAAAAATGACAAGGAGTCCATTCCCCGAAAAATCCGATCGGGATACGGAACTATTCGAAATAGTTCATTCGGACGTCTGTGGGCCCATGCGCGTAAATTCGAACGGCGGCGTGAAGTATTTCGTAACATTTACGGACGATTACTCCAGATGGTGAGAAGTGCGTTTTGTGAAATCGAAAGTCGAAGTTTTTAAAATGTTCAAAGACTATAAAGCACTTGTAGAAACATAAAGGGGTAAGAAAATAAGGTGTTTACAATCAGATAACGGCCGCGAATATGTAAACAAAGAATTCGATTCATTTTTAAACAGTCACGGGATTAAACGAAGGCTACTCGTCGCGTACAATCCGCAACAAAACTGCCTGGCCGAAAGAAAAAATCGAACATTGCTGGAAATGGCAAGATGTTTACTTATTCAATCGGGTCTAAACTTACCTTTTTGGGCCGAAGCCATCTCAACAGCGAATTACATTCGGAATCGGTGTCCTTCCAAAAGGTTAAACGGAAAATCCGCATTCGAAAAACCACCAAAATTAGGATATTTCAGAGATTTTGGTAGCAAAGTGTATTGTCTTGATAATAAACCCAACAAGGGAAAGTTTGATACACGATCCAAAGAAGGAATTTTTGTCGGTTACGCGGAAAATTCTAAAGGTTACAGAATTTGTTTACCCAACGAGAAAAAGGTACAGGTCGCGCGGGACGTGATATTTTTGGAACCCTCCGAGGCGAAATCAATCGATGATTATAAGGACTTTTCGATAGATGATCTTGTTCCCGAGCACAACGCGGAGGTCGACGCGCATCCAAACGATTCGAACTCCGACGATGAAGAGATTGAGTTCATCCTGGATAGTGAACGTATCGACGAGGATCGTGAAACGAATCCGGAAAACGCGGAAGAAGCGAACGTACACGATGATAATCACGGTGCTGCGGAACAAAGAAGAGGTCCAGGTAGGCCGCGTAAGATACTAACTGGAACGAGGGGAAGACCTCGAAAGGAGTATCACACAGTTGATGTCAGGATCGCGGAACCGGAAAACGTGTACATCGCCGAAGTACCATTGAAACAAGCGATTTCGAGTCTGGAAGCAGAAGAATGGTATCGAGCCATGGCAATCGGATTGAAATCGATCTTGAAAGAAAACACGTGGGAACTGGTGGAACGCCTCAAAAATGCGCAAGTGATCGGAAGTCGAATTGTGCTGAGGAACAAATATAAACCGGATGGATCCCTCGAAAAACGGAAAGCTCGAGTGGTCGCGCAAGGTTTTGCACAACTGCCCGGCATAGACTTCGTGGAAACATTTGTACCAGTCGCCCGGCTCGGTTCGATTAGACTAATGTCAGCTCTCGCGATCCTACACAACACGGAAATTCATGAACTCGATGTAACGGCGGCATATTTGAAAGGCGAACTCGAAGAAGAAACTTACATGGAAGCTCCGGGTCATCTGGAAGAAATTCTTCAAACACTGATAGATTCGAAAGAATCTGACAGCGTGATCAGACGTATAGCAGTGAAAATGCAGAAAAAAGTAAGTCACGGAGATAAAGTGTGCTTGATGAAAAAAGCACTCTACGGCTTGAAGCAGGCGGGAAGATGCTGGAATTCGAAATTAGATGGAAAATTGAAAGCATATGCCTTAAAACCTTCGAGTGCTGACCCCTGTGTATATTATACAGATCAAGGCGAAGATGCACTTTTGGCGCTCATCTATGTAGATGACATTGTTGTCTCCGCGCGCGAACCCAAAACGATACACTCTTTCAAGAAGTATCTGGAGCGTAATTTCGAAATCAAGGATCTCGGTACCGTCAAGAACTGTCTCGGAATAGAATTTCGTCGAACCAAGCAGGAGATCATCCTGTGTCAACAAGGATATATCAGGGACGTCCTGGAATGCTTCGAGATGACTGACTGCAAACCTGCGCCGACTCCAATAGAAGTCAACCTGAAACTGACCAAAAAGACGGAGGCACTCGACGACGAAGAAAGAAGATTACCGTACAGGGAACTGATGGGTTCTCTGTCATACCTAGCTGTAACTACACGGCCCGACATCGCACATGCTGTTAGTGTTTTGAGCCAGTTTAACAACTGTTACGGCAAGGCTCATTGGATGGCAGCCAAACGCATCCTGCGTTATCTGCGAGGCACGCCGACGATCGGTGTCGTATACAGATCAAACGACGCACCACTGAGGGGCTACGCTGGCGCCAATTGGGGAAACTGCATCGAAGATCGGAGATCCTTCACCGGATACTCATTTATGCTGGCAAACGCATCAATTTCGTGGGACTCCAAGAAGCAGAAGATGGTAGCACTGTCCTCGACCGAGGCTGAATATATGAGCTTGTCGGAAGCAGCAAAGCAAGCGAGCTACCTGCTGTGACGAGGCGACTTTTCCAGAAGCCGCCTCGCTCCTGGAAAATCATCGAATTTATCATATGTTAGAATTTTCTTAGCAGTACGCTAAGAAAATCGCCAAAAGAAAAGCCACGAGCTACCGATCGAACGAGGTTCAATGTCCTCGGGACGGGGGGCCCGCTAGTCGAGAGGGGATCAGGCGGAGCCAGGCGTATTGTACGCGCATTATATGAGCTAGGGTAGGGGCAATCGCCAGAAACTGCGAAGTGCAGGATGCGCTTCCCTAATTACGCGAGGAAGCTGAAAGAGGTCTTGAATTGTAGCCCCTCGCGAATTAGGGAAGTAGCCGCGAGGAGCCGGATGCATCTGCACTTCGCTAGAAACTAGGAGCCATAGAAGCCCATCGAAGGATCTGAAAAAGAGTCTTTTGGTCAACCGAGCCCACCAATCCGGAGAAGCAAAAACAGCGGGCTCTCGAACGTTCAGCGCGTGGCCCGCGGTATTAAATAGGCGAGCCCCCCCAGGGACTCGCCGTCACTCATCTCTGACTCGTCCGGAATATCGTTGTGACTCACTCCTTGAGTCATCGTTTCGCGTGCCGCGAAACTCCACGTATCTTGCTCACCCTGGTTACCGTTGGACCAGGGAGACCATCCGCGGACCCGAAATTCCTTATTGAAGTTGGGACGGAAGTGTCCCCGTCGTGGTTGGAAATATTCAGTGATTCAGTAAAAAGCAAGACGTGTTAGAGTAAAGACTTACCCGTGGACGATACGCCGTCAATAGTGCGGGAGTTAGAGTGGAGGAGCATCCCATCCCAGACTGATTGTGAGTGCGAGGGCGAAAAAGACAATCGGGATAATCATAACCGCTCTGGTGGAGAGCGGAGGCCAGGAGTGCCAAGGACAGTTGATAAGAGGTGACTTCCGGTACTGTCAGTGAGTGGCACCGAAGGGTAGCTAACCAGGAGATCACGCCCTCCCGGAACTCTCCCAGTTGTATTTGGGAGCGGAGAGTCCCCGCATCGGACCCCAGGCGCCGAGCAATTCCTTCGGGAATTCACCCCACTACGATCGGGGCGTCCATCCCAATCGGTAGTTTGGGCCGTGCAAAGCCAGGTACGAATGCATTGGGAAGCGGAGCGCGCAGTGTCTCCGACTTCCCCTGCTTCATCCGTTGCATCCCTTGGATGCATGGAGCGCCGATAGGAGCCTAAGGATTCCGACGCCACACGGAGAGAGTCCGACGCCGAGAGTTGTGACGTCATCCGCCGGATAACTTAGGAGCCAGAGAAGGACGACGCGAGCCTGCCGAGGTAGCGAGTGTTGGAGAAGGATGCCAACACCTCAAGGAAAGATAGCGCGCCCCTGGATCATCCATCGAGACGTTAAGTAGTTGTAGACATTTCTTATGTGTTGCAAATATTAAAGTCTCTGCGGTGACGTAACCATTTAAAGACCTCCTGTCGAAATTACGCGATTAGTCTGATTGTAGAGCGCAGTATGAAAGGATCCGCGATTTGGATTGACGACGTATGAGAGTCGAAAAATAGAGTGATGATGCGATTGGTAGCGTTGGGTTGTTGAGTGTAGAAGATTCGTTGCGCCAATAACATTTATATATAATTCTCCAGTATTGAAATATATCTTATTTTGTCAGTAGTCTTACCGCAACTCCGTTCGCTATTTATTTATTTAGTTGGTACCCAGAGAGCCCACGAATGAGCCCTGAACTGAGCTAGTTCGGCAATTAGGAAGGGGAGAAAACCTGGCGGCAGCTGTTCCGTTCCAACTGCGGCTGCAGTTGGAAGGAACCCGTAGATGGGGCTCTCCGCCTCCTGATTCGTCGGGAGGTAAGACCCCGAGCCTCTTCCAGGCTCGTAATACCCATTGAGTCCCCGGATAGCGTCACACTGCGTAGATTTCTTTTAGAGCTAGGATTAGGAAATCTAACGGATGTCACCCTGTCATGTGACAACCAAGGAGCGCTAGAGTTAGTGAAGAAACCCATTTTTCACAGCCGCACGAAACATATAAATATTAGACATTACTTTGTACGTGACGTTCTGAAAAACGGGATAATCAAGATAGATTATGTACCTACGGGCGAGATGGTCGCCGACGTGTTGATCAAGGGCTTGCCAGGTCCTAGTTACGCAAAATTTACCAAGAGCTTAGGTCTTCAAAACGTGGAAGACATTCTAAGACGTTCGAACCGTTGAGCGAGAGTTGGTAACAATCCTCGTCACAAGGGGAAGTGTTGGAACGGACGACACCCATCGGCGGATACGCCACTGAGATTTCCCCCACCTCTCTGCGTACTAGCGTATCTCTACTTCACTTTGGGACTGAGTGTCGCACGCATACTAACCACGTTGTTAGCGTTTTATTGTTTTGTCATATTTCTTGTATCATCTCCTCTTTACAATAAACTTTATTATTGTAGTCTGTTTTATTCACTGTTCGAACCTACACCTGACCGATCTTTCTAACACTCTCCTGCAATACTTTTTTTGAACATTGGTACTTGGGTTGTTATAACAAATATTTGCTGTTCAATCCATTTATTCACTTGTTCTAGATAATTAATTAAAAGAATAAGTTCGCAAGAGCTGTTTGGTTTAGGGACATCTTCAACTCTTACTTAGCTTTACCTGTTAATATATTTTGTTAAAGGTAAGACAGGGTTAAAACTTATTGATTGGATTGCTTTGTAAAGTGAATCTTTCCTATATTATTCAAGTGAATAATGTTTTACATTTATGGATAATTTAGCTATTCAGTGCATAAATAGATTAACTGCATAAAAAATGAAGTTGCCAAAAATTATAAAATAGCAAATATTGCTTTATAAATCCTTTCTAAATAACAAATTTAAAAATGGGAAAAAATGGAGTTAATCGATTTGTGCATGGGGCGGCTCTATTAATACTTTTCTGTCCACCGACGGTATTGTGTCTGTTTTGAGAAAGGTTCGAAATGAACAGAGGTTCGGATGTGCCTTGGGGAAAAAGTGGAGGAGAGTCTTAAATGAATGTTTTAAGAAATCAAAACACCAGAGAAATAAACAAAACTATAACGATTTATTCTAAACTTAGCGGTTGCGAATCGTTTTCCCTTTCGGTGGAGTTATACTGTGTCTTTTTTGCGAATCGCGAGATACTACTAAAAAGAGAAGATCTTCGAGAATATTTTCATTGATTAGAAACGCGAAGAAAGAAGACTTCTCAGAGTCGAGACGCGAATAACACTAGACTCGAAATCGGAATTGCGACGCGATTCCCACGAAATATTTCGAGAGAGGAAAATTAATTATATTAACGAGACAAAGGATGAATTTGTGTGATCAACCTACCGCGTTACAAAAAGTTGTTATGATTCTCGGAACGTTTGGTAGATCACACCGTGAGAAGATTCGTGACAAAGAGAATTATAACCGTTGAGAATTATTGACACATACATAGATTTCGAAAGAAAAGAAAACTAAAGGCGAGAGATCTTAAATAGATATATCATTCGTAATTTAGAGTCTTTAAATTAAATGAAATTCTCTCTTGCTCGAACAGTGTCCTTATGTTCAAATGGTGTATCGTGGGGCGCAGACCGCAAAGCGTATGTTATTAATTCAGAGGAGCAAGTTGTACACAAAAAAAAATGAACAAGTGAATAATTTTTAATGAAGTCTCGTATGTTTACATTACAGGGTCACAGTATTTTTGTTCGACGATTGATATTTGTCTCGCATTCGTTAGCATCCTTTTGTCAAGTTCTTGCTGTAACTTTAACATCTCATGAAATACAACAAGAGAGTTCCAATGTAGGTGATGCTATATATCAGTCAACGTGGTATACACTACCTTATAATTACATGGGAAAATATTATCGTTATGGAGTTCAAATTGTAATGTTGAGATCGTTGCATGCGTCATGCTTAACAGCTGGGGGATTTTTTTATGTAACCCTTAGTACCTTCATGAAGGTAAGTCAACTGTGATTTATAATTTATATAATTATTTGGTTGTCCAAAAAGTATTCTCAGCTATGGAGGTATTATATTTGTAACTATAAATTAGATCCAAATATTGACAAAGAAGTGGGTGCACATAAATCAAAATTGCACAAATGCTTCACGTATATTATCTAATTCCATACCGATAATACAATAGAACTATCGCTTGGGAAGCTTGCTGTTTTTGTATTGTAAAAATTGAGTTCATGTTATTTAGCATAGAAGGGATTGTCCGATTTCATTGAAACAGGAACAGTACTCCTTGTAAATAAAATAATAAGCTCATGTTAAAATTTAGCAAAAAAAATGGCACGTTAAGGGGCTTAGGTCACCTGTAAAAAAAGTATTAGGACTATGAATAAGTTCTCGCTGTTTTTTTATAAAAAATAATGCTTTATTTAAAGTATGTGGTAAAAAACACGTCACTCAAAATATTGCCCATCGTTAGCCGCTACTTTCTCCCATCTTTCTGGCAGCATATGAATTCAACCTCGTAAAAACGACACGTCTTTTGAGGCTATCCAAGAATCGAACCATTTCCGAGTAGCTTCATAAGAATGGAAACGTTGCTCAGCCAGGCTATGTGCCATCGAACGAAACAAATGATAATCTGAAGGGGCTATGTCTGGTGAATACGGCGGGGACAAAATTCCCTTATCGTGTCTATGTTCTGCGACGCCCATTCGCCGACTCCCAACTGGTTCACGAACCCGGATAGATTATTGTTAAGCCTCACACCACGAAAGTGCTTGGCTGTGCGACCTCACCTCTCACAGGTATACGCGTATTCGAACAACAATAACCTGCGTTATGCGTTCGAAAGATTCAACCCGGCTCCACTTCCAGGTTAACACGGCTTTCGCTATGAAAGACCAAGTTTCAAAACGTAGCTGCCACCTCGAGTCCATCCCAATGCTGGGCGTCGCTCTCCCCGGAAGAGTGGTGTCCTGCTCTCATTGCAGCCGCAGAGGAGCTAGGATTTCCCTTATACTTGGGGCCAAAGTATTGCTTTTTAGGGCGCAGTCGTATCCCCTCAACCTCATCGAGTTACATTTTTTGCCTCGTATTTTGCGCGGTGCCTCTTTAGTATATGTGTACATTCGGGCGGTGCGCAACTCGGTCTTATCATCATTATCATCAGTCTGACCGGTCTTAACACAGTATGCCGTAACTCTTGTTGTCGCTAATCACCCGACTGTCGAGCATATGCCGTTCATCGCAGTACCCACCACTCTCCCTCAAGCGGGGCTTGGGGTGCCCGGCCCCGAGGTACCAATCTATTTAACCCCTTTGGTGTACTGGGCTCAGGAGCTTTATACCGTCTCCCCAAAGGGATAATGTGTCAGTGTGCTTTGTGTATGTGTCCAGTAGTTTGGAAAAGCCTCCCTGCGGGCCTTAAGCCCCCGAAAGCTCCGCTCGGGTAACCGCAGGATCGCTAGATCGTCCTGTATGCACGTACGGATGGTTTCGCCTTGCAACTGCATCCGTCCACGGACGGTGTCGCCTTGCGGCTGCATCCGTCTCGCAATTACGTGCACCCCTACGGTAACGAACCCGGAAAGGATTATTGTGAGACCGGGCCCCCCCTGAGGGAACTCGGTTCTGCGACCTCACCCTTAATGGGCATACGCTACATTTCTTCTCATCACCACTTCCCAGCCCCACTACGCCGAGAGAACGGACCGGGGAAAACCCAGTAGCGCCCGCGGGTAAGACGTCGCGGGGTGAGCGGTTTAGCTACCGGGTGCCTCTGACTCCCCAATGAGAGTCGGACCCACCCGGCAGACACGAGGAACCAGGGGGAGGCCCGCTCACTGCAATCCGCCCGAGCACACGCCCTGTACCAGTGTAAGGAACACTGGCTTTCCCTAAACCACTCGGGAGCGCGGCTGCCCCGCGATGGTTGCGGGACCGCGCCCCCATAGCTGAGGGCTCCGACAACCCACGACCGAGAGGTCCCAAAGTCTACGACGACGATGTGTCTGGTTGATCCCAGAATCCCTTCAGATAAAGGGACTCTCGGCAGAAGTCGGCCAAGATGGCGAAGGCATTCGAATTTGACACGAAGTATTGCGCCGCACCCGGCCAGCCCCACTCACCGACTGGAACCAGATCCCAGAGGGCGATCCTCTGGGGTTCGAACTCCGGACACTCGAGGAGGAAGTGACCCACCGTGTCGGCCAGCGCGCCACACCCGCAGGACCCACCTTCCACTAGTCCCATCGACGCTAGGCGTGCCCGCAAAATTTCCGTGTCCAGTGAGTGCCTGAGTAGCGTAGAAGTCAGGCCTGACCGACCGGGCCCCCAACCTTCCCCGAACGTCCGGAAAGAAGACGAAAGTGACACGGCCTTTGGTTGAAGAAGACCATGTGGCCTGCCACATGTTTTCCGCCTCGACCTCGATCAATGCTGCAGGATGCTCCGCGTTTTTCGAAATTTAATTCCGAAGCTTAATTCGGAGGTGGTTGATATGGGATCGGACACCCATACCACTATCAAAGTGGACACCGAGATATCTAACTCTCTTCTTGAATTTAATGTTTTTGTTTCCTAACTTTAAGATCGGGTACCGACCCGCAAAGTTCAATCGCGTAGCCGTCGTGGCTTTTCGTTTCCTATCCGGACGCCTCCCTCCGCGCCTACCTATTGGGGCTCTACGGTTGCAACCATTTTTTAGCACGATTGCTTCGGTCTCAGTTTCGGACACCCGGAGCTTCGCGAGTTTGCACCAGTCAACAATGGCATCAATTACCCGTTGACCGGCGACCTCTATTTCCCTTCTGGTGTCGCCGCACACGAGCACCAAAAGGTCATCTGCATAGGCCACAAAGTTCGACCCCACTAGGCCCTGAAGCAGGTCCAGGAGGCCGTCAAACCTGACGTTCCAGCAGGCGGGGCCAAGGACAGAACCTTGGGGGCATCCCCTGGATGGCTGTTTGGAAACGTCGCATCCACCAACCGAGATCGCAACCCTCCGACCGTCGAAGTAGCTCTGAAGCATAAAAAACATAACCTCTATACTTTCATTTTTTTACTTATGCTTACTTATGAAAACCTAAATTACTGCAACCTGGATCATCCAGTTTCTTTCGACAGTTCGGAATACAACAAATTTTAGGCATATTTCTGGCTTTACCACAAATTATTATTCATTTATAAAATTTCACGTTCACGCGGATCAGTTAAAAACACGTTTGTGTCTGCTATTCTACTCCTCATCGGCGGCAGTATCAAGCAACCAATCAGCGTTGAGTTAGAGTGAGATAGGTATTAACTTTACTATACCGTTCTCTCTCGCACACTGATCACGCTCACACAACATAGGTAGTATGGGACTGGTTTCCTCTAGTACTATATGCTCTAAGGTGTGACGGGTAGCATCACCTCTCTCTCTGTCACTTCTACTCTCTCATCATCTCCTTCACTGCTATCTTCCATTCCCTTCCCTTCTTCCTCTCCCCTCAATTCTTCCACATCTCCAATGCCCGCGTCTTCTTCTGCTTCGTCTGCCTCAATTTCCTTACCAATTGATACTAAACTGAACCAAATATTATCCGATCTTTCTGAATTTAGGAGGGAACAAGTGTAAACTAATTCAGACTTTGCCAAACAACTTACTGCATTGAATAACCTGTCACAGATTGTAAATACTCATGAGAGTAGACTCTCCCAGGTTGAAACTGATCTTAACCTACTGCGATCAAAGGTTGATAATATTTCAAACCTTGTCTCCCCTGATTCCCTTAATCCAGCTTCCTACTCCAACGCAAATCTCCAGATGTCTCATAGCAATAATAATTTGGGTCTTGGTGACTCAGACGCAGGCGGTGCATCTGCCAGAGAGCTGATTGTGTCAGGGCTTCCACCGAGCCTACTTGATCAATATCTAAATCTAATCTCTACTGTTCTTAACTATCTGGATGCCGCGGCGCTTGCGAATAATGTTCTTAGTGTTAGGGAATTGAAGAAGCGCTCTGGGACAAGAACTGGAGCTAATCCCAGTGAAGTTTCAGATGTGAATCGTTCAGTGAACGGCCCCAGAAAATTAACATTGATTGTAGCTTTTAAAAATTGTGCAGTGAGAGATTTTCTGCTCAGTAAAAAGAGGAAGTCTGGCAGATTGGAGATGGGTAACATCTTTCCAGGATCTGGCTCTGATGCCATTAACTTGAATGAAATGCTTCCATCCACAATATACAAGACCTTACTTGAAACAAAGGTGGCAGCGAAGTCTAGGGGCTATCGTTTTGTGTGGGTGCGAAATGGTATGATCCATGTAAGGAAGTGCGAAGGCAGTGATATAATCTATATAACTAAACCTGATGATTTACAAAATTTGATATGACTACCTATTGTACCTTTGTCCCTGTCCACCATTACACGTACAGCCAATCGAACCGATGATGTTTCTAACATTTCTTTTTCTGTATTTAATGCAAATTCTCTTGCTGGTCACATTGACTACACTAGGGCTCATTTCTCTCTGAATTTCTCCCATGTCATTTGCATTACGGAATCATGGCTTCACTCCAACATTGATGATGCTTCTGTAGCAATCAATGATTATGTTCTGATTCGGAATGATAGGGAAGATGTGATTGGGGGCGGAGTAGCGTGTTACTGCCATAAAACTGTTAAGATTCGTTATTTGTCCTCTTCTCCCTCTCTTTACACAGCAATGCCTGAACACCTTCTTCTGGAACTTTGTGTCAATAGTAACCCTCCATTTCTCTTGGCTATTGTTTATCGTCCTCCTGATATCGGTGTATCAAAATTGTCCGTTTTCTTTGAAGATTTTTACAGTTACTCCATAAAGTACTCCAATATTATTATAACTGGCGACCTAAATTGCAATATGCTCACTGACAATACTAATGCGAAATATCTCAGGGATTTTATTTTTAGCAATTCATTCTTTTTGATCCTCACAGGTGCCTCTTTTCATTCACACAATTATGAATCATGGCTTGATGTTGCCGTTGTGGACTCTAAAAGTAAAATTTGCTCGTTTAAAAAATCTGATTCTCCATTCATCGCAAATCATGATATGCTTTCGTTTGATTACATTTCATCTCCTCCTGCTCAGGGTAATCCTCGGCTACGTCGTGATTTTTCCAAATTCGATCCTGAAACTTTTGCCACATCGTTCACATCTTATTATTCAGCTGTCAATGTTTTTGATGATGCTGATGTCAATTCTAAAGTTTCTAGCTTCACTGAGTCCCTCTGTGAGTCTCTTAACTCAGTCGCTCCACTTCAAGTCGTACCAGCTGCTAGAAAGGGGCCTCCGTGGCTGACACCTAACATTCTTGGAATAATTAAAAAGAAAAGTGCCCTCTTCAAATCTGCCAAGAGATCTGGATCAGAATCTAACAATAAGTATAATGCATATCGGATCTTCCGGGATTATACTCAAAATGAGGTGAAGGGAGCGACAGAGAACTTCTTTCGTGTGCGACTTTGTCAAGCGCAGAACTCTAAATCATTGTGGCAATTATTGGGATCGGTCAATCTCGTAAAATCAACATCAAACTCTCCTCTCAATTTTTTCACAATGGATGAACTGAACTTACATTTCTCTTCAATGGCATGTGGTGCACCTGAATGTTCAGTTCAGGAACTTAGTTCTATTCTCGCAAGCATGAACACATCTTCATCCACCTTTCACTTTGAGACAATATATGAAAATGATGTTGTGCGTGCCATTAAGCAGGGGAACACTGGATCGTCTTCACATGGACCTGATGGTATCTCCCTTCGTGTTGTCTCTCAACTGACTTCTATACTAGTTCCGCATTTGACCTGCATTTATAACCAATCCATCACTGAAGGATGGAAGCATGGAAGCAGGAATCATGGAAGCAGTCATATATCCGTCCCTTATGCAAGATTAGTAGACCACTTTCTCCTTCTGATACTAGGCCCATTGCCAATATATCCGAATTGTATAAGATCTTTGAAAAAATAATTTATTCACAAATCTATGAATTTCTAGATTCAAGCAACCTACTTGATCCTTGACAGTCCGGTTTTCGGTGTGGATATAATACTCAGTCTGCATTGTTGAGATTGACGAATGATATCAGGGAGGCTGAAGATAAAAGACTGATTACCATTCTAATATCTTTTGATTTCTCAAAAGCCTTTGATAGAGTTCCACATTCTCATCTGCTAGCTAAACTTGCTAAAATTGGACTGAATGATTGTGCTTTAAGGGTGTTTCACAGCTACCTTACTGGTAGATGCATTGCTGTCACAAATTCCGAAGGTACCTGTTCTTCATTGCTCCCCGTTACATCTGGTGTTCCCCATGGCTCAGTGTTGGGACCCTTACTATTTTCTATATACATTAATGACATTGGTAGTCGCCTCATGCACTCTAACCACATGATCTTTGCCGACGATCTCCAGATTTATCTTTCATGGAACCCCCACAACATGAACCTAGGTATTTCTAGGATTTCCCATGATGTGCAGTCTGTAGCCCTTTGGGCTAGGCAGAATGGTCTTCAACTTAATCTGGACAAAACAAAGGCAATAGTGTTTGGTAGTTCTGTTTATGTGCCCCTACTGAATGGCAACCTTGCCTTACATCCTCAAAACATCTCGATTGAAGGATTTAACTTGCCTTGGATTGAAAATCTACGCTGTTTAGGAGTTTTATTATCGCAGGACTTATCTTGGTCCAAACATGTTTCTCTCATTTCCAACAGAGTCCACACATTACTTTACAGACTTAAATCTTGCAGAAACAGTTTATCACGGGAACTACGAATTAAACTAGTAAAATCGTTAGTCCTTCCACATATAGACTACTGTTGTCTGGTTTACAATGATGCCTCTCAGGATCTCAACCTCAAGTTACAGAGGTTGGTCAATGCTTGTGTAAAATTAATTTTTGATCTTAGACGTGAAGAACACGTCACTCCCTTTCGTTTGGGCAAACTACACTGGCTCTCTGTCTCCAATCGTCGGTTGTACTTCCTAGGTTCTTACACCTTTCAGATTATTCACACAGGCTATTCTAGTTACCTCCGTGAACTATTTGTCCCCCTCTCACCTAGTTTACGTCACTCTCAACGCTTGGTCCATACACAGTTCTCTTTTCAAATTCCACCGCACCGCACAGCTTTCTTTAGAAATTCTTTTAGGCTATCTTCAATATATTTTTGGGACTCCCTCCCCCAATATATTCGTAACCTAGACTCGTTGGCATCTTTCAAGAAAAGCCTATTTCAATATTTACTTAATGATGAATTGCGTGATTGGGATGAGTGTGTGAATGTTTAATTACTTGAGTGCTTATTGGAGTATAATCCATGAATGATAATGTCTTCATTTGTTGTATTTTGTTAACTCTTATCTTGTTCATTACTGCTCTACTGTACCTAATGTCTATTGTGCGAGACTGTAACGACGGGCAAATCCCGATCACCACAAATACAAAGAAACAAAGCGGAGACTACCGGTGGTAGCGCAGAACGTTCGGCTCGCTCGGACGGACAAGGGTAGGAGACGCTAATAAAGAAAAAGAAGAGACTTAACGAGAAACGTAATAATATATTTTCAACAATAAATAAAAAAAACTTAACAGAAAAAGAAAGGCACTAAGTCTCCGAGCGCGAGGCTCGTGCAATGAGTGCTAAGATACCCGAAAATGACGCGCAAAGCGAGCTCCGCTGTGACGCGCGAGGCGAACTCCGCCTGGACCAGGCGCTAGGGCGCCTGGAAGCCGGAGGGTTGGGAGCGAAAATGGGGCTAATCCCCGAAGGAAAGACAACCCGAGAACACCTCGAGTTGTCTCAAAGACACTACAAAGTGCGAACACCGCACTAGAAAAAGGAAGCGAACTCCGCTTAAGGAAGTGCGAACACCGCACTAGGAAAGGTATAACGCGAACACCGCGTTAGCTCTACGATCACGAGAACGCCTCGTGGGATAAGGTATGGATGGTTGATTTTACCAGACTTAACAGTGTAGCCTAAAAGCATACATAGAGTCCCCGTCTGAAGGGGCTCGGGTCGAGCGAGCGACTGCCTGGAACGGCAACGATCTCGCCGATATCGTGCTCGATGAGATCGCTGCGAGGTGGGAGACGCTGCGAGTGGGGACCAGCTCCGGGAGAGGGAGACTGTCCGGTGGGTCCCGGCTCAGCTTCGCTCCCCCCTTACCATTCGCGATCGCGAACATCTATTGTTTGTTATCTTCGCTTTGCTTGTAAATGCTTTATATGCTCTTTATTTTGCTTTTCTGTCTCTCTTGCTATTTTACTACTGTATAACATCCATAATTGCCCCATGGAATTCTTTTCCAGGGCATAATAATAAATCTCTCTCTCTCTCTCTCTCTCTCTCTCTCTCTCTGCGTGCGCACGTAAGTAACACCTGTCACACACTTTTTGGCTCTGTCTTTTCCAAGAATTTTTACTGCTGCGCTTTGCCTTCGGGCATTCTCTTTCTGCTTCAGGCTTTGCTTAGCTGCTCTATTTCGCTAATTTTCATCTGCAAAGCCGAGCAATCCCTGTGCATGCGCTCTTACTGCACTTCTTCTAACTGCTGGCTACATCTAACCTCAAAGGCTCATTAGTCCTAATCTATCGCCTTCTCATCTTGCCTTCGCGCCTTTCCGCTGGATCCTCGCTACGATTGGCTGTTAAACATGGATGCGGTTAAATGCGGGAAGTGCGATCGCCGAGTGGTACAGGCCAAAATCACCTGCCCGACCTGTCTGTTCAGCTTCCACCCTAGCTGTGCTGTTGATTATATCTCGCGGCCGGCCTCTCGGGAATGCTGCAAGTCATCCGTTCCGGATCTTGTCAAAATCTACCTCCGGCAGAAGGCAAGCCTTCAACGGGACATCGCAGAAACTGCGATTCAGGCTGGTTCGCATGAATCCACCGCTGCCGCTACTCATGCTCTAGCATCTGCTGAACCCGCTACGGTAAGTGCGAACGCGCCTTCTGTTTGTATCCCTCACTCTTCCTCTTTTCCCTCTCCTTCTCCCTTCCCCACTGCTATCCCAACTGTAACTTCTACGACTCTGACGACTACGACAGCTACAACTACTACTATCACCGTCACTGCTTCTTCGTTATTATCGCCTCGGCCAAGCGTCTCCCTCTCCGCCTCTCCCTCTCCGCAGGTGTGCCTGATTCCTTGCCCACCGCTGACTGCTACTTCGCTAGTTAGTAGCGGTCTTGCTTCTGACGTGCCGATGTCTGCTGTGGTGAATCCTCTCCGAACTGCTCCATCCAGAGAGTTTGAACAACAATCCCTCTCTGAGAAGCTCGATCGTCTCACTTTTCTAGTCTCAAGCCTCGAGAGGACCACTTCGGCCGCCATCGGCGACGTCTCTAGCAAGATTGATGCACTCGGCCATCTTGCGGAGAGGGTAAATGAGCATGATGCTCGCCTGGCTGCTCTGGAATCTGCAGCCGGTGGGGTCTCCGGCCGGCTAACTGCTCTAGAGCAGCGGCTCGCGGCCCCACCGCGTCCTGACTCTAGGGCGGCTAGGGAGCTGATTGTCTCCGGCGTCCCTTTGGGCACCCAGCTTTCCGATGATGACATCATTTCCCTCGTTTTCAGAACTCTTGGGGCCGCCTGTTGGTTGCCTGATATAATTGGAATAAGAAGGATGGCTGGTTCTCGAACTGGGGGCGCCCGTGCACCCCTACCGACGGCCTCAAGCCCTCCTCCTTCTTCCTCTTTTTCCTCTCCTCACTCTTCTAGCCAGGCTCCACAGCGACTCCAACGCGCTTCACTGGTCGTTACGCTGAAGACTAGTCTGGCTCGTAATTCTGTCATCGACTCGAAAAGGAAGCATGGCCGCATCGAGGTTTCAAAACTGTTTTCTGGCCTCTCCGCCTCCTTCTCTGCATCGATTGACGTTAATGAGATGCTCCCGCCTACTACGTACTCTTTACTGCGGCAGGTACGTCCTAAAGCTAAGGCCTTAGGCTTTAAATATGTCTGGGTGCGAGATGGCGTCATTCGGGCCAGGAGGGAGGATAAAGGAGAGATCATTACTATTAACGCGCTATCAGACCTCGATGGGCCCTGCTGACGGTCGGGACCTCTCCCGCCACCTCCTCCATCAGAAGCTTCGTCCGTCTCGCCTTCTTGCCACTCTGCCTCGTTAATTGCATCGCACCTCAACGCCAACTCCCTACCGGGCCATATAGACCTTATTACGGCTCATTTTGCCAATCACTCTGCCCACCTTATAGCGGTCACCGAAACTTGGCTGCAGGATAAGGTGACTGACTCTATGGTGGCGCTTGAAGGATACACACTTATTCGAAATGATCGTGTGGGCCGGATGGGTGGGGGCGTTGCGTGTTACGTGCACAATTCCCTGAAGGTCCGGGTTCTCGCTCGCTCTCCAGGTCTCTCCATCGATGATCCCGAATACATTATTCTAGAGATAAGATTCTCACTCGGCACTCTTATCTTAGCTGCAATTGTCTACCGGAGACCAAAAGCCGCTTCCTTTGCTCTCTTCCTAGCCGACTTTGATCGTTTCTTCCATGCTTACAAATCGGTGATCGTCATGGGGGACCTGAACTGCGACCTTAATAAATCAAATTTTGAGGCCTCTTCCCTGCTTGATCTCATATCTTCTCGTCATCTTTACCTCGTTCCTTCGGGCCCAACGCACCACACGGCATCTTCGGACTCGTGGCTCGACGTCATGATTGTCGACAGTGCTGAACGAGTTCTATCCTACACAAAATCGGATTGTCCCTTCATTGCTGGTCATGACATAACTAGCCTTACCTATAAGCTTTCGTATACTGAATACTTTAAACCTGTGCGCTCTTATGCTACCTTTGATCTAGACGACTTTCGGCACTCGGTCACTACTCTCATCAATGACCCTTCCTCCTACCTATCGTCCATTGATGACAGAGTGTCGTACCTGTCCTCCTCCCTCAGTCTGGCTCTCGATAAGCACGCTCCTTTTGAGGTTAACCCCCCAAACCGAAGACGCTCTCGATGGCTAGATCCAACCCTCATTGGCAGATTGAGGGAGAAGAACAGGCTCTATAAAATTGCCAGACGCACAGGCTCACCTGCAGCTTGGTCTAATTTTCGCCTGGCCAGGACTTCCATCCATGGTGACATCCGTGAGGCCAGAAATCGCTTTCTTAGGGACAGGATCACTTCCTCCACTAGTCCTCGGGCGGTGTGGGGGATCCTATCATCCGCTGGGCTGGTGGGGTCCCCTATGCCTCCTCCTCTGACCTTTTTCTCTCCCGCGGAATTGAATAGTCACTTCACCTCTATTTCCAGTGCCACGCAAAATTGCACTGACACAGATTTTGACTCAATTCTGCGGGAGCCGACTGCTGATCTCCCGGATGCACCTAAATTTACTTTCCAGCCGATTCTGAGCGAGGACCTTGTTGATGCAATGAGATCCGCTCGTTCCAGACGATCTGCGAGAGGACCGGATGGTATCTCCTTTGGAGACCTTTCCAACGCCTTGCCTTCCATCTCTAGCTACCTGCTTGACACCTTCAACCTGTCTCTCGCGGAGGCAATCTTTCCCTCAAAATGGAAGCTTGCTCACGTGAGAGCTCTTAGCAAGGTTAAGGCACCTGCTTCACCTTCGGACACCAGACCGATTTCCAACCTTGATGAGATGGGTAAACTTTTTGAGCGGGTCGTACATAAGCAGTACACGAATTACCTTCACGATCATAACCTTAATAACCCATTTCAGTCTGGTTTCCGAACTGGTGATAGCACTCAAACGGCCCTCTTGCAGGTTGTTGAGGACATTAGGCTGGCGATAGATCACCGCGAGATTACAATCCTCGTCCTCTTCGACTTTTCAAAAGCTTTTGATACCATTCCACACTGCACCCTCCTTCAGAAGTTGCGACGATCGGGCTGCTGCCCCCGGACCCTGGCCTGGTTTCGCAGTTACCTTTCCGACCGATATCAAACCGTAGTTGATGACTCGGGGCTGACCACTGGGTGGCTTCCGGTTCACGCCGGAGTCCCCCAGGGGTCGGTCTTGGGTCCTCTCCTCTTCTCTGTCTTTATGAATGAGATCGGATCCGTTCTTTGCCACTCCAAGTACATGGTCTACGCTGACGATACGCAGATCTACCTATCATGTTCGCCATCAGATCTTCGTCAGGCAATCTACCACTTAAGCCTTGACTCTCAAAGACTAGCCCATTGGGCTACTACAAATGGGCTGGCCCTAAACCTAGGTAAAACCAAGGCCATGGTGCTGGGCAGCGCCCGATATGTCAATAGCCTGGACCTTCAGGGTCTCCCCTCGGTCGAAATAGATGGCGCCCAGATTCCTTGGGTTTCCGAGGTCAGAAACCTTGGCCTCATCCTCACTCCTTCACTCAACTGGCGTGATCATGTTCGCCTCATCAGCAGAAACGTCTTTGGAGTTCTCTATAGGCTAAAAAGCCGTAGATCCGCACTGTCCACAGAGGTCCGAACTAAACTAATCACCTCTCTGGTACTGCCCTATTTCGACTACTGCTGCGTTGTATATTCGGACCTCTGGTCTCTTGGCGCTAAAGCTACAAAGGCTCTTAAATACCTGCATTAGATTTATATTCGATTTGCGTAGAGACGAACACATCACGCCATATCGACTTGTTCGGCTGGGTTGGCTTTCCCTCGAAAATAGACGACGCTACTTCACGCTAGCGCTCCTTTACACCATCCTCAATGCTGGCCTGCCGACCTACTTGCGTGACAGATTTGAGGATACCCCGAGTTCCACTCGCCACTCAGACAGACTCACTACCCATAAGCTACCCTTCATTCTTCCTCACTTCCGAACAGAGACTCTGCGCAACTCCTTCACTATCAGTGCTCTGAACTCCTGGTACTCCTTACCTGATGAAATAAAACACTCAGACTCCATAGCTTCGTTCAAAAACTCGCTCTTTGCCCATCTCCTGGGCACGGAGCTACACCAATACCATCTTTTAAATCCTGCCCTTTGAACTCTCCTCTATTCTCTTCTTCCACCTACTACCTTCTTCTTTGTCGTCCGCTACCTGGCGCATCGCACTACCATGGACTCTCATCCTACACTTGGCTTTTCAACCTACGATTAATGTCAACCTACGATTAATGTTATTACTTTTGTAAATTGGTACCTTACCTCATTTAAATTTACTCTTACTTATTATTGTACACCATTCTCATTTTTACTATTCCATTCTACAATGTTACATATAGCTGTATCTCAATCTGTATACCTTTTATTGCCTACAGTCTCCTATGGCAAAATATATTATCAATCAATCAATCAATCAATCAATCAATCTCTCTCTCTCTCTCTCTCTCTCTCTCTCTCTCTCTCTCTCTCTCTCTCTCTCTCTCTCTCTCTCTCTCTCTCTCTCTCTACGAGCGCTGAGGAAGATCAACAAGCCGATTTCCCCCTCCGATACTAGACCCATTTCTAACCTCTCTGAGTTGTCGACGATTCTAGAGAGAATTATCTACAGTCAACTTAACCAATTTCTCTTACTTAAGAACTGTCTTCATCCCAGACAATCCGGGTTTTGTCAATATTATAATACACAAACGGCCTTGCTCAGGGTGACCGATGATGTTAGGGAAGCAGTGGATAAGAGAATGATTACTATCATGATCCTCTTCGACTTCTCGAAAGCGTTCGACAAGGTTCCTCACTCCCTGCTCCTATCCAAACTAAGGGATATAGGTGTGGGCGATGAGGCTCTTACGTGGTTCCACAATTATCTTTCGGGTAGGTCCCGGATTGTCTGTGGTCCTGGCGATTTCTCGTCTTCTCCACTGTCCGTATCATCGGGGGTTCCTCGCGGTTCTGTTTTGGATCCGCTCTTATTCTCCATATTTATTAATGACATTGTGTCTTCAATTATGCACTGCATCGTCATGTTGTTTGCAGATGACCTTCAAATCTACCTTCCGTGGAGCCCCCATGATCTGGACCGTGGTTTGAGGCTGGTGGCAAGATGATGTTCGGTCTGTGGCCAATTGGGCTCTTTCTAATGGCCTGGAGCTCAACATCTCCAAGACCAAGGCCATCATTCTTGAAAGCAGGACCTTCGTTTCCATGTTACATCAGTGCTCGGCCTCTATACCATCTACCATCTCAGTTGAGGGAGCCGACTTACCTTGGGTTACTAATGTCCGAAGTTTAGGAGTTATGTTAACTCAGGGCCTCTCATGGACCAATCATGTAACCTTGATATCAAATAGGTTTCATGCCGCTTTGTCTAGGCTCAAATTTCGTCGAAACTCGCTATCTCCTCAATTGAGAATTACGCTAGTCCAGGCTCTTGTTCTTCCCCATATTGATTATTGTTGTCTTGTCTATAATAACCTTTCTCAAGAACTCAACACCAAATTACAGAGGCTAGTTAACTCGTGTGTTCGGTTCATCTTCAATCTCAAACGTGATGATCGTGTTACTCCCTTCAGACTTGGTAGACTGAATTGATTGTCTGTCGCAAATCGCCGTCGCTACCTCTTGGGCTGCAATACCTTTCAGATTCAAGGCTCCGGACGTTCTCAGTACTTACGTGAATAGTTTGTAGATGAGCCACCAGGTATTTGCCATTCTGAGCGCTTGAATCATACTCACATCCTATTTTTCATACCGCTTCACTGTACTACTACCTATCAACACTCATACAGACTCTCTGCCATCTACTTTTGGAACTCCCTTCCCCCACATATTCGAACTTTGGATTTGTTGCCTGCTTTAGAGTCAGAAATGCTGAGAGTCTCTGCTGAGAATCAGAAATTGACTCTCTGTCTTCCTAACGTATTTATTCTGCGTACTCAATTTGTATTACTGTTCATTCTTAGTGCTTTGTACTATTGCTATTTTCATTTTTACTTGTATCTTGATTGTATCTTCTATCTATAATATTGCCTAGCTCCTCGCTATCAATGTATTGCTATTATTGCCGCTATTAATACTGTTAATATTGTTAATTTTATGTTTAGTTAATAAGTGATATTCGCCTGCTGTAAAAATCTCTAATTGCCCTTATGGAGCTTCCCAGGGCATAGTGATAAACATCTATTTATCTATCTATCTATCTCTTTCTTTCTTTATTCCTCAGTCTCGGCGGATGCGGCGTGCTTACGAATCGGCGTCCAGCACAGTAGAGAAGACTCCGGCATCGTCTCCGGCGTCTTCCGTTGGGTGGGAAGGCTTCGTGCCTCCCCATTGGTCGCAAAGGGTCTCGTGCACCCCTCGGGTCGATCGACCAACTCAAGATTGAAGGGAATTCGATATCCCATTCGAATTCAAATCGAGGTCGCTCTGCGTAATTCTTGGAGAATCGTCCCTCGACTCTTCGTTCTTGGCCGGGGCCGGGACGTTTCCCTGGATTGATCCCCGGTCGATGCCATTCCTCGTTGCAGCGTCGCCGTCGTTCAGCGTAATTTTTCTCGATCGTTGACACTGCTTTGATCCCGCTTGATTTCCGTAGCTCTCACGTGCTCGAAACGGTAGTTCGCCCCGTTTTCGTCCGATGTCGCGACCTATATCGTAATCGCAGTGGCTTTGCCCCTTCGCACGATCAGTTTTATCGATCTCGCGATCTCTATCCTAACCCTATTCCTTAACGGATGTCGCCATATACATGATTTATAATATACATGATTCGAGTTCGCTCTTACACCGCGAGTCAACTTGACCTACGAGTTTGTTGACATCTGTGTTGGACCATAATTCGATCGAATCCATGCTGATCGATTGATACGTTAATTTATTAATTACACGTCGCGATTGAGGAAAGAAAACGGTTTTTCGGAGTTCGGGGACTTTGTGACAGAGAATCCGTGTTTTCTATCACAATACGTCACATTGTTTTCCATTCGGCTGTAATAGGAAAATAGTACCAAATTGTGAAATGTTGTGCTCCTCAAAAGAGGTAATGAAACTTTAATGACCTACAATAAATAAAAAATTTATGTCAGCACAGATGATTTGATTAGTCTAATTTTATTTGAAAGACATTACCACCTCGTAATTAAAAATATACGATATAAATTCCTGATGAAAAGGGAAGTAAGATTAAATGCGTTGCCAGTTTTTTTACTTGAACCTTATCAATTTTTTTATATAACCATACCAGTTAAACTACACCGAGATAAAGGATAATAGAAGAATGGAATTGTTTGCATTTTTATTACTACGAATGAAGCTCAATTATTTATTTATAAATTTTATGGGAGAGCGATAGAAAGAAAAAATTAACCTTAGAATTTGATACTAACGTGTTGGTGAAATCAATGAAAGTGGTCTAAATCACTCAATTTTTTTATTACAGGTATTGAGTACAGCGGTTTCATATTTTACGTTACTGCGACAAGTCGAAGGAACTATATAAATCATGCAATGATTGCTGTCAGGACTGATACAAAAATTTAATAAAGTAACTGTCTATGATTTGGCACCTTAGAGGGTATTTATTTTTCAGGACGAAAAATTCACGGACAAATATTTAATACCTTATGTAAATACAATATTTGTGGGATTAAAAAGTAGAGAACAAAATTACTGTACAAATGTAAAAAAAGATAGGGTGATATATCTAACAAGGGCTGTACCAGGGTGGTGGGTCACGGATTTTCCTCAAACTTTGCACACTTTTAGTAGTCCATTAGGACAATATAATGTGCAAATAATAAGGTGCACCTCTCAAACGCTTTCGAGGAAATCTTAAGAAAAGTTTTGCGATTTGCGATGCGTCGCTTATATTCCCTTGCGTTATGATCGTTTCCAAGCAGCGGCGTTGGCCGAGTGGTTAGCTTTCTAGCTCCGTGACCGCTAAAACGCTGGATCGAGTCCCTTTGGTGTCTTTTTTTCACTCATTTCATGTATATTAAAATATATTTATTTGCACGATTTTTTATTACAACAAACATGTTTAAAATTGTGGACGAATAATGGACGAAATGCAATAATTTTTATTCATTATTCTTATTTATTAAACAAATGACTACAAAAAATAAGAAACAACCAAAGATAATTAAATTTTAATTATTTAATGCATCTTGGGGATTGCAAATCGTGGGATGATACTTATAATACAAACAGGGGGGACATAAAGCGCAACGACATCGGCTACATCTTATGAAAGATGCTCTCCCGCATCCACACGGCTTGTTTAGAATATGTATCGGAAAATAAATTTTTAATCTGCCCAAAAAATTAAACGTCGCAGGGTTGGCATATTGGGTTACATTTAGGAGGTATCACTTTCAATGTACAACTAGGAACACGTAGGTCGTTGCTAAAAATTTCATCATATAATGCAGGGTTTGATTGACCCTCCCAAGAGTCTATAATTAATAAAAACTGTTTCATTAAATCGCCCACAGTTTTCTGTACACTGGGCCCAAACTTTCCTGTGGGTTCTTGCAAGCACAGGAACACGTGCGGTACTAATTCCCCCGACAAGGAAAGTTTGGGCCCAGAGTACAGAAAACTGTGGACGAGTTAATGAAACAGTTTTTATTAATTACAGTTTCTTGGGGGGGGGGGGGGGTGATGTAGGTCTTCCTAGTTGTACAGTGAAAGTGATACCTCCTATATGTAACCCAATATGCCAACCCTGCGATATTTATTTTTATAGGCAGATTAAAAAATTGTTTTCCAATACACATTCTAAACAAGCCGTGTGGATGCGGGAAAGCATCTTTCATAAGATGTAGCCGATGTCGTTGCACTTTATGTTTTCCCTGTTTATATGATAAGTATCATTAGACAATTAAAATTTAATTATCTTTGGTTGTTTCTTATTTTTTTGTAATTATTTGTTTAATAAATAAGAATAATGAATGAAAATCCATGCATTTCGTACTTTATTCGTCCACAATTTTAAATATGTTTGTTGTAATAAAAATCGTGCAAATAAATATATTTTCGCGTTATATTTCCTTTAAATTGTAATATACATGAAATGAGTGAAAAAAAAGGAAAAAAAAACACCAAAGGGACTCGATCCAGCATTCTAGCGGTCACGGAGCTAGAACGCTAACCACTCGGCCACCGCCGCTGCTTGGAAACAATCGCGACGCAAGGGAATATAAGCGACGCATCGCAAATCGCAAAACTTTCCTTGCGATTTTCTCGAAAACGCTTGAGAAGTGCACATTATATTGTCCTAATGAACTACTAAAAGTGTGCAAAGTTTGAGGAAAATCCGTGACCCATCACCCTGGTACAGCCCTTGTAAGCAGACACAGTTCACTTTTAAGGGAAATAGTTTAGAAACTCTCAATATATGATATCGACAGTTATGATGTTACAGCAAAAGGGAAGATACTGCTACTTCTGAAAGAAGTTACCATTTCGTTGAAGCAGGAAATAATAATCATGTCATCTACATTTTAAAAATATTGTTAATTTTGAAATTTTTGTATATTTTTATATCACTTTAATGAATCTGACTCCATTAACTGAATTTTGTTTGAGTTGTTTGGAATCACTGTACTTTGGTGCACAATAAGTGATATAAATTAACTGTTTGATAGGGGAGTAATCATCCAAAAATTAATCTTAGTTTGGCATCAAAATGATACGAAATTTTCCAAAATATTATCTTTGAATTTGCTTGTGTACCTAAAACAGTTGACTTCTTTTCCAAACAGAAGATGCTTGTTCTGCATAGAATAAAGTACTATAAATAGAATAGGCATTTCCATTTGAGGCTACTAGATACCCACCGCCCGCTGCCCTGGAGCGGTCAACAATTATGGTTTTCGCTCCTATTAAATAACTATTCTACTTCTCAACCGATTTTAATGAATAAGGTCTCATTTTAAAGATGAAACTACATAAACAAAAGTACCATGTTTATGTTTTCGCATTCACTACGTCGCTAACCTTTCCTTAACCAAAGTTATAAAATCGGTCCGGGAACTTAAGGGGTCTCCCTAGTTTGACGGTTTCGAAAAATCGATTTCTTTTAATTGCATTTTTTAAGAGTTCAGCATCTTAAGAATATATTCCTAAAGTATTATAGCTGAATTCTGAGTCATGAACTAGGATGAAGTCATCATTTGCAAAACTCGAATTTTGTAGCTCAACAAACTAACCACTTTGTTACCGAAAAATGAAAACTTTTATTTGAAGTGTTGCCATTTTTGTATTTTTCAATTCTATATTTTCGTTCTAGTTCATGATCTAACCTCACTCATACAGATTAAGGGAATATCTGCGTTTTTTCTTTCAGATGACTACGACAGCCGCAATCATGATCGCCAACAACACGCGTTTCTTTTTTTTTGCGAGCCCGTCTTACAATCGTAACAACTTGACATATATTTATTATTCCCGGTTCCAAAAATTTGAGCACAGTGTTTGAATGTTATTTGATAAACGCTTAAAACTTGGAATCGTAAGATGAAGTACTTTCCTTTGAAAAAAATCCCGAAATTTGCTTTATTTTCCAAGCGTCAAACTGAAGAGACCCCTTAATTGTCGCACTATGTATTTTACACGAAATGACTTTTTTAGAATTTTTAAAAAATTATGATTTGAGTAAAAAAATGGGTATGAAGTATGTGTCTATTTCATAGTGCCGCCATGTTACGGCAGTATTATAAAAGTTGGAAAGAAATGTAGGAAGTGTCCATTTCCTCCACTCTATCTCGCCAGCCGTTGTGCAAGCAGGATATATGTGTCGACTTACACATATTTGTTGCTAACCACTGAATGACCAAATTAATTTATGATGTTATATTTTGTGATGGGGTTTTTTCGAACCCCATCAAAATAAGTAAAGAAAAAAACGTCCTACCGGGAGAAGGCGTCGAACACGGGAATTGAAAAGGAACTCGAATCCCGTGTAAACGGTGAAGCATCATGGTTTCCCCTGGGCAACATAACTTTTGCTGACACTTTCTCCGGCTCGTTCTTTCTGTTTCCTACATTGTTACCACAGCATTGATTGGAGATCGACCGTACGAGCAACCAGGAAGTAACGCGCCTAGTTTGTTGGTACCAAAGGACATCTTGTCTGCGCGGGACTATGGATGGAATTCAAAGCTCCGACCGTCACTGGGAGGGAGATACCCTCTTTGCACCCGTAGAAGCGGGGAAAATAACCGGCATTACCTCTGCTCCGGACCGGGTAATCTCCAGCATCGGGCTTCGGACATTCCGGAAGTACCAACGTCCGGGAAAACGGGAATACGGAAGCCGCCGGTCTTGAATCTTCCCGCGCAGACCAGGGGACTGCTGCTAGTACGGAGGGCAGCACCGTATTAGCCAAATGAGTATCAGGGGCTGCGATCCCGATGAATTTCCCCCTCTTCGAGGATCCTCGACGCAACGATCGAAGAGGAAGAAGAAGACGCCATTCTCGTGTTCCACGCCGCCTTGGAAGGACCTTCGCTGCCGCGCTTCGAATAGCCGCCATTTTGAGCGGTCAGCGAAAGGGAATTTTTGGATAAAGATGAGCGAGCGGAGACAGCCGCGTAAAAAAGATTGGTGAGCCAAGCTTCAGGGAAGCTTCTCTCGTGGTTTTTAAGTATGTTTTTTAGTATTCTTTAAATCCGGGTTTTTGCCGGCCACCGGTTGGGACGATCGAATCGCGATTGCCCGGTGACGACCTGAGAGTTCCGGGAGAAGAGTCCTCAACTCTCTCTTTTCCGGTAGTAAATTCTGGGTTCGGACATCGGGACCAGGTTAAGGTTGCTCGGGGAAACTACCCGGCCTCAAAGGGAGTTCCTATTTGTGTTGGAGTGAGTGAGAAAATCCCCAGTATCGGGCTCCGAACATTCCGGAAGTACCAACGTTAGGGAAAACGGGAATCCGGAAGTCGCCGGTCTTGAATCTTCCCGCGCAAACTACGGAATTGCTGCTAGTATGGAGGGCAGCACCGCACGAGCCAACCGAGTATCAGGCGCTTTGATCCCGGTCGATTTCCCCCTTTTCGAGGATCCTCGACGCAATAGCCGAAGAGGAAGAAGAAGGGCATTTTCGTGTTCAACACCGGCCCAGAAGGACGCACTTTCGCCGCCGAACCGGACGTACGGCCATTTTGGAATTCTCCGTTGAAGGAGGTTTTTTACAAGTGGAGAGCGAGCCAAGTATCATCCGACGTTTTGGGCGTAGGGAAGTGGCGACCCTACCGCCCGGTGGAGCATGCTCTGCCGCAATCAGCCTCCCAATCTAAGGTGTCATGCGACCCGTGCCGAGAGATGAATGGCACTGGGGACACAGTGTCTCAAACGGAGCCCTGGGGAGGCCAGGCAACCGACCCTTGTATTCTTGCCTTGCACACGCGCAGGGGGCTCCGCGTGTGTCGACCATTTATATCCCCCATACTCGTGGGAACGACATGGAGCAACAAACTAACCCTGAAAACCCAAAAACAATCTCAGCGGACGAACGATCCCTGAGCACCATCACTGTAAAAGAAGGAAGTAGCCAACCCAACGAAGGACCACAGAAGAGAACCGAGAGGAGTCTGAGCGCTGAGGTTACCTCGCAACTAACTCAGCTCTCTCTCTCGAGAAGGAAGTGGAGAAGCGGCAAAGACTCTCCGGAGCGCAGAAGCGCAAGCTTCGGGTTCAGGAAGCCATTGCCGCTGGTCTCCCGGTCCAGCTCAGAAGGCGGAAAAAACCCCTGGGCAAGGAACAGCAGGGAGGCCAATTAACCCCCCAAAACCCTCTTGCTGGACCGTCCGGGCATAAAACCCCGAACGGGATAAAGCGCACCAGAGGGAAGACTTCTGAGACCAGTACTCCTTCCTCGGCGGAAAAACTAACCGGCGGAAAAACTAACCGGCGAACAAGCTGTGACGATACAGAACGCTATTATGGATGAGATGTGCAGGACCCTACCGGGGGCGTTGGGTGATGCGGAGATCCGTTTCTGCCACTCTTACGAGCGAAGGGGGGTCCTGTACATCTTATGCGCAAACGAGGAGTCCAAAAACTGGCTCCTCGAGGCTTTAACCCGGATCACACCATGGGAGGGAGCGCAACTCCGGGCCGGCAAGGCCCAGGAGATTGTCAAAACCACCAAAATGATGGTCTGGGTCCCAAGCCCTCTGCACCAGAGAGATGATGCAACAGTCCTCCTCATGCTCTGGCTACAGAACCGGGAACTCAAGATAGAGGATTGGCACATCATTTCCAGTAGGACAGAACAAACAGGAAAAACCCTCATAATGGAAATTGATGAAGCCTCCCGGAAAACCCTGGAGAGGACCAGATTCCAGTCGGGAGCGGAACTGTTTACCCTGACCTTCCGGATTCTGGGCACGAAGAACAGGGAGTCAAATGCTTGCGGGTGAGACAACTGAACCTGCAGCATAGTAAGGCCGCCACGGCAACCCTCTGCACGGCCTTCACTGCGGGGGGCATCGACGTAGTCCTCATCCAGGAACCCTGGCTAGTCCGGGGCAAGATCGCAGGACTTGGACAATCCACAGGTGGGCTTATATATAACACTACCATTGGAAACAGTAGAGCCTGTATTCTCATTAGGCCAGAACTAAACCCACTTGCCATAACCGAACTTTGCTGCAGGGATCTTGTGGCGGTGAGGATCACCGTACGAGCAGAAGGAAGAGTGCTAGAACTCGTTCTAGCATCTGTGTATCTGCCGTATGACTCCCCCAACCCTCCACCCTCAGAGGACTTCTCGAAGATTATATCCTACTGTGAGGACAATGGACTCCAGGGGATAATGGGAGCCGACGCAAACTCCCACAACGAGGCGTGGGGCAGCACAAATACAAACACCACAGGTGAGTCACTTTTAAATTTCATAATATCTAATGATTTAGCAATTCTGAACCGCGGGAACGAACCAACCTTGGTCAACCGTGTTCGACAAGAGGTAATTGACATCACCGTCTGTACACAAAAAATTTCGCTGCAGGTTTGCACCTGGCGAGTTTCCGATGAGACAACTTTCTCAGACCACCGATGCATCTGTTTGGAGGTTGACATCGTCAAACCTTCAACAGAAGCGTTTCGAAACCCCAGGCGCACAAACTGGAACAAATACGCTATCTTACTGGAGCACACTCTGGAAAGAGTGAAATCCCTATTAGCCAGCGCACATAACTTAGAGCAAGCTGCTCTACAGCTACAGGAGGCGATAATAACCTCTTATGAAGAAAGCTGCCCTCTAGTTCAGAAAACACAGATAGGAAAGTTAATCTGGTGGACAAGTGAAGTAGCAGAACTGAAAAGGACTTTCCGGAAACTCTTTAACAGGGCAAAGAAAACTGCAAACTGGACGAGGTATAGAGAAATCCTCAATCAGTACAATAAAACCCTGAGGAGAGCAAAACGGGTATCCTGGAGAAAGTTCTGCTCTGAGGTTGAAAGTACCTCGGGGGGGGGGGGCAAGACTCAGCCGTATTCTGGTGAAGGAGCGCGTACCATCCATAGGAACAATCAAGACAGCGACTGGTAGCTTCACTACATCTGGAGCTGAAGATGTCTTGCTCCACACGCATTTCCCACGCTCCGACACCAGTTTGGACCAAAACAACTCCCTCGCCCAGACACCGCGGGGCACCTAGAACCAAGAAGGTGGACTGGGACATGGCTCGAACCATTTTTCATCCTAATGCAATCCGATGGGCCATTGATTCCTTTGGAGCCTTCAAATCTCCAGGCCCAGACGGAATCTTTCCAGCCCTACTGCAGCAGGGAAAGGAGCTCTTAACTCCTATACTCCGTGGACTGTACAGGCTGAGTATGACAACAGGAGAGGTGCCACAGACCTGGAAGCTGGTTAGGGTAGTTGTTATTCCCAAACCAGCAAAATCCAGTTATACTGATGCCAAATCATTCAGGCCAATAAGTCTCTCATCTTTCATCTTGAAGACGATGGAGAAGATTGTAGACCGACACATTAGGAGCACGGCACTTATACAGAAACCGTTGCACCCTCATCAGCATGCTTACCAACAAGGCAAGTCATGCGAATCAGCGGCCCATCAGTTGGTACGCAGGATTGAGGAAACCCTTGATAAAAAGGAGGTGATGCTGGGAGCATTCCTTGACATCGAGGGCGCCTTTGACAACACCGCTTTTGAATCCATGGTTGCTGCTGCCCACCGAAATGGGGTTGAGAACACCATCTGTCGATGGATAAGCAACATGCTTCTAGGACGTGAAGCTAGAGCAACCATGTTCGGGATCACCAAGAGCATCCTTGTAACAAAGGGTACACCGCAGGGAGGTTCTATCTCCACTCCTGTGGAACCTTGTTGCAGGGTTATTTTGCCCAAGGTTATGCGGATCACATAGTCCTGCTAATATGTGGCAAATTTACTCAAACCATCTCCGAACTTATGCAGAGAGCGATTTGCATGGTGGAAACCTGGTGTGGGAAGCAGGGGCTCACCATTAACCCCTCAAAAACCACCGTGGTTCCCTTCACCAGGAGGAGGGTATTAGGGGGGCTGGAGCCCCCCATACTCTTTAACACTCCGCTGCAATTCTCAGGCGAGGTTAAATATCTAGGCCTCACCCTAGACTCAAAACTCACCTGGAACGCTCACCTGCAGAAGGTTGTTACAAAGGGTAAGATGTCTCTTATGGCATGTAGAAGTACCTTTGGGAAGACCTGGGGACTTCAACCACGTATGATGTACTGGTTGTACAATACCGTGGTCAAGCCTATGATTACCTACTGTGCTTATGTCTGGTGGCCGAAAACCAACCAACATCTTGCGATCACAGCCCTAAACAGTTTGCAACGACTGGCGTGTCTCTGCATAACGGGAGCTATGAAAAGCACACCCACTGCAGCCATGGAGGTGCTCTTAAGACTGCCACCCCTTGATATTGTGATCAAGGGAGAGGCCAGAATGAGCGCCTTCAGACTACAATGCGGAAACAACTGAACGGTGGGGAAGGGACACTCCAGCATTTCTAATGTAGTTGCGGATCCCGAAGGCATCATGTCTATGGGCTCGGACTACATGACAACAATACACACCTTCACAAATTGTCTACAGGCTAAACTAACTTGGGAAGAAGGTGACGATAACAATCCATGTCACCCTGGATGCCTAAAGTGGTTCACGGATGGCTCCAAGAAAGGCCAGGGAGTCGGCGCCAGGATCCATGGCATAAGCCCCGCTGTGACATGCACTACTCCCTAGGAACCCTTCTATCAGTCTTCCAGGCCGAAATCTTCGCCAGCAACATCTGTGCTGAAGAAAACCTGAGAAGAGGGTACAAGGGAAAACATATACAAATCCTGTCCGATAGTCAGGCTGCCCTGAAGGCCCTCACATCGTATAAAATGACCTCGAAGTTAGTATGGGAATGCTCTCAAAACCTACACAACAAGCTTATGCTGAAGTGGGTGCCAGGGCACTGTGGAGTTGAAGGCAATGAGAAGGCGGACCAACTAGCCAAGATGAGGGCAAGTACTCCCTTTACGGGCCCTGAGCCTGTATGGGGTACCAGCAAATCAGCTGCACGTTTAGTCGTAAGACGATGGGTCCAAAAGGAACATGCGTCACGATGGCATCGAACGCCTGGGCTCAGGCACAGCAGATTAATGCTGGGGTCTATAACCCATGCGGACAGAAAAGAAATCTTAGATTTAAACAGAACCAATATAAGGCTAGTCACAGGACTGATGACAGGGTACTGCCCCTCTCGGGTGCACCTGCATACCATGGGGCTGTATGTTAACCCCCCGATATGTCGCTTCTGTGAAGGGGAGGAAGAAACAGCAACCCACATAGCCCTGGAATGCGAAGCCTTAGCACGACACGGAGTACGCCACCTTGGGTTTGTTACCCCTGGGGAAGGTCTGATCTGTGACCACCCTATCCGCAGCATTCTTTCCTTTGGCAAGAACCTCAAACTGGGATAGGAACAAAAATTGACCGAGAGCATACAAGAGACCTTATAGGCCTATGTGTGCGGGACTCTAGGAGACACCGCCTCTCGTACTCAATCAACAAAAAACAAAAAAAAAATCGTCGGACGTAAAGGTTGGTGAGCGAAGCTTTACAGAAGCTTCACTCTTTTGAGTAACTAAAATAATCGGTTCTTCTCTTTTATTTCTTTTAAATTCGGGTATCTGCCGGCCACCGGTTGGCACGATCGGTTCGCAAACGCCCGGTGGGGCAATACTGCTGTTTCTGTGGCGTCGCAATCTGATGGTAGATTCTTATAGATCTCAACGAAATTAAAAGAAATGTAAGAATAACATTTTTCGATATCTCGCTTAGTTTTCGAGATATCGAATGAAAAAAAAAGATTTTAAAAAAATTTTTTGATGGAATTTTATAGAAATCGAAAAAATAAGACGATATGTGAGAATAATATTTTTGATTAAACTTTGTTTTGGGGGCCCAAAAATGTTTGGTTAAAACTTATTACATCTTGTAGTTTTTTACCTGAAAAATTCGAAAATACAAGTTAAAAGTTTAGGAAACCAATAGCTTAAAAGATATAAATATATAAAAATTTGCATTTTTGGCGTACTTTGACAGGTCTGTACGACGCCATATTGCTTCTACCTGTTACGTCCGACAACTGCATTCAGTGCAATTATATACCAATACCTAGATAAGTTTACTTTTGGTAAAATATATCATAATATTAGCCTCTCTTCCCGACTTACATAGAAACGGGAGGCACCTTATCATAAACCAAACACAAACTCAGGTACCCCCGTGTTTGAGATGAGAGTTCGTTGAGGTGGATTAGCACCTCAGTTGCTGATCTCCCTGTATAATGTTGAATTTCAGGAGCATGCAGATACACTAGTAATTAAACAGAAAGGTACTTCGAGTGAAGCACACGTTTATTCCTCACGTCAATACAAGGTATATACACTTTTTATATGTGGTTGAGATTCTATTGCAGCAGCAATAGTAGAAGGTTAGAGAAGCTAACTCACGTGTTCGAGAAAACTAAAGCACGTATTATTAGATGAGTGAACAATTCACGCTTGATAATATTTATCTTAATCACGAGTGTCAGGAGAGTCGAATGTGATTATATTAATCCATCGACTTACTACAGCATCAATAATGCACACGATTAGAGAGTGTACTGTACATATCAATTTGTTGAGCGAGCTAACGGTAAGAATAATGACCGATCAATGGTCGAGAGACGAATCGAATCCACTTTTGTCCGAATTCGTCCAACGGCGCACAGGTATCGAGCGCCGAATCCTGGATCAGAGTGGCAGCAAGGACGTGCTGCCACCAGCCGCGAATTTAGAGCACTAATTCCCAAACACCCCGAATATCCTTTAGTCTTCATATGACAGTGCATAGGCGGCTGTCCTCTAAAATATCCTCTAAAGATTTACAATTCAAACAAACGGAATTTACTCGAAGATCGGTGAAGGGTAGATAACTTTTTGTGTTTTTTAGGAACTGTATAACGTCACTAATCATATACAGGGTTATTCAGAATGTTCGCGAATCCTTTTACAGGCATATTCTTCGTGGAAAAATAAGGGACATATATTTTTGCATTTTGTCCTACGATAAGTAGTTTCCTAGATAATTATTGTTAAAGTTGACCATTTACAGGACAGTTCTAAGTCAAAACCAGGAACGTAGCATATCTCGGAAATAATGCTCCCGATTCCGGGCCAAATTCATTGCATACCTATGTCATCTGTAATGCAATACCACCGAAAAGTTCGTTTCAAAACAAAAAACAGCCTATGTTTAAAATTTTGTTTTCGCTACAACTTCCTTCAAATTCATTCGTCGATATTGTAGAGACAACCTGGAACGAAAATTTTTATCGATATCACAAAACGTTTATTCATTGTATGGACCTTGCGGTAGTGATAAAGATCGTATACAGCGTACGATCTGTGAGGAAATATGTCCTCAAAGTACATGCAATGTTAAACTTTTTTTGCCTCTTTAAACAGCATTTTTTTCGGAAGGTTGAAAATACACTGAAAGGTGCAATTCCACATTCTCTAATGACGGTTGCATGATTTTAGAGGGAATGAATTTTTAAGGGGAATTTCTTTAATCTGCTATTCGGCACATTTGATTTTGAAAGTGAAATGTTTTTCGCTCTTGCAAGCGGCAGTATTTTTTCAAAAGGGTGATAATACGCCAAAAGATGAAGTTCCACGTTCCCAAGCGATTGTTCTTCGATTTTTAAGGAAACGGATTTTTTATGGGAAACTGAGATCGTTCAATGTACATTTCGGGATACTTCCTATTAAAAAATGAAACGTTTCTCGCAACTGCAAGCGACAGCATTTTTTTGAAAGGCTGAAAACACACCGAATGATGTGACTCCACGTTCTCAAGCGATTATCCTTTGATTTTTTAGGGAACGGACTTTTTAAAGGAAATGAGATCCGTTCCATCTACATTTTGAAGTACTTTCTATTAAAAATGAAACGTTTCTCCTACCTGCAAATGACAGCATTTTTTTTGCAAGACTGTAAATGCACCGAGATGTATTATCCCATGTTCCAAAACGATCGTTCTTCGATTTTTTAGGGAATGGAATTTTTTGAAGGAACTTAGATACCATTTAATCTATCATAGTACTCTTGAATTTTAAAAAATGAGACGTTTTTTGCTCCTACAAACAGTAGCATTTTTTAAGGCTGAAAACACACCGAATGATGTGACTCCACGTTCTCAACCGATTGTTCTTCGATTTTTGAGGGAGTGCACTTTTTAAGAGAAACTGAGATCCGTTCCATGAACATTTCGTGGTACTTCCTTTAAAAAATCCGTTCCCTGAAAAGTCCAAAACGTTCGTTTTGGAACATGGGATTACACCTCTCAGTGCATCTTCAGCCTTCCCAATAAATGATGTTCCTTGAAATTGCGAGAAACGTCTTATTTTTTAACGCTGTACCGTCCGGTGGTAATACGTTGGTGCCATGCGAAAACTATCGGGCAAGCGTCGTTGGCATATCGTTGGTGTCGTACATAAAGATTGCAACCGGGGAACCTCGGGATCGGCTTCCCGGCACAAACTGACACCCTTTCCCGAGAGATCCAAAGCCAGAAGGGCGCCAGGGACTTTTTAACCTTCTAAAAGTCCCAAAGGACTCTCCGAAGCAACCCAAAAACTATAAGACCCAAAACCGACTATCTCTTATCTCCGGGACGTGAAGGTTCCGCCACGACTCCGCCGACCTAACCTGAAAAGAAATCCAACCCACAGGAAAATCCCCCAAATGAATAAAGCAAAAATTCGTAATAATATAGACTTTAATATAAACAAAAAGAAATATTAATCATAACAATAATAATAATGTCGGGGAAAATCCCCTTAACAATCGTGGTCCCGTTTCGTCACGCGGCCCCAAATGTACTGATCCAAAAACTATGTGGTGAAACCAAAATAAAGATCAAAAAGGACCAATCTGAATGAAACCAATACAAAAGAAAATAATTATTTACAACTATGTCCAAATCAAATACACAAAGAAAGAAAGAGGGAAGCCAAATCCAAAAATGTTCGAAGCCAATCTGGGTTCGTGAGCCATACAGGCACCGAAACTAAGATGGTGGGTCTAACGGTCGAATGGAAAACGTGGTTCCCACGCAACCGACCGAACCAATCTTTCCAAAAGGTAGCGCAGCTTTCTCTCTTCCTTACTATCTCTAAGGTCAAGAGAAAAGCTCGCTCTATATAACCAAACCAAAGCCCGCGGGCACTCACCAACTGAAATACCAAAACGAACTCCAACGTATCAAAGAAAAGAATCCCCGGGCTCAATGCGTCCAAAATGTCCGCCTCCACAAGTCTTCGTGTCGTGACGCCGTTCAAGGGAGAAGTGCCGATCTTCTCCTTCTTCACCGTCTTCATCCTCGCGTCGTGGTTGCGCTTGCGCTGTCCTGCACTCCTTTACTCAGCGATAAGGAGGTGCTGCCACTGATTAGGAATCGGTACCTTCTTGGTTACCGATCGTCCTTGCTTCCCGAGATTCCGACAGATGTCCCAACAGATGTTCGTTGACCGATGGCGAGTGATTCCAATGGTAAGTGCCCTATTGGCTGGTTATTCTCCGATCGACAAGACGAACCAATCGTATCCTATGGCTTCCCCTATACGCCGCTTGTCGCTATCTTATATCTAAACTTATCCTAAGCTTAGCCTAAGGGATCTAGCCCTTTACACGATTCCGCAGCCAAGATACATACCGATCCAACCGACTTGACGTCTCCTCTGGACGGGTATGCTCCGAAATATCACTTGTAACGTAGCGTGAGAAACGCCACGTTATAAGATTTATACCGGCGTCAAACGAAAGAATCCCGATCAGACGTGCGGACGACAAAGTGTTAATAGAAAGTACCCCGAAATGTACATTGAACGGATCTAAGTTTTCCTTAAAAAGTCCGTTCCCTCAAAAATCGAAAAACAATCGCTCGGGAGCGTGGAAATACACCTTTTGGCGTATTTTCAGCCTTTTGAAAAAATGCTGCCGTTTGCAAAAGCGGCAGCATTCACTTTCAAGATCAAATGTGTCCAATGGCAGATTAAAAAAATTCCCTTAACAAAATTCATTCCATCTAAAATCATAAAACCGTCATTTCAGAATGTGAACTCGCACCTTTCAGTGTATTATCAACCTTTCGAAAAAAATGCTGTTTAAAAAGGCAAAAAAAGTTTAACATCGCATGTACTTTGAGGACACATTTCCTCACTGATCATACGCTGTATACCATCTTTATCACTACCGCAAGGTCCATACAATGAATAAACGTTTTGTGATATCGATAAAAATTTTTTTTCCAGGTTGTCTCTACAATATCGACGAATGAATTTGAAGGGAGTTGTAGCGAAAACAAAATTTTAAACATAGGCTGTTTTTTGTTTTGAAACGAACTTTTCGGTGGTATTGCATTACAGATGACATAGGTATGCAATGAATTTGGCCCGGAATCGGGAGCATTATTTCCGGGATATGCTACGTTCCTGGTTTTGACTTAGAACTGTCCTGTAATTGGTCAACTTTAACATTAATTATCTCGGAAACTACTTATCGTAGGACAAAATGCAAAAATATATGTCCCTTATTTTTCCACGAAGAATATGCCTGTAAAAGGATTCGCGAACATTCTGAATAACCCTGTATATTATAGAAACATATGTCTTTTAGAAAAGGATGCCAAATGCGGAAACCGGCAAACGTAGCAGTTACATATTACATAGCATGTAAGAACAGATATCTTGTGTAAACCGCCCTTACGAACTTGTGGAAAATGTAGGAGTAGGGAACATTTTTGTAAACATTGTTCCACTATATAAGGGCTCCGAAATATTGTATTTTCGCTTACTCTTGTTCCAACGAGCAGAGAGTTCGGACGTAGACATAGTCTCGAGTCGAATAAACCAAGTAATTTTAAATTAAATTAAGCCTTTGCTTTTTCTCTGTTCTTCCTAACCTCCACCCGATTGTCAGCACTTCGGTGCATCGTTGGGTCCTACACTCACCCAGTTGCTAGCATTTCATGAGCATCATTGGATTATTTCTACCCTTTATCCGGTTGCTAGCACTTTATGTGCATCGCTGGAAAAAGGGGTCCTTTCCTTTTCTACGAATAGTTAGCATCTCTGATGCATCTTGAGGAATCCTTCTAACTTTTATACGGATTGCTAGCACTTCATGTGCATCTCTGTATTAAAGATCTCCCTTGCTCCTCTTCCACAGATTGTTAGCGCTTCATGCGCATCTCTGTGGAGAATTTTCTCTCCTAAATTTTCGAAGTTCGCTTAATAATTTTTTTTTAACAAATCATTTACATAGTTTTAATGGCCAAAGTCCCTCAATCATCATTTCTTTGATTTGCCTCCAATATCTCGATGCAGCTTTCTTCCCTGGGAAGATTCTAGCTACCATTCCATTCTTCCCTAAAACGAAAGCACCTTCTGTGGTCCTAGGACGTAACATACCCATTCTCTGATTGGTTGGCACGCATGACCATTCAATTTGCGCATGACATGTAAAAAAACCTAACTATCGTTCCTATGTTCGTGTTTTAACTTATATTCGCGGGAATCACAAATTCACCAAGCGTTGCCGGGTTTAAAATAATAGCAAAACCCATGCAACGGCCAATTCTTCTATAGCGGGCAAGCTGCACAAATTATATTAACCCTTTGGAAATCTAATAAATTTTTTGATGTTCGGGTGCCTACCAGAGTATAATAAAGAAAGAAGTACGCACAGGCAAAGTTTTCACGTGTTTCGGAATGAGTCCTTGCATGCGAACCAATCAGAGAATGGGTAGAAGCAATATGGCGTTGTACAGACCTGTCAAAGTACGCCGAAACACACATCTTTATATACTTTGTTGAATTCCTTGTTGGTCGTTGATGATAATATTTTTATTTTTCCTTGGTTTTTTATTTTTCGGCCAAGATATACAAAAGTTTTTTCTTTTTCCTATTGTTTTATATATACGTTTCGATCAATTATTGCTGGTTATCTTCAGTATTTTTTCATTATTGTATATTCTTATTTTGTTACATTTTTTGCTCCATTTTAAATTTAAATCTTTGTTATCATTTCTTTAGATGAAAACTGTAAATTGTAAAAACCGTTTGTGATATAAATCAATAAGAGATTCAAACCTTAAATGTATTGTTATGTAGAATGATTAGTTTAAATTATGAATACATACCATAGATTTTAATTAATTTATGGTATAAATATTGTTTAGTATTTTTTCCTTTCGTTTCACAAATTTTGTAGCAATAACTATTTTATATTATTAATTTATTCGATACTTTTTCTTGTGATTGATGTTTGATCGTGTATCTTTCTATTATTGTGTATATTTTGTTAGTCTAGTATGTGATAACAGATGTCATTTAATATATGTACGTTATCTTTTATTGCGCGGTAATTACAAATTCAGTTTTCATTTACAGAGATTTGCTTTATAATTAGTGAGATTGTAATATTATGTTACACAATTTTTTTGAATAGTCATATAAATAGTAAATTGAATAAATAATTATATAAAAATAAATATATGACATAAATAAATAATTTTAGGTTTACTGATAATAATATTAATATTATATTGTCAGTCATTTAAATAAAATAATTTTATTGTTGAGTTGTTTCGTGTAACGCGTGGGTCGAACGAGCGGGTCGAGCGTGGAAATGAGAGTGTCCAACGGCGGGACTCAGCGTCCCAAGTAGGCCCGCGAAGATGCTGATATCAGCGATAAGGGCCTCTTGCGACGCTAAGCAGATCCGTCACGTTGACGATCAACGTGACGGGATACTCGGATGGTCAGGAAGTATCGAGTATTCGATACTTCCGTCGCGAACGTGACACTCCCCCCCTACCGAAAATCGATGCTCCTGCATCGATTCTATCGCGTGATACATAATTTCTCTTTTCTTTTTTACAAAAATATCGTCAATAATATAATGAGTCTCGAGCTTAATCTAATTCTTCGTTGTGTCGGTCCTAGGGTGGTCGGATGCAGGTGTAGTTATCAATGTCGGATGTAGCCGTGGTCCAATGCGGTTGGTCTTGTTGTCGATCGTAGCTCGTCTCAGGATTTTCTTTTTCGTAGTATCATGGATATAGCTGTAGCTCGATGCAGTCATTCTCTGTTCGTTCCATTTTGTGTGGTGTCCTTTGGTCATAATTCCTCTGATTTTTCTTTTATATTTGCAAATAAATGTTATCTGTAACATAATATCTGATTAGTAGTAGGGATGGTTAGTAATGATACGTTGTATGCTATGTTTTCAGTATATTCGTCTCAGTTTTGTCCGTAATGTCCTCGTTATCTATATAGGTTGTATTCCTTGGTTAATATTATATCCTTAATCGTTTTTATTTCCAAAAATTTCAATTCCATTCGTTCTTATTATAAATGTATTCTATATGCCTGAAACAATCTAAATCATTAGTGTTTTTGGGGAGAGTTAGTAGGAGGTTTGGTACATTAGTGTTGGATCGTCGGAAGGATTTTTGTCTGCGGAATAGTTTAATTTATATACTAGTATCATGAAGTAATATGCTTGATCTTTGTTGTAAGTATATAATAGTTCGTGCGGGTTTTAGAGGAAGAAAAGCTTTGAATAGTGTCCTGAAAATATGATATTGCCTTACGTTCTTTGAATTCAATTTTAAGTTATATATTTAAATGATTAGAGATGAGCGTTAATATACACCTGATAATGTTGACAATCCTCATAGTTCTATATTTTCAGTTATAAATTTCTTTTAATTCTTTGTCTTTCGACGAGTACGTCAATATTTTACACAGTGAAGATTGCTAAGCATTGAAAATTTGCGTGCTAAAGCCAAAATCAAGAGAATAGTTCCAATCAATATTATAGAAAACTGTATTTTTCAGTCTATCAAAACGTTTTTCAATCCGTCATTCTTTTGCAATGCTTTAGCTTTTAATTTATATTTTCTAGTATGGTAACGTTTTTTGCTTTTTATCACGTGTTGAACATAATATATTATTCTAGTATTTTTCCATGTTATAATTTTAATATAATCTTTATATCGAAATTTTCCAAACATTGTTTTGTAAATTTGTAGACCACTCCGTTCTTTCATAATCTCTCGATTGAATATTTTGCGTTTGAACTTCAGAAAATTGTTGATTTATGTTTTCGTAATTAAAATTTTCACTTCTTTCCAAATGATGTGTTCAAATTGTATGTTCAGTGTACAATGTTGTACTAGTGTTATGTCCGGAAAATATCCAGACATCACAGTTGGAACCGATAGATTTTCTCTTTTAATACAAAGGAAGAATGGTCCACATGTGGAGCAAATGCATACTAGAAAGAGACTCTTGAAAAGCCATAAAATTCAGACTCACTAATAAAGACATCGGACCCAAAATTTCACTTATCTTAAGAAAATAAACTCTTATAGAAATACAAGGGCATACCTTAAATTTGAAACCTTTTTTTTTTGCTTACTTGAAAATGTCCAGACGTTATACAAAATTTTACGGCTTTTCTCGGAAAAGATATAAATTAAAAATCCCTTCCAAAGGGACTCAAAACTCCCACCAAACTAAATTTTGTAAACACCCACAAGAATTTGTAACGAATAAAAAAATAAGAAAACCCTCCACACCTTGGAAATCAACCAATAGGAACACCAAAGGAAATCCTCAAGACCTCAACAAAAGCTTTAAAAGGGGCCAGCAAAGCTCTAGGAAGTCAGAGTCGAGATACAATTCGAGACAATTCAACGAACTTCCAGTTCCAGTTCCAGTTCCAGTTTCAGTTACAGTTTTAATTTCAAATCTTAAAAAACAAAAAAAAAAAAACTCTCAAAGTGCCCAATTTCAAAAAGGAAGCAAAGAAGACGGGATCCTACCATCATCGAATCGACCCCGTCATTCCATTATCTTTGACGGTTGTCACTCACCGAGAGCACCAGGACATTCAGATCCAGTCTCCAGTACTAATTGAGTTCAACTCATCTTATTAAAAGTGAGAACCTTTCATAATTTGTTTTATTTGGGTTGATATTTTCATTTCTATATCCTTTCTTTTAAAATTCCGATTCAAATAAAAAAATAAAATCTTGGTATTCTCATTTCGGGAATCCTTGATTTTATTCCTAATTCATTTCCAATTCAAAAATCTTGGTATTCTCGTTTCGGGAATCCTTGATTTATTTCTAATTCATTTTCCAATTCAAAATCTTGGTATTCTCATTTCGGGAATCCTTGATTTTATTCCTAATTCATTTCCAATTCAAAAATCTTGGTATTCTCGTTTCGGGAATCCTTGATTTATTTCTAATTCATTTTCCAATTCAAAATCTTGGTATTCTCATTTCGGGAATCCTTGATTTTATTCCTAATTCATTTCCAATTCAAAAATCTTGGTATTCTCATTTCGGGAATCCTTGATTTTATCTCTAATTCATTTTCCAATTCAAAATCTTGGTATTCTCATTTTGGGAATCCTTGATTTTATTCCTAATTCACTTCCAATTCAAAAATCTTGGTATTCTCATTTCGGGAATCCTTGATTTATTTCTAATTCATTTTCCAATTCAAAATCTTGGTATTCTCATTTCGGGAATCCTTGATTTTATTTCTAATTCAATTTCCAATTCAAAATCTTGGTATTCTCATTTCGGGAATCCTTGATTTTATTCCTAATTCATTTCCAATTCCAAAAATCTTGGTATTCTCATTCCGAGAATCCTTGATTTTATCTCTAATTCATTTTTCCAAATCAAAATCTTGGTATTCTCATTTTGGGAATCCTTGATTTTATTCCTAATTCATTTCCAATTCAAAATCTTGGTATTCTCATTTCGGGAATCCTTGATTTTATTTCTAATTCATTTTCCAATTCAAAATCTTGGTATTCTCATTTCGGGAATCCTTGATTTTATTTCTAATTCAATTTCCAATTCAAAATCTTGGTATTCTCATTTCGGGAATCCTTGATTTTATTCCTAATTCATTTCCAATTCCAAAAATCTTGGTATTCTCATTCCGGGAATCCTTGATTTTATCTCTAATTCATTTTTCCAAATCAAAATCTTGGTATTCTCATTTTGGGAATCCTTGATTTTATTCCTAATTCATTTCCAATTCAAAATCTTGGTATTCTCATTTCGGGAATCCTTGATTTTATTTCTAATTCATTTTCCAATTCAAAATCTTGGTATTCTCATTTCGGGTATCCTTGATTTTATTCCTAATTCATTTCCAATTCAAAAATCTTCGTATTCTCATTTCGGGAATCCTTGATTCATTTCAAATTCAAAAATCTTGGTATTCTCATTTCGAGAATCCTTGATTTTATTCTAGATCTTTCTAATCCCACAACCGTGGTATTCTCATTCGAAGAAATTTCCTAATAAGATTTTATAAGCTTTTCGTTTATCTAAAACAGTTTCCTTTGTTTTATAGTGGTAAAAATCAAATCCCAAAAAGAATTAGCTCACCAGCGAAACAAGAGCTGGTTAAAAAGAGAGAAACGGAGGAGGGCAAAAGGGATTCTTCCCCCACCGGATCCAGCCATCACTACCAACAACATCATCCTCGATAATAAAAATATTCGTCCCATTACGGTGGGAAATTCGTTCAAAGAAGGAGCAAACAAGACAACGGTTCTAATCTCCCCCCAAGAGAATTTAGTTATCCCTCCCGCTCCTCAAGAAATTATTGTGGACGAGGACATCCGAATCCTCGTCCCTTCCCCTCCTCCTCCTCTCCAACAACCCCAAATCCCCTTTCAACATCCTCCCTTAATCCTGAAACCATCTCGCCCCCCCACCCCTGAAATTCAACTAGACCCTAAAGATTGGGACCTTGATCCCGTTCTCCCTGAGTTTTTCGAAATTAACCTCCCAGATTCTCCCAACATCCCTCCTGGCCTCCAAATTCTATTGCGGGGCCCTGGAACCAATAAGGTTAGATTTTCACACCCGAGATTTCCACATAAAACTAAATATTTTCTGTTTAGAGAGGCTAAACTTAAAATAGCCAGTTGTAATTTAGTCGAAAATATATTCAATTCTTAAAATGGCTATGTTTGTTTGTGTTGCTAAATTATAACCCCATTCTTTTCCCTGATCATTGAGAGTTTTCCTTTCCCAAAGATACTCGAATTCATCGTGTTATCTTTAAAAAGGTAATTTATACATCCTTGAGGGTTAATTGTCCAAATCGACAATTAATACTTCGACGATGTAACACTAGTTTTGTTAATGAACTTGTCCACTTTTGGCGAATAACAGAATATCGATAAAATACTAGCATCGATTTCGTATTCTGATAAGTGTGATTCAATTATCGATACACATTGCAGTAATCCTTGTTAAATTTCAAGAAAACGAATGTGTGTGTTTTTTTGTGTTGAGTTATAAAATTATTTTCGTATTGTGTTTAATTTTCATTTTATAATTATATGTATTTGGTGTTGTACATATTCTACTAAACCGTATGGATGATTCGAAACACATTTAATTTATTCGTCAATTTTGTTGCTATTGTCTTTGTCCAATGTTCTGTCAACTTTTTGATAGAATTTGCCAAGTCCGTAAAATAAAATTGGAAATACCTTGTGATATTTTGTAATATTATATCATATGAAAAGTGTTGTGTACAGATTAGACCAAAATATATTTTTATTCTTCTGGTAGGAATCATTATGTTTGTCATTGCCGCGTCATATTTTAATAATTTATCTTGTTCCATATTCACTTTTTCGGTTAAAACTTTCCCAAAATACGTGTTAAGCGAACAATTAACTGATATAAAGAATGATATGTTTGTTATTTTTGTAATTATATTTGACCGTTTCATTTTTATATTTTTTGTAACCGTAACGTCTTCGATGTTCGCAATTTTCTTTCTTGTTCTCTTTGCTTTTTGTAACAATTTGTTTATGTCTGTTTCTTCAGTAGCCGAAAATTGGTCGGTCGTCTTTAGTTGAATTAATTTCACTGTACAATCGTCTGGAGAGCGAAAATTTGGAGTAACTTCTGGCGCTGGTATTTCCGAATTTTGGATTAATTTATCTGGAGATCTGAAGCTAGGAGGTGGTGGAGAATCGTAGTTTCGTTCTTTTGGAGTTTGATTTGTTAGCAACAATGTTTCTTCCATCTTCTTTATTGGATCTTCAGCGTGAATTCTTGGCGGGCTAGCACCTATTCCGGCAAGTTTAAGTTCCAGGTCCTCTTCTTCATATATTTTTATTTATTTAGGCTCTTTTCTTTGACCATTTTATTACTATTTCTTTTTATATTTATTTTTTGATAGTCCCTTTTACCTTTTGGTACCGGTTCATATACTTCTGCCTTTGTTTCAATTTTTGGCGCTTGATCATCCTATGAAGATTCTTCTTCCCATTTTGTAATGATTTCATTTCTTGTTGCTTCTTTTTCTTTGTTTGTCTCTGGTTTTCCTAACTGCTCCAAAGATTCTTCTTTAATCATTTTTTCTTCTATTTGCTCTGTTAATTCTTTAGTTTCTTCTTCATTATCTTCTTTCGTCCTTTTAACTTTCTCATTTTCTTTTATAATATGAATTCCTTCTTCCATATTTTCTTGTAATTTCTTTCTTTTTAATTTTAATTTTTTTCAATGGTTTTTTTTCTTCTAATTGTTTCGATGTCTGTATTTCCAATTTCCTAAATTTCTTGATTCGTAGTGTCACTAAAGTTTTTCGTGGTGTTGGGTTTGGCAGCTAGTTTTTGCCTCTTTGTGTCTTCTTTTGAGTCAATAGAATTGTCCAAATGCAGTTGATAAAATTCTTCATTCTTATCCTTTTTTATATTTGTATTTATAATACTAACTGGACTTTGTTTGGAACTTCGTGGTGCTAAAATAATTTTACCAGATTCAACAAAAGGAATTTTCAATTCGTTCATTTTGATGCACTGTTCAGCATATGATAACTCTATCACATTTTCCCAAAAGAATTCATTACCTAAAATACCATCTGCTGGAATTGGGAATTCATTCGGAACTATATAAAAATCAGGTGGTATCGAATTTACTTCAATTATGCACTTGCCTAAAATTTTAGTGCTGCCTTTAGTGATACAGTTTAATTCATAAATCGGTATGGGAAACGTTATGACGTCCGATTTATGTTTTATTTCTTTTATTAAATTAATTTCAGTTCCACAATCTATCAGGAACTGTGCTTGTTCATTTTTTAGATTTTTTGATTTTAATATTATCGATGGAGACTTATGATCAATATTTAGTTCATGTTTGATATTAAAACTTTGGATAGGCTTTATTTGTTCTCTTGACTCTCGCTTCGCGTCACGCTTTTCCGTGAAGCCTATCTTTGGTTTTTCATGGATCATTACATCTTCTGTTTTAAAGTGTCTTTTACGCGAATCGGGTCTACTGTGTCTCGGATTGTCGTATTTGTTTCGAGAATATTCATTTGAAAATATATTCCTATTGGTAGAATGAAATTCCGTTAAATTGTCTTTTTTATTGTGAAAATAATCCGAATGGTGAAAATTGTTTACATTATTATTTGAATTGCTACATTCGTCTCGAAATCTGTCGTATCTGTCCCTAGAATAATCATGTTTGTTTCTGTGATAATTTCTTTCTCCACCATGGAAATGATTGAATTCTCTGCGAGGATTACTAGGATAATCATTGAAATTTTCACGAGAATAATTTTGTACGTCAAAGGAATTCTATCTATTTCTACTGTCTCGAGAGTTTTTCTGTCGTTTATATTTTTGTAATTCCAAACAGTTTTCTGTTTTATGTCCTACTCTGTCGCAAGAAGCACAAGTTTCTCATTTATATGTGTCATTTAAGGAATGCGTTTCTAAAAATCTAACTTTGGATGTTTCTACTGCCGAATTTGTGTTAGACGATTTTAATTTTTGTATTTTTTGTAGTTCTCGTTCTATTGCAAAAGCCATATCTGTTGCGATTTCAAAAGTTTTGGAATTTAGAATCATAATTAAGTGGTGAATTCTGTCATCTAATCCGCGAATAAATGTTTTTCTTGCAAACTCCTTCATTTCTGCTATTCGTACAGTTAATAATTTTTCGTTGATTTTCCTATTGTATGTATTTTCTACCAAGTTGAAAATTCTTTTTAATATTCTTTTGATTCTATGTGTATAATTTAATACCGATTCATTATATTGTTGCTTACATCTTTTTAATTCAATTTCAAGGTCTGATATTTCTAAATTTTGGCTAAATACTTTTCTAAGTTCATTCAGTAATTCCGATAGAGTGTTATAGGTTTTGTTAAAAATTTGTTGTTTCGCGCTTCCTGTCAGTTTCAAGGGTAGTACTTTAATAAATTTCGTCCTGTCCGAAATTGATAGAATTGTTTGTGCCGTCTCCCAAATTTCGCAAAAATCTTCGATGGGCATATTATATCCATCGTACGCGGGAATATATTCAATAATATCACTAAACCTTATTGAATTTTGAGTTTCGTTTGGCATTTTATAAATATAATAAGAGAATTAAATTAATTTTTATTTAATTAATTTTGAAAGTAATTTTTTTTTAGTAAATTTCAAGATGTCGTATAAATGATTTATGTCAATATGATTAATGTCAAGATATCTGTTTCGTCTTTGGGAATTTTGAAAAAAAAGTCAGAATTCGTAATCAATTTGATTAAATTATAATTTTCTATAATAATTCATCCAAAAATAATTGAAGGTTAATTTCGGTTTTGTCTTTATTATTATTATTATTATTATTATTATTATAAAACAGATTGTTCGAACAATACCATTTTATCACCATTAAGTTTTGTATATTGAGATACAAGGCAAAGCAGCATGCAACAGAATATATAAGTCTCAAATTTCTTTTTATCTTTTTTTTTATGCTTGATTCTACAAAAGTTAAGTTTAGTATTTAAATTTCGAGTAATTTTGTTCGAAATTAAATTGCAAAAATATTTCTTTTTTATTTTGTGAAGCTTGAATTAAAAAAATTGACTAATACAAAAGTTCAATTTAGATCGTGTGAAAGTATGTATATTTCACTTACCAGAGTAGTCTATATTTAATGTATTTTCAATTTTGGGTTTTATTCCTTTTAAATGTTTGTCCTTCTGTATATTATATTTCCCTTGTCCTTAGTTTTGTCGTCCTAGTAATTAGTTACCATGAAATTTTCGTCCTTCCTTCTCGTTATATTTTCCGTCGTTATAATTGCAATTGTCCTTCGGTGGTAATCGTAGTTTTTTTTTGTCTTCTTCTTCTTATATAATTATCACACTGTCTTGGTTTGTCTTTATTCTTTTTGTCGGTAATAATATTTATCTCGTCTATTTTTTTTTGTCTATTTTGCATTTGAAATATGTGATTTTAATTTGTAGTAGTCACTGTCGTCATTATTTTTTTGTACGTTTTTATTAATTTTTCTTTCTTTGGTTTTTTGTATTGTTTAATTGTCTGTATTATTATTTTGTTTTATTAACTTTTTTACTTGTTCGCGTTTTATTTATTTTATTCTATTCTTTTTTATTAATTTATATTTCTTCTTTTTTATACAACCACTTGAGACTCTATGTATATTAGGGTGGTTCAAAAATGAGCTTTTTTTTTAATGTGGATGCTCATGGAATATCATGTGCCTTTTGAGTAAAAAAATAGTACGCGTCAGCCCCGGCTCGAAAAAAAATGTTTACTAGGGCAAATGCACCAATAGATGGACGGTTAAGCAAACTCTCATGCTTTTTTATAAAAATAATATACTAAGATACAAATAAGTTATAATAAAATGAATTATATTAATGTAAAAATATGTAATTAATTAGAAAAAAATTACTAAAACTTTGTGAAACTTCGTAGTAATTAACACAAAAGAAAAATTTATGAAAATAGCCAAAACCCCAGTAGATGGACAAAATCTCCAGTAGATGGACAGCCAATACCAATAGATGAACGCTTAATTTTCTTATATTTTCGTAATTTTATTATTTCATTACGATATTTATAGCTTTTTTAGTGAAATACGAGCATAATAATGTATACATACCTTATATTTTTTATTCATTTATATTAGTAATAACAAACAACGTTTACCGGACATCTGTCACATATTTACTAGTGGTGGCGCTCTTGAAGCAAAACTTCGTCATGTCAAATTTAAATATTTTTTTTATCATTATTACAAATATAAAGAGGAAAAATATCACTTTTTCTAATCAGGACTACATAAGGCCATAAAAAAATTATGACTTTACGCTTTCGTTCTTAAATTTAATGTAATTACTTTTGGAAATAATATTTGTCCATCTATTGGAGGGAGTCCATCTATTGGTGTGTTTACCCTACTGCCTCAAGGCCGTTGAAAATCCGAAAAAACCGCATTTTTGCTAATTTTAAAATGCAAACATCGGTCTGTTCTTCTAGATTAATCTTTCACAGTTCAATCAAAACTGTTCTGTTGAATCGGAAGACTATGCGATTTTTTTTACAACTGCCTCATCACGGTTGAAATTTTGTCAAATTTTGTTTAAAAATATTGAAATATTGAGCTGCTCATATGTTAAATTCTTGGTTATAACTTAACTAGAAATCACGAGAAATCCAGGCTCTGTGCGATAAGATTTGGTACTGCCTCATCAATTTAAACCCATTTTTATCATTAAATTTTTATAATCTCTTCAGATCTCTATAGATCACGTTGCTCTTGGAGTTTATATTAGATTTTTTTTTTTATAAAAAGGCACACGAAATCCAGAGTCTGTGCGATGATATTTCGTACTGCCAAATCGATCAAAACATTTTTTTTTACGTGAAATTGTTTAAATTACGATAGGTTGCGTTGCCCTTGAAGGTTTTACTTCGTTTTAGCCTAACAAAAAATCACGCGAAACCTGGGGTTTTCATGATAGTATATAGTATTGCCTCATCGATGTACATCTTTTTAATTTCTCGTTAATTAATAAATAAAATACCGAAGTTCATGATTTACGTTATTACCCAATTATTTACGACGCGATTGTTCCGCGATTAAAGCACCAAGTCTACAAGCCACAGTGCGCGACAAATTTGACAAAATTTCAACCGCGATGAGGCAGTTATAAAAAAAATCGCATAGTCTTCCGATTCAACAGAACAGTTTTGATTGAATTGTGAAAGATTAATCTAGAAGAGCAGACCGATATTTGCATTTTAAAATGAGCGAAAATGCGGTTTTTTCTGATTTTCAACGGCCTTGAGGCAGTAGTAAACATTTTTTTTTCGAGCCGGGGCTGACGCGTACTATTTTTTTTACTCAAAAGGCTCATGATATTGCATGAGCCTCCAGATTAAAAAAAAAACTAATTTTTAAACCACCCTAATGTATTGTGATGGGGGTTTTACGAACCCCATCCACATGTAAAAGAATAAATAACGCAAAGTCCTACCGGTAAAGGCGTCGAACGCGGGAATCGGGGAATCCGAATCCCGGGTGACCGGTAAGGTACCTCCGTACCCCCTGGGCAACCGCACATAACCTCTAGCCTGTCATTTCTGCCGCCCGTTCTTTTTTCCATGAGTCCACCGAAGTATCGATCGGGAATCGACCGCGGAACAACAGGGGAATTCAAGCCGGGAATACGAGCGTCCATATTGCGGCGCGGCAACCGGGAGCCATTCGAAGTTCCGGCTGTCACTCCGAGGGAGATACCCTCCTAGCACCCTTAAGGACGGGGGAAAACCACCGGCCCGATCCCTGCTCCCACCGGAGGAAGGAGTAACACCGGACCCGGGCTTTCCGGATGAGACGACGCCCGGGAATACGTCAGCCGGGAGAAACCGGATTTAAACCGTCCCGCGCCGGCTAGGGAACTACGATTAGTTCGGAGGGCAGCACCGGACGGACCGGCGAGGCTCCAGCGCTCCGATCCACGGTCGATCTTCCCCCTCTCCGAGGAGAACCGCAGAGCGAGTCATTCTCGCGTTCACCGCCGCACCAGTAGGACGTTTACGCCATTTTGGAGGATTTCGGGGAGAAGATTCGTAAGAGGACGAGCGGAAGGTGTTAGATGGGAGAAATTGAAAGGTTAGTGGGCGAGGCTTGGGATAGCTCCTCGCTTTTCTTTACGTGTGATTTTCTTTCTTCTGTGTTATATTAGATTCTTTTTGTTTTGTTCCTGCCCGGTGTGTGGCCGGCAGAGTTCCGGGGGAGACAGGGCGCGTTTCCTGCCCCCTTTCGTTTCTTTTTCTGCTGTGTAGTTGTTCCGGTCCCGGGCGTCCGGGCCGGAAAGCGGTTGCCCCGGGGATCTTCCTGGCGACACCGGGAGTTCCTCCCGGTTTGGTGTGAGTGAGAGAGAGAGTGAGAGTGTGATTTCGGGAGAGAAGCAAAGAGCCGGCAGCGTGCCGGCCGCCATTTTGTGTGACGCCGGGTGAAATTCGCTCGCCGGAATTTCTCCCGGATCCGAATTCGTATTAAGATTTAAGATTATTTTTAGTATTAATATTTTCGATTTCTTTTGATGTTATTTCTTTTTGGGGTATTCGGCCGGGAATAAAGATCCGGTTTTGTGATATTATAGTAGATTCCGGCAGTTTTTATTCCTTTTCCGGTCCCCAACTTGTATTTTCCGTAGTTTTTCAGCACCCAGCACGGCCAGGTCGACCCTGGCTGGCGCACAACGGAAGATCAGACGTGCACGTGTTGGAGGTCACCCGACCCTCCCAAATACCACGTCACAGTATATATATTAGGGTGTTTAAAAAAAACGACTTTTTTTATTTCTTTGAAGAACATTGAAAAATTGTTAGAGTATTGCTAGAAAAAGACCCTGTGAAAACCGGAGCTCTTAATATTAATATTTAGAGGTGGCGATTCGTAATTGTGTGTTTTCCATTTAAATAACATAGAAAAATTTGTGATAAAAATTTAAAATTTTCTACCTCAATGACGAATCACTTCACAAGTATGTCCAAGGGTTATCTTATAGGAAATTTAATGCTCTACAAAAAGGGTCTGAATGACGTATCGCGTAAGTCTAGCCGTCTCAAAGATATCGAGCCTCAAACTTTGGCAGGTTTGAAATTATGAGATTATTTTCTCTTAAAACTCAAAAACATCAATTTATATCACTTACATAAATACCTAAAATGATCAACTTTAAAGTAAATATCTACAAAAATTTAGTAGAATTTTGATCGAAAGTTCTTAATTATTTGATAAATCATAATTTCAATTAATTTTTAGAGAAAAATACTTACTTATCTAAAGAATATGGTAAAAATTCATCTTAAATTCACTTATATCATGTATTAATAATCAATTCATATTGAATTTATTTGCGTGTTAATAGATTGATGGGGAGCAGTATCTAATAATTTTACATAAACGTAAAATTATTAGATATGTTGACAATATTTTTAGAAAACTTTGTAACAGTCCAGTCTACAATAAATTTTTTTTGCTACAGTTTGGGTAATCCTCTCGATGTTTCTTCACAGTTTGTAGAAACCTTGGAGCTGCTCCTCATTTTTAGTTAAGTGTTGTAACAGGGAATATCGATTCCATGATACAAAGGTCCCGAACCTCCTACGCACTTTCCCCACGACTATTCGCCCCGCTAAATCCAATCGATACGACCGATCGGCATGGATCGATCTTATACACGTCCACCGTAGAAGTCGACAAATACTTAGGTTAAGTATTCCGCGGTGTAAGAGCGACCATATGATTGTGAGAATTAAGGCGGCCGAAATATATATTACCATAGATTCGCATTAGAGATCGTAGAGTCGATAAGAGTAGATTCGGAACGGGCCGAGGCGAGTCGCGATAACCGAACACGAGGCGCCATCTGTCAAAGACGACGGGGACCAGACTTTCGACCACGTGGAGATTCATCGGGAAGACGAACCGGCACTGACGTCACCAGGACCACGTCAGTCGAAGTAGCCGTTGGTGGAAGAAGGGAAATCGACTCCGGAACACTCCAGGAAGGGTTTTCGACGCCGTCCCAGCGGGGAAAAATCGAGAGACGTTTTTCCGGAAGCAATGGGAATCGTCTCTACCTCGAAGTCAACGTAGATTTCCACCCACCAGGAGGCTCGCTGGATGACTCGAGGGGTACGAGTCGTCACTCGCAGCCAATGAGGAGGCTCGTAGCCCCGAGATCGAGAAGAAGATGCCGGAAGTGAAGCCGACCACTTCACTTCTACGTTGGACGTAAGCGAGGATAAACGTACGCCACGAGAGCCTCAATAGAGAACGCGAGAGAGAAAGACGACCCAGTCAAGGGACAAATACTCGACTTTACGACGTCGTAGACGGAGCAGAGGAAGCCACCCGTGACCCAGAACGGAGAAAGCGTGAGTCCCGTATTAGTTATCGCCGAAAAGGAAACGAGCGAGCTCAAGAGGTCGAGCCACCTGATTCGACAGGTAGCCATCTTGAGTGAGCTCGCCGCGCCGTTTGCGACACCTCGCCCCGTTTCTTGGCTTTTTCTTTATTTGTTTAGTATTCACTTTGTAGGATTTTCTTTCCTTTTATTTCGACTATTTTGTTATCGGCAAATATATTTATTTTCATTTTATTTTGTCTATCAAACGTGTCGTCGTTTATACGAACCCTCCCCTCTACCATTTTCGTTTCCTGAGTTAGATCGCGGTGCATAGCACCTGGTGCCCACGATCGAGCCCTTTTTCCGACGGTTTCTTTTCAGGATTTCAGGGCGATTGTGACGTGTGGGGTGTGTCGACACCCCCAACGAAGGGATAGTGAGATCCACGTCACAGTATTGATTATACTTGAAAACTAACGCAACATTCCTTTCAGCAACATCGTTTACTAGTTTTAATGAATTACAAAATTCAAGATTTTTTTGAAAGCCTTCATTCGTAGGCTATAATGATTCATTATGGCCTACGTATGAAAGCTTTCAAAAAAAGCTTCAAAATCTTCTCTTTCTAAAAATATTGTCAACATATCTAATAATTTTACGTTTATTACTGTTCAATCTATTAATACGCAAATAAATTGAATATGGATTGATTATTAATACATGATATAAGTGAATTTAAGATGAACTTTTACCATATTCTTTAGATAAGTAAGAATTTTTCTCTAGAAATTAATTGAAATTATGATTTATCAAATAATTAACAACTTTCGACCAATATTCTACTAAATTTTTGTAGATATTTACTTTAAAGTTGATCATTTTAGGTATTTATGTAAGTGATATAAATTGATGTTTTTGAGTTTTAAGAGAAAATAATCTCATAATTTCAAACCTGCCAAAGTTTGAGGCTCGATATCTTTGAGACGGCTAGACTTACGCGATACGTCATTCAGACCCTTTTTGTAGAGCATTAAATTTCCTATAAGATAACCCTTGGACATACTTGTGAAGTGATTCGTCATTGAGGTAGAAAATTCCAAATTTTTATCACAAATTTTTCTATGTTATTTAAATGGAAAACACACAATTACGAATCGCCACCTCTAAATATTAACATTAAGAGCTCCGGTTTTCACAGGGTCTTTTTCTAGCAATACTCTAACAATTTTTCAATGTTCTTGAAAAAAATAAAAAAAGTCGTTTTTTTTTCAAACACCCTAATATACAGGGTGTGCGACATTCGGTGTCGAAGCCGAAAGGTGGTGGTAGAGGGTGAAAATTGGAGACGAAAAGTCAAATACCATTTTTCGAAATTCGGAATAATTACCGAGTTATTAATTAAAACTTCTGGCCAATCAGAATGCTCCTTTAGATTCTGGTGTACATAATAAAAGTTTCAACTCGAACCTACTTGTCGGTAACAAAGCAGTAGTAGTAAGAAAAACAAAAGAAGTAAAATGTGTGTACTTCAAAAAATTGAATATCTTACTTCATTTATTACTACATTTATTTTACTACCACTACCACTACCACTACCACTACCACTACCACTACCACTACCACTACCACTACCACTACCACTACCACTACCACTACCACTACCACTACCACTACCACTACCACTACCACTACCACTACCACTACCACTACCACTACCACTACCACTACCACTACCACTACCACTACCACTACTACGACAAATTATTATTATTATTATTATTATTATTATTATTATTATTATTATTATTATTGTTATTAGTGTTGTTATTGTTGTTGTTGTTGTTGTTGTTGTTGTTGTTGTTGTTGTTGTTGTTGTTGTTATTATTATTATTATTATTATTATTATTACTATTATTATTATGATAATGCCATTATTATCATTATCATTATTTGTTATTATCATCGCTATTATTATTATTATCATTATCTTTATGGCTGCTATTTTTGTTATAGTGGTAGTTACATCTACCACAACTACTACTACTACTGCTACTGCAGTTATTATTATTATTACTATTGTTATGATTATGATTATGATTATTATTGTTATTATTGTTGTTGTTGTTATTATTATTATTATTATTATTATTATTATTATTATTATTATTATGATAATTCCATTACTATCATTAACATTATTGTTGTTCTCATTATTATCATCGTTATTATTATTACCATTATCTTTATGGCTGCTATTCTTGTTATACTGGTAGTTACAAATACCACAACTACTACTACTATTCTACTACTACTACTACCACTACAGTTATTATTATTATTATTGTTGTTGTTGTTGGTGTTACTACTGCTGCTGCTGCTGCTGCTCTTGTTACTACTACTACTGCAGTTTTTCATTATTATCATTATCATTATCACTCTTATTATTGTTGTTATTATTATTATCACGATCTTGATACTTAGAAAATGACGCGCTATCATTTCCTCACTACCTTGCGGTAGATAGCATAGTGCGCTTTTTTTAAAGTGGTTTCCCCAGTAGGCCTAATCCACCCTCACATTTAACACAAACAGTTGTTCGAAGTGCCGTCCTCCTTGTTGTACGCAAAGTTCGGCCCTTCGAACAACTTGTCGTGTTGCATGTTGAGCCATGTCTGGCGTAATAGCACCGAAGGACGCAACAATTGCTTCACGTACTTCATTTTCCGTGCTATCACGCCGATCCTCGATGAGGTTTTTGATATAGCCCCAGACAAAGAAGTCTAAGGGCGTAAGATCTGGTGACCGTGGTGGCCAGATCATCGGACCACCACGGCCTATCCATTTATCGGGATACTTTTCGTCAAGAATTTGACGGACTTGCCGTTGGAAATGGGCTGGTGCGCCGTCATGCTGGAAAATTAAATTTCTCCTAACGTCAAGTGCAACATCTTCCAAAAGCGTTGGAAGTGTATTTTGGAGAAAGTCCGCGTAAATATCACCTGTCAGACGCGGCGGGAGAAAGTATGGACCGATCTGAAAATTTTGAAGGAAAATATTTTGATCAATAGACAAAAATCGTTACTCTTTTTTCATTAGAACTCACCACTTTGTTCCCGGTGACTCCAGCCCATACATTTATACTGTATCTGTACTGAAATGCACCTTCTCTTATAAGGTGAGGATTCTCCTGCGCCCAGTACAAATGATTTCTCGAATTAAAAATCCCGTTGGGTGTGATCGTCGACTCATCCGTGTAAAGAATTGTGTCAGGGAATGAATTATCCCGCCGAGATTGCGCCAGAAAATCTGCGTGTTATTAACAAAAATTTTAGTTACTTTACGGTGAAAGTACCGCAATTACAAAAGAATAATGATAAAAAAACCTACTTTCACAAAAATTCACCCATTTCTCAAAATCTGTGGGGAACAGGTGCTGAACGCGCTGATAATGATAGGGGTGAAACCCATCGCTACGTAGAGTTCTGTGCACTAAGTAGGGAGATACACCCAAATCGCGTGCTGCACGTCGCACGCTTGTAGTGGGGTTTTCTTCGAAATGTTCTAGGACAGTATTCTCGTCTTCGACTTCATTTTGCAATGGCTTCTCATGGTGGTTATGGGCTAAACATGCCGTTTCTCGCATTTTTTGAACCACTCGAAAAATTGTTCTATCGCACGGATGTCGACGGTTGGGGTGCCGATCGGCATAAATTCTTACCGCAGCAAGGGCATTCTCACCCGCTCACCCGTTATAATGATAACATCCATGTATTCGCTCGGTGCAAAATTGATGCTTACTTCATATCATTGAACAATGAAAGAAAAGAACATCGCAATGCTGTTTTGATATCTTTCTACTTTCGGGTATACGGTATTTTCGGTAGTTGCGGTTGACATTTAGTGATATAATTAACAATGAATTTTACACCGAGCGAATACACCGACATGATTATTTGTTATGGAATAGCGGGCGAGAACGCCCTTGCTGCGGCAAGAATTTACGCCGATCGGCACCCCAACCGTCGACATCCGTGCGATAGAACAATTTTTCGAGTGGTTCAAAAAATGCGAGAAACGGCATGTTTAGCCCATAACCACCATGAGAAGCCATTGCAAAATGAAGTCGAAGACGAGAATACTGTCCTAGAACATTTCGAAGAAAACCCCACTACAAGCGTGCGACGTGCAGCACGCGATTTGGGTGTATCCCCCTACTTAGTGCGCAGAACTCTACGTAGCGATGGGTTTCACCCCTATCATTATCAGCGCGTTCAGCACCTGTTCCCCACAGATTTTGAGAAACGGGTGAATTTTTGTGAAGGTAGGTTTTTTTATCATTATTCTTTTGTAATTGCGGTACTTTCACCGTAAAGTAACTAAAATTTTTGTTAATAACACGCAGATTTTCTGGCGCAATGTCGGCGGGATAATTCATTCCCCGACACAATTCTTTACACGGATGAGTCGACGATCACACCCAACGGGATTTTTAATTCGAGAAATCATTTGTACTGGGCGCAGGAGAATCCTCACCTTATAAGAGAAGGTGCATTTCAGTACAGATACAGTATAAATGTATGGGCTGGAGTCATCGGGAACAAAGTGGTGAGTTTTAATGAAAAAAGAGTAAAGATTTTTGTCTATTGATCAAAATATTTTCCTTCAAAATTTTCAGATCGGTCCATACTTTCTTCCGCCGCGTTTGACAGGCGATATTTACGCAGACTTTCTGAAAAATAAATTGTCCTCACTTTTGGAAGATGTGTCCCTTGACGTGAGGAAACAGCTAATTTTCCAACACGACGGGGCACCAGCCCATTTTCAACGGCAAGTCCGTGAAATTCTTAATGAAAAGTATCCCGATAAGTGGATAGGCCGTGGTGGTCCGATGATCTGGCCACCACGGTCACCAGATCTTACGCCCTTAGACTTCTTTGTCTGGAGCTATATCAAAAACCTCATCGAGGATCGGCGTGATAGCACGGAAAATGAAGTACGTGAAGCAATTGTTGCGTCCTTCGGTGCTATTACGCCAGACATGGCTCAACATGCAACACGCGAAGTTGTTCGAAGGGCCGAACTTTGCGTACAACAAGGAGGACGGCACTCCGAACAACTTTTGTGTTAAATGTGAGGGTGGATTAGGCCTACTGGGGAAACCACTTTAAAAAAAGCGCACTATGCTATCTACCGCAAGGTAGTGAGGAAATGATAGCGCGTCATTTTCTAACAAGGAAAGGTCTCCAACCCGACCTCACCGATTTCAATAATTTTTGGATATGTTGTAGCACTCGAAAAACTAAGAGACACGTACTTTTTTTTATGTGCGGTAACTCGCTTTAAAGGGGTGGAAACTACCCCTAAAGTTTTATCCGAAAATCGTGTTTTTATCATATCTCGGCTTCTAATTAATATTTTTGAATAAAACAAAGTGGAAAATATTTGTCGTAAGAAGTCAAAGATTTTAGGTGTATTTATGACTCAAGGGGTTGCAACCCTTATTTTATATTTGAGGAAAACTAGATTTTTTATGCTTTTTTTCTTTATAAAAACTAGGATATGAACTGAAAAAAATAAAGAAAAGCATTTCCGTTTACTCTATCGAATATTTCAGTTGTCGTCTTTCAGGATTTTTTACGCAACCGCCCCCAAATACCGTAAACTACCCCTTAAAGTAATACATCGCATGTAATGATGAAACAAATTTTCTTTTTCTTGAGATTTATTACACGTGGAAAAAGAATGTAATTTATATAAAAAACAATCATTTTATACATTTTTTGTAATATAGTAGTATAAAAGGGGTGATAAAAGTCACCCCCAGAAGTGAATTATTCAATATAATTCGATATTTATTAATATTCTTTAATGGAACTGATTAAAAATTATTTTAAGGGAAGATTTATCTTTTTTTACGAAGGGATTTTTTACGCAACCGCCCCGAAATACCGTAAACTACCCCTTAAAGTAATACATCGCATATATTACTTTAAGGGAAATCTTCCCTTAAAAAATAATGTTTAATCAGTTCCATTAAAAAATATTAATAAATATCGAATTATATTGAATAATTCACTTTTGGGGGTGACTTTTATCACCCCTTTTATATTACTATATTGCAAACAATTTATAAAACGATTGTTTTTTATATAAATTACATTCTGTTTCCACGTGTAATAAATCTCAAGAAAAAAAAAATGTTTTCCATCATTACATACGATGTATTACGTTAAGGGGTAGTTTACGGTATTCGGGGGCGGTTGCGTAAAAAATCCTAAAACACAACAACTGAAATATTCGATAGAGTAAACGGAAATGCTTTTCTTTATTTTTTTCAGTTCATATCCTGGTTTTTATTAAGAAAAAAGCATAAAAAATCTAGTTTTCTTCAAATATAAAATAAGGGTTACAACCGCTTGGGTCATAAATACACCTAAAATCTTCGACTACTTATGACAAAGATTTTCCACTTTGTTTTATTAAAAGATATTAATTAGAAGCCGAGATATGATAAAAAAAACGATTTTCGGATAAAACTTTAGGGGTGATTTTCACCCCTTTATAGCGAGTTACCGCAGATAAAAAAAATACGTGTCTCTTAGTTTTTCGAGTACTACAACATATCCAAAAATTATTGAAATCGGTGAGGTCGGGTTGGAGACCTTTCCTTGTAAGTATCAAGATCGTGATAATAATAATAATAACAATAATAAGAGTGATAATGATAATGATAATAATGAAAACTGCAGTAGTAGTAGTAACAAGAGCAGCAGTAGCAGCAGCAGTAACAACAACAACAACAACAATAAAAATAATAATAATAATAATAACGATGATAATAATGATAATAACAATAATGTTAATGATAGTAATGGAATTATCATAATAATAATAATAATAATGATAATAATAACAACAACAATAATGACAATAATAATCATAATCATAACAATAGTAATAATAATAATAACTGCAGTAGCAGTAGCAGTAGCAGTAGTAGTTGTGGTAGATGTAACTACCACTATAACAAAAATAGCAGCTATAAAGATAATGATAATAATAATAATAGCGATGATAATAATGATAATGATAATAATGGCATTATCATAATAATAACAGTAATAATAATAATAATAATAATAATAACAATAAGTGTCGTAGTAGTAGAAGTAGTGTAGTAGTAGAGTAGTAGTTGTAGAAGTAGTGTAGTAGTAGAGTAGTAGTAGTAGTAGTAGTAGTAGTAGTAGTAGTAGTAGTAGTAGTAGTAGTAAAATAAATGTAGTAATAAATGAAGTAAGATATTCAATTTTTTGAAGTACACACATTTTACTTCTTTTGTTTTTCTTATTACTACTGCTTTGTTACTGTCGACTGCACGATGTTTCATCTAAGACTTTAACACAATTTCATACAAATATTTTGTCAAACATATGTTGAACACTCGCCTACCTAAACTCAATACAGTCCACACAACACAATACTATCTTCATATAATAGTTTTTATATCTACAACCCTGTTGCTTATGCTAATCATAAACCTCTTTGAGTAAAATCCCTTCTAACCTCTTTCTACTACAGGCCATAAAACTAAATGAACTATTCATACTGTACATTATTCGGGAAATTCCTTCATTTAGTACATTTGCTAAACACGTGTGCAACTGGACATCTTCTTGTCATTAAGGTAACCCCCTTTTTATTACTCAGATTACTTCCTTATACAAAAAATTTAGAAAGCGTTTTACCCTTAAACTTAGGTCAGCTACTCTACCATATAAACTACCACCCCCACGAGTTTACATTAGACACCCTTATTACCAATCAGGGTTGAGAAACGGACAAATCATCCCTTCTTTTGCACATTTAGCAAACAAGCAACATTAGGTTTCTTCCTTTAAACTATTTGGCTAGCGAGGTAGTCTTCAGATACAGACAGAACAGAACACACCGCGAACACGACTCCAACTGTATAACTTTTTCTTAAAAATAAATTTAAGTGTCATTTTTGTTAATGTTAAGAAATGATATTTATTTATCTTCCTTACCAGAACTAACTAGTGCAATATTAAGTTGGCGCACAGCACCGTGTACGTGACATTCACGATACGGTACATTTTTTGGTCCTTCGAGCCGGATAGTGATTCGCGAACTAGTGACTGTACTTGAAAATAAATAATCAAACTGTATCTAATCAGACTCGATCAATAAACTGGTGACAACATATCGAAGTGTAGTTGAACGTGCATTTTCAATCGAATCCAACCACTGGACAATACCTGAAGGACGTGTGAGAAATAACTCACGACTCTCATCGCGCTATCGCAGTCACATCAGCTCCAGCTAATCGGAAGGATATCACATCATAAACTTGAGATGCTGCATCGGTAAGCTCGTTACAATTACGTCACCATATCCTTTAACACATTTCCAATTGCTTCAATTCGTTACAATGGCCGAACAATTAGGAAAACTTAAGCAAAGAAGAACAAGAGTTAAAGCTCAGCAGACCAGCTTCAAGAAATATTTAATAGAACAATTTCCAGTCACCAAAGACATCATTCAATTACGTTTACGTCTGAAGAAATTTGAAGAATTATGGTCAACATTTGATACGTTACAATCTGAACTTGAAATTTTGGATCCTGATACTGAAGACGAATTTGAAAAACGGGAAGAAATAGAAAACGTATTTTATGAATTAGTTACACAAGCTCAAAAATTACTAGAAGAATCAACTCCACCTACATCCAATGCTTCTGGAAGTCAACTATCAACTAATTCCGAGAATGGTACACATATCACTAATACGAAATTGCCTAAAATAAATTTACCCGAGTTCAACGGATCGTTCGAAAAATGGTTATCATTCAAAGATGCCTTTACTTCATTAATTCATAATAATAAATCATTAGACTCAGTTCAAAAATTGCAATATCTTAGATCGTGTTTAATCGGTGAAGCCGCGCAAGCGATTGAATCCTTTGAAACAACTGCAAATAATTATGAAAATGCTTGGTCTTTGATAACGGAGTTATATAGCAACACGCGTGTAATAATATTACGCCATTTAACTCTTTTATTTAAATTACCTGCAATGCAAAGAGAATCGTCACAATCGTTACGACAACTAATAAATGGAGTACAACAACATTTACGTGCACTAAAATCATTAGATCAACCTACGGAACATTGGGATGCTATTATTGTACATCTTCTTACTCAGCGATTGGACAAGGCAACACTCAATGAATGGAATCATTCTTTAACTGATACGGATATGCCATCCTTGAAAACAATGATCACCTTCCTCACGAGAGTAAGTCAAGATTCAGGAAATTCTGTTGTATCTGAAACCCTGTCAAGTAACAAGTCACAAGTGAATGTAGACACTCGCAAACAGCGGCATAATCGCTCTTTTCTTTCCGCTCAGATTTCTTGTCCCATTTGCACAGGATCGCACTACATTCAAAAATGTCCAAAATTCATAAATTTAAATATCCAGGAAAGAATTACTTCTGCAAAAGGTGCATCGCTATGCCTCAACTGTCTTCGACGTAATCATTCAACGTCGCAATGCAAATCTCGAAGCTGCCAGAAATGCAATAAAAGGCACAATACCTTATTGCATATTAATAACAATAATACCTCTTCTCCAATTACGGAAACAACAAATACTTCTACGCAGGAAAACACCTTTACTTCAACACCTGGAACATCAAATCAAACTACTTTAACAAATACACTTACTGCAGTACCCTCAGAAGTATTGTTATCAACTGCTATCATGTATATAATTGATCAGCAAGGCAATCAACATAGATGCAGAGCACTGCTCGATTCGGCATCTCAGTCTAACTTTATAACTTCACATCTTGCCAATAGGCTAGGTCTGAAAAAGACAGAAGTCGCAACTCCAATATCAGGACTCAACAACATAATCACGAAGACAAAATACTTAATTACAGCCACGATCAAATCTAGAGACAACTCGTTTTCTTCTAAATTACAATTTCTAACTGTTCCACAGATCACAGGTTTGTTACCTGCTAGACAGGTAGCTAGACAAACAATAGAAATTCCTAAAAATATCGTCCTAGCTGATCCGGAGTTCCATAAACCAGCTGAAATAGATATCCTTATCGGAGCTGGATTATTCTTCTCGCTGCTGTGTACAGGACAATTTAAGGTTGCAACTGGAAATAGTACATCAAGGGATCCTTCACCAATTCTACAGAAGACTCGTCTCGGCTGGATAATATCGGGTGAATTTCCACAAAATGCCACTCACAAGACAAGCTACGCCTTTTTTACTAATACTTGTCTTGACAATGGAAGGAAACAAGAATTGTCAACGCTGGATGATCAAATGAACAAATTTTGGAATGTCGAGGAAAAATCTCAAATTCAACCTCATCTTTCTGATGACGAAAAAATGTGTGAAAAACACTTTGAATCAAATGTATCCCGAGATAAACAAGGCAGATACATTGTGAAATTACCTTTTAATAACAAACAAGCTCAATTAGGAGACTCCTACAATATGGCTAAACGACGTTTAGAAGGCATTGAACGTAAATTAAATTCACAACCAGGATTAAAGGAGGAATATCATAAATTCTTGAACAAATATCAAGAACTCGGTCATATGACTGAAGTAAGCACCGAGGCTCTCAACAACGGATATTACCTACCGCATCACCCCGTAGTTAAAGAATCCAGTACCACAACGAAGATACGCGTCGTTTTTGATGGATCTGCCAAAACCACTGCAGGCCTGTCCTTGAATGACACACTCATGATAGGACCCACAATTCAAAATGATCTTTTTTCAATTACTCTTCGGTTCCGTACATATAACTACGTTCTTTCAGCTGATATTGAGAAGATGTACAGACAAGTTCTCGTACACCCTGATGATAGACGATATCAACGCATTTTATGGCGAAAAATGCCAGAAGATAATATCAAAACGTATGAATTAAATACAGTCACTTACGGACTAGCAGCAGCACCTTACTTAGCCATTCGCTGTTTACATCAGTTAGCTGAAGATGAAAGAGACAATTTTCCAGAAGCTGCTACAATTCTACAAAGAGATTTCTACGTAGACGATTTGTTAACAGGTGCAAATACATTTGAAGAAGCTATGATACTAAGAGATCAATTAATAGAACTTCTTAGCACTGGAGGATTTCACTTGCGTCAGTGGTGTTCCAACGAGCAAAAATTATTCTGTGGATTAGAAAAGGGCACATTAAATCGTCAGCTTCAACTTGATAAGGAATCAACTATAAAGACCCTAGGCATTCATTGGAATTCTTCTTCGGATTCTATTATTTACACCGTCAGTGCACCATATAACTCTACAAAGATAACTAAGAGAATCATGTTGTCCGAAATAGCCAAACTTTTCGACCCTCTCGGTCTTCTCGGTCCAGTAATTGTGGAAGCTAAGGTAATGATGCAACAATTATGGCAACACAAGCTTCATTGGGACGAATCCGTTCCTTTGATCATACATACTTCATGGATGGAATATAAAAGGCAACTTACATCTCTTAACAATTTAACGCTACCTCGCAAGGTTATTGCAAGCAACTTTCAAACCCTGCAACTTCACGGATTTTGCGACGCAAGTGAACGCGCGTACGGTGCATGCATCTACTTACGTAGCACCGAACCAAATGGAGACAATACATCCAGATTAATTTGTTCAAAATCACGCGTCGCTCCGTTAAAAACTATTACCATCCCAAGATTAGAGTTATGTGCAGCTCAATTATTAGTAAATTTATACAACACGGTAATTAACTCCTTGAACCTTAATATCAGTAAGGCGATATTCTGGACTGATTCCATGATAACTTTACACTGGATCAATACTTCTCCTCGAAATCTGAAGACATTTGTGGCAAATCGTATCGCAGATATTCAAAATATCACATCACCTTCTCAATGGAGACATGTACCATCAACCACTAATCCAGCGGATTCCTTGTCAAGAGGACAATTACCGAAAGAATTTTTGAACAACGATACATGGTATAACGGACCTTCCTGGTTGAACGAAGATGAAACGTTGTGGCCCAAAACTTCAATTTCATCTAGCATTAATATTCCAGAACAACGTAGCACTACATGTTTGACGAACACATCATCAGATTTTATGGATAACTTGTTAAAAAGGTATTCATCATTAACTAAATTGAAACGCGTGTTAGCATATTGTCTCAGAGTTAAAAAAGGTAACAGAGCAAAAGCCAAGACAATTCATCTTACAAACGATGAATTAGATAATGCTATGGACATTATTATTATTAACACTCAACAGCAAGGATTTAGAGATGATATCTATAACCTAAAAAAGCATGGGTCTCTTTTTAACACCAGCAAACTACGATCGTTAAACCCATTTTTGGATGCCAAGGGAATTTTACGAGTCGGTGGACGGCTACAACATGCCAACATTCCGTTAGCACAGCAACATCCTATTCTACTTCCGCGATCTCATCATGTGACTAAATTGATAATGCAATTTGAGCACCTAAAAAACTATCATGCTGGAATACAAGGGACACTTTACGCTATAAGACGCACATACTGGCCAATTGACGGTCGTAATCAAATACGTCGCATCATCCACGAATGCAAAAACTGTTCACGACTGAATCCACGTAATTTTCAATACATCATGGGAAACTTACCCTCTGAACGAGTAACAATATCGCGACCTTTTATCAACGTCGGCGTAGACTACTGCGGACCTTTTTATATTAAAGAGAAAAGGCATAGAAATAGAAACCGAATTAAAGTCTATGTAGCGGTTTTTATCTGCTTAGCCACCAAGGCTGTTCATTTAGAGACTGTCAGCGATTTGTCAACCGAGGCATTTTTAGCAGCTTTAAGGCGATTTGTTGCAAGACGCGGTAAATGTTCGACCATACATTCGGATAATGCTACAAATTTTATAGGAGCAAAGGGCGAATATGAAGAAATTATTAAATTATTAAATTCCAAAGAGCACAAAGATAAAGTCATCCAATTTTCAACCAACGAGGGAATCGAGTGGAAGTTCATTCCACCAAGAGCTCCACATTTCGGTGGACTTTGGGAAGCTGCTGTTAGATCATTTAAACATCACATGAAGCGGACCATAGGAGATGCGTTATTCACATATGAAGATTTGAACACATATGTTATCGAAATTGAAGCAATCCTGAATTCGCGACCACTTACTCCTATTTCCTCTGATCCCAATGATCCCATAGCTCTTACTCCTGGACATTTTCTTATTGGTGACAGCCTAACGAGTTTACCAGAAGAAAGATTATTGACTACAATGTCTAATCGATTATCATCTTGGAAACATATACAAAAATTGAAGCAACATTTTTGGTCCAGATGGTATAAGGAATATATAAATGAATTAACAGTTAGGAATAAATGGCATTCAGGAACCGCCAATATTCAAAGGGACACAATAGTATTGTTGAAGGAGGATAATGTACCACCGTTGCAGTGGCCATTAGGTCGAATCATAGACGTACATCCAGGAGACGACGGAATCATCAGGGTCGTCACAGTTAAAACAACGAAAGGCACTTACAAACGAAGTGTCAAAAAATTGGCACCTCTTTATCACGATGACCATCCAAAGCAGCAGTCAACCTGAACTTCATCTCGCGACAAAATACTTATTCCATTGAACCAGTAGTCGTTCAAGGCGGGGAGGATGTCGACTGCACGATGTTTCATCTAAGACTTTAACACAATTTCATACAAATATTTTGTCAAACATATGTTGAACACTCGCCTACCTAAACTCAATACAGTCCACACAACACAATACTATCTTCATATAATAGTTTTTATATCTACAACCCTGTTGCTTATGCTAATCATAAACCTCTTTGAGTAAAATCCCTTCTAACCTCTTTCTACTACAGGCCATAAAACTAAATGAACTATTCATACTGTACATTATTCGGGAAATTCCTTCATTTAGTACATTTGCTAAACACGTGTGCAACTGGACATCTTCTTGTCATTAAGGTAACCCCCTTTTTATTACTCAGATTACTTCCTTATACAAAAAATTTAGAAAGCGTTTTACCCTTAACCTTAGGTCAGCTACGCTACCATATAAACTACCACCCCCACGAGTTTACATTAGACACCCTTATTACCAATCAGGGTTGAGAAACGGACAAATCATCCCTTCTTTTGCACATTTAGCAAACAAGCAACATTAGGTTTCTTCCTTTAAACTATTTGGCTAGCGAGGTAGTCTTCAGATACAGACAGAACAGAACACACCGCGAACACGACTCCAACTGTATAACTTTTTCTTAAAAATAAATTTAAGTGTCATTTTTGTTAATGTTAAGAAATGATATTTATTTATCTTCCTTACCAGAACTAACTAGTGCAATATTAAGTTGGCGCACAGCACCGTGTACGTGACATTCACGATACGGTACAGTTACCGACAAGTAGGTTCGAGTTGAAACTTTTGTTATGTACACCAAAATCTAAAGGAGCATTCTGATTGGCCAGAAGTTTTAATTAATAACTCGGTAATTATTCCGAATTTCGAAAAATGGTATTTGACTTTTCGTCTCCAATTTTCACCCTCTACCACCACCTTTCGGCTTCGACACCGAATGTCGCACACCCTGTATATGTATGTATTGGGTTAAGTGATCAGCAATAAATAATCCAACTAACCGATGATTTGGATCGCAATCGTAGTTTTAGTAGTGGATAGGTATGTATCTGTGTGTGTGTGTGTGTGTGGGTGCGCATATACAGGGTGATTCAGAAGGATTATCTTTCCCGAAAGTTGCTTGTTGGAAAAATTTGTCTGAATCGATTGGGGTTTTCAAAAATATTTTATCTTGAACGGTTCCCGAGAAAATAAATTTCGAAAATTAATTATTTGACCACTTTCCCTCGCTCACTGTTCTCCCCACCAGACGTCGAGGGTAACGGTAGGGGCGAAGCGGCCGTTGCTATGCGCGCAAACTTTCAGCTTTGCGGCAATCGTAATCAGCTGTTCTTCAATAACATCGCGCACTTTTTTTTTCGGGGAGCTTTCACGCACGTACACTGCTAAAAGACGATAGTTCTCAACCTTTAATGCGATTGTGGAGGATGGGTGAGGAATGAAATAGATATTTCATTCGTTTTATTAAAAACAAAATTTTAATATGATGGAGCCTGAGGAAATATGGTTAAATCAGTATCTACTAACTGTTTCATTTGTACAATATTACTTGATCGTCACGCAAATTTCATATGTTATTATGTTTTTTTATTATGTTCTTTAGCATATGTATTAATGGTTACGTTGTGCACTTTAGAAAATAATTCCAATTCATTGCTAATTATGAATCGGAAAAATTGAAATTTTCAAACAATTTTCATTTGCAAAAAAGATTTTTAACAACAAAAGTTCTTTTCTTTAGACCAAGAAGGAATTATTGATAAATTGTTAAATTATTGAACTAATAATTAAACCAGTACTTTATAAATAAAATAATAAACTATTAATAACTTATTTAAAAAAATATAACGACTTCAGAGTTAAAAATATTAATAAATCATTTTATCATTTGCTGTATTTTAGTCTATCTCTGTATTAACTACATGGCCACAAATTCTTCAATGTACTCCTCCAGTTGTATGCGTGTCGATAATGTTTGTAAAATGTTTCACAGTAATAATCAATAAACGAAAGGTGGGTATCTATTTTTTTGGGGGAATTCTGTAAATTCTATGACTCTTTTTTATTATTTTATTAAGTTAGAATACCACAAATTTTCAAAATTTTTTCTTTCTTCTACATCCGAATTATTTGTGCTTAAATCATACACCCTTAAAAAATCCGTTCCCCGAAAAATGAATAAATGTTCGTTTCGAAACATGGTATTACGCCTTTCCATTTATTTTCAGCCCTCCAAAAAAATGCTGTGGCTTACAGAAGAGAGAAAAGCTTATTTTTTTACTAAAAAGTACCCCAAATTGTAGGTGAGAGGAACCTCAGAATCCTTTAAAAGTTCGTTCCCTCAAAAATCGAAAATCGATTGTTCTGGAACATGAAATTACACCTTCCGGTGCATTTTCAAGCTTCCAAAAAAATGCCGCCTCTCGCAGTAGCGAGATACGTCTCTTTTTTGGATAAAAATTTCCTCGAATTGTAGGTAAAACAGATCTGATACACCCTTAAAAATCCGTTCCCCGAAAAATGAATGAATGTTCGTTTCGAAACATGGTATTACGCCTTTCCATTTATTTTCAGCACTCCAAAAAAATGCTGTGGCTTACAGAAGAGAGAAAAGCTTATTTTTTGACTAAAAAGTACCCCAAATTGTAGGTGAGATGAATCTCAGAATCCTTTAAAAGTTCGTTCCCTCAAAAATCGAAAATCGATCGTTCTGGAACATGAAATTACACCTTCCGGTGCATTTTCGAGCTTCCAAAAAAAATGCCGCCTCTCGCAGTAGCGAGATACGTCTCTTTTTTGGATAAAAATTTCCTCGAATGGTAGGTAAAACAGATCTGATACACCCTTAAAAAATCCGTTCCCCGAAAAATGAATGAATGTTCGTTTCGAAACATTGGATTACGCCCTTCCAATTATTTTCAGCCCTCCAAAAAAATGCTGCGGCTTACAGGAAGAGAAAAAAGTTCATTTTTTTAATAAAAAGTACCCCAAATTGTTGGTGAGATAAATCTCAGAATCCTTCAAAAATTCGTTTCCTCAAAAATTGAAGAATAGTCGTTTTGGAACGTAAAATTACACCTTGCGATGTATTTTCAGCCTTCCAAAAAAATGCTACAGCATGGAAAAGTGATAAATGTTTCTTTTTTGATTAGAAAGTGCCCCGAATTGCAAGTGAAACGAATCTCAGTTTTCCATAAAAAATTCGTCTCCTTGCAGGAGAGCAAGAAATGTTTCATTTCTCAAAACCAAAATGTATTCAATCCCTTTAAAAACCTATTCCTACGAAAATCATACAAACGTCATTAGTTTTCAACCTTTAAAAAATATAAATACTGCTGCTTAAAACAGCGTAAAAAACGTATGGATTTTCGTATGTTTTAGTATGATTTTGTGGCCCTGAAAAGGGCCGATTAATGCATCGGATTCACGGCTGTTCCTTGAGGAACTCCTTCATCTCCTCAAAGTGTCGCAAAAACATTGCATGTACTTTGGGCACATGTTTCTTCACAGATCGTAAGCTTGTATTGGCGGGTAATATTTGGGGTACGATCTTGATTTCCCAAATATGTATTACCGGCTTTTTTATACGACGCTGCTTTTATGCGAGCAAACAACAAATTCAGCTTAATGAATCTGTTGACGCCGTATACGATCTTTATCGCTACCGCAATGTCCATCCAATGAATAAACATTTTATGATATCGATTAAAATTATCTTGTTCTGTCTCTGAAATTATACTTTTTAATCGAATGCTTTAATTGCGAAAGGAATTTGAAACTTCGACACCTACCGGCGATAAAATAGGAAGATAGTTGTAGCAAAATAAAATTTTAAACACAGACTATCTTTTGTTTTGGAACGAACTTTTCGGTGGCATTACATTACAGATGATGTAGATATGCAATGAATTTGGCCCGGAATCGGGAGCATTTTTTCTCGGATATGCTACGCTCCTGATTCTGACTTAGAACTGTCCTGTTATTAGTCAACTTTAAGATTAATTATCTCGGAAACTACTTATCGTAGGACAAAATGCAAAAATACGTGTCCCTTATTTTTCCACGAAGAATATGCCTGTAAAAGGATTCGCGAACATTCTGAATCACCCTGTATTGGCTTGTTTATGATAAATAAATTACAAACAAATAAATATTATTATGGTCACATAATATTCAAAAGAAGAAAAGCATTTTTTTCATTTGAAAATAAAACAATGAAAATGTATGCGTTTCTAATGCAACAGGTATTATTGGCATTAGCAACGTATTAATATTTTTCACTTCTATAACAACGAAATCAATCGTTGATATTCAAGTTGTGAGTGAACGATTTTGTAGTCATTAAAAGGTATTTTGTGCGGTATGTCGAAAATCGAAGGAAGATTCACTGCTTTATACTTTCATGCCCACCTCAACCAACTCGTGAAACTCCGCGGTTTCTTGGCAACCAAGCGTAATGAGTATGAAACGTTAGACCTTACAAATGTGAAAGAGTTAATTCCTGTGAGGAAGGCCATTACAAGCTCACATCTGTCAGTGCAAGATACGCTAAGCCTTGGATCATACCCCGCTTTGCATGGCGGTGTGCATCAGTTTTTAAATAAGGCTATCTGAGAATTCGATGTGAGTATTGCAGCACGGTTGATTGCACAATGGTGAGTACGAGTCACACGTTCTCATGCACGCGGATTAGCTCATTAACGACCAAACTGACATGTTTGAGACCGCCTACTTTGACTTTAATTCTCAGCAGGTTTTGGAAGTTTTCCATTATCAAGAGGTACATAATCCGCTTTATTTTTTAACGCTCTTTTCAATGGTATACTTAAAAAAATTCAAAAACCAATATTTATATTATTTTTGCAAAAACATCTGAAAAATCCATGTGTTGCCGGGGGCTCCATTTTATAGGCCAGACGAGCCGTGGTCTACATTTTTTCAAGGTTTTGTTCTAATATTTTCACAAAAAATATAAATATTGGTTTTTAAATTTTTAAAATACATCATTGGAAAGAGCGGTAAGTAATACAGCGGATTATGTTCCTCCCGATAATCAAAAATTTTCGTCTCGAAAATATCAGGTTGGCCGTTAATGGGTTAACGTCGATACTGAAAGTAAAATTCGCGCGCGCGCGCACACACACAGTCATACACAGAAATACACGCACATAATTTTAAACATTTGTTGTAGGATACACAAAATCGGCAAGAGATATGATGAAAAAATAAAGTGAAATAATGAAACAATAAAAATAAAACTTTCTTATGAAATTCACGTTGAATTTTTTTGGTAGGTTCTATTGTCAAAACAAAATAAATAAAGATCTAAGAAACGTTAGTGTGCCAAAAACAATATAGATTCTGGAAAAAATATCTGACTGCAAAATGTCTCCTGACGATCCTCGGATTTCCCTCTTAAGGAAATGGTTAAGAAGAGTTGGTGTAAACCACGATGCACTTATTTCCCTCCAGACTTCTCATGGTCCTTTGAATCCAACAGAAGTAATATTAATTCGAAAGCATGTACTTTATAGCCTAAATGAATATGTTGGTACGGTAATGAGCAGTGAGCAGTCGATGAATAACAAAGATATCCAAAGTTTAGTGTAAGTTAATCAACTTGAGGAAAAGACCGCAGAATAAATTGAAAAGTAAACACACACACGCGCGCGCGCGTGCGTTGATGATTAGATTACTTATTTAATATACTAATAACTTGTATTCCAATAGTCATCTCGATTGTCGGATCCCGTTATCACCCAGTAAAGTATCATCACCTTTCATTCGTCCCGAATCTTCCGACAATACTGAAGACGTACAGTCAGCGACTGCTTCATCGCCCAATATTGAAGCACGTAGTGTTGCAATATCGTATTGCAACAGCACGGAGAGTAACACTAGGTTAGTGCTTACAACGCTTTATTCGCGAAAAGTATGCTAGCGTGAACATCAATTCATGAATGCTACCGTATACTATAGTGGTCAAAAGTTTAGAGCACCCCACTTCATTTAAAAAGCACGTGAAAATACTCATTTTTTATTTCACGGCATTTTGCGAAAAAAATTCGTACATAAATTTGGGAAAAACCATTTTGTAGCTCTTTTCAAATCCTTCAAAAAACATTCATTAGAAATTCCTTTCCTTTTGGGCGCAGTCAGAAGCATTCCAATGGTTGCAAAAATGATCAAAAGCCTATTGAAATGCAAATTTATGATGATATTTAGCATTTTTGCAACCATTGGAATGCTTCTGGCTGTGCCAAAATATAAGAAAAGAAATTTCTAGCGAGTGTTTTTTGAAGGATTTGAAAAGAGCTACAAAATGCTTTTTTGCAAATCTGGAAGTGGGGTGTTCTGAACTTTTGACCACTATTATCAATTACACGCGCACAAATTTTGCACTAACATACACACCCACCTACGCACCCACGAAAACACAAATACACGCGCAAAATACACAAACGCACACACACATGTACGCGTATTTGCAAATGTAGTCGATCGGTGAGCCGATTATCACGGCGCTTACTGAATGCAACCGCTTTTTATATTTATTAAACAATTATATCCCAATAGTTATCTCAATCATCCCGTCCCATCACCACACGATGAAGAAACTGCAAGCAGCAATATTTCCCAAACTTCTGGTGACAATGAAAATGTTACATCGGAGACTTCATCGTTAATTATGGAAACACCTGCTGTCGAATTATCATCCAACAGATCACACAGTAACATTAGGTCAGTGCTGAAAACGCTTTTTTCATTGAATGTGCTCGCATGCTTGCACGCACACACACACGCGCGCGCACGCACTCACACTACACACACACACACACCTATACATACGCTTGCGCGAAGGCAATCACTAAATTTACATACCCCGAACCCAACCCGCAAACTACCACACAATTTTCGTAATTACTATAAACCTCCGTCGATTCATATAACTATCATCATTTCATTTTACCACGTTATAGTGCAAGTACTTCTTCAGCCTGTGACAACAATCATGCAGTATCAACTTCAAAAAGAAATGCCAGTCCATTGTCAAATCACATGAACAAGAAAAAGAAACAAGGTCGGCCAACAATGAAAATTTTTGTAGCATGAGGTATTATATGGGCCAAGTATGGTGGTTTCGACATTTTACCAGGCTAGGTGGAGAGAGTTGATGCTGAGTCGTTAAGAGTCAGTTTTTTTGACGGCGCAAGGGAAACCTTCAAATGCTACAAATACATAAATGCATCACTTTCTTTAGTTTCTTGCACGCACCATAGACGAATTATCATCGGATTATTTTTTATTCTGATTATAAACTGATAGATGGATTAATGTCGAAACTTTTTTTTGTGTATAAATCCAGGGAGTATGTCATTCTTCTTTTTTTCATCGCATACGATAGATGAAGCAACTTCTGATTTTTTTTGCATTTCAAGCTGTGACACAAGCATTAGGCACGTTGAAAATCTGCTACGCGGTCAACGGATAAGATTATAAGATGATTCACTAACTACTTTTCATTTCTAATTAATATTTTTTATAAAAAAAGATATATTTATCAAAAGAGCATTGCCAAAAATGCTCGAATGCCATTAGTATTAGTAAAAATAATTTTAAGTTCTATATTTATATAAATCGCAATAAAAAAGAAGCATTTGTATCATTTCTGAGATCTCGCAAAAACGGCTATAAGGATTATTAGTTGATAACATAACATTTATTTCATGTATTACAAAGAGTCGAAAAATGTAATAAATATTTATTACATTAAACGTCTTCGATTTAGTCGCAAGGAAGATTTCTTGCTGCAATTGGTTATGGAAGTACAACGTAGGTATCAAAGACTATTCACTATGTGAACAATTGCTTTTCAATATAACATTTGGAAACAGACATACCGACTGCTAAGAAACGAAAGGGTGGAAAGCTTACGCGTATACACGGAGGATAACAAGATAAACAGGAATAAATCGGAAATAAATTTCAGGGTCATTCAATATATGACAAAAATATATTCTCGATATAATTCATATATGAGGATTCATATAAATAATGATCGACGGTTTACGGTATCTCATAAAAAACGATAAACAACCATAAGAAACTATTTCGTTATATCAGAATTCTATCAGAATTTTTCGATAACATTTTATTTAGAACGATTAATAACGATTAATATGCTTTACTCGTTTATTTATGACAAATATGAATTAGATCGTCGATTTGTTGATTCCCATAGAAAACGATAGCAAACTTCAAGAAACCATTTGGTTATATAAGGTTTCAATCATAATTTTCCGATAAAATTGCATTAAAAATGGTTCCATAACACTGCAATCGATTGCGTAATTTCTATACAAAAGATACAATCCCATAGACACCTTATCATTCTGTCTATATTCAAACTTATATCCATTGTATAGTATATTTATTATAAAACATATAGGATTTTGATCGTGAAATTACGATAGCACTTCGTAAATTCACGAACCAAAGTCCGTATTTGGAACGATAGGATTTTTTTTATCGTTTCCTATAATATATTTTTACCAGGGATTTCTCCTATACAGTATACAGGGTGTTCATTTGAAAACTTTCTAGCTGAATATTTCGAAAAGTATGGAAGATATTTAAAAAATATAAAACACGTGTCCAAGTATTTCAAGGGGGAAGCAGGGGGGCAGTATCAGTTATTTATTTGGGTGGCGTTTTCAAGGCCATTTGAAGGTCAACTTTGTTTTTTTAAATAGAAGCCTCTATTTTTTGTTATGGGACCTTATTGTATCTAAAAAAACCAGCAATTTTCGTAGGAAACTTTTTTTGTCCGATCACTATTTTCGGAAATAATTAAAGATAAGTGGAGCGAGGCATAGTTGGAAAAAATTTATTACATAGCTGCAACAAACAAATAGATATTTATTACATAGGTATAATAAATTGTCAAAATGTTCTCCGTTGTTTTCCCAGCGCAACATTAACGATTTGCATCAAAGGATTTTACACATTGATATGTCACCCTCCACTTATTTTTAATTATTTCCGAAAGTAGTGTTCGGACAAAAAAAGGTTTCCTACGAAAGTCGCTGGTTTTTTTACGTACAAAAAGATCCCATAATAAAAAATAGAGGTTTCCATTAAAAAAAAACAAAGTTGACCTTCAAATGACCTTGAAAACGCAACCCAAATAAAAAACTAATACTGCCCCCCTGCTTTCCCCTCGAAATACTCGGACACGTGTTTTATATTTCTTAAATATCTTGCATGCTTTTCGAAATATTCAGCCTGAAAGTTTTCAAATGAACACCCTGTATATTCACTTTTATTCAGCTTTCGAGAAAGGGTACAGCTATCGTGTGCTAATCTAATTCTCGGAGCCACCATTCCATGTAACCGCTCTACACGATTTTCCCTGAAATCTATTCGACTGAAACGTACATCCAAGTACTCATGTACTTAGACTCCAATTGTACTATCGTATGGCGTATGTATGTAATATCACACAATCTCTGTACGGAGAGGTTCAATTTTCGAGGTGGAATAATTTCGTTCATGAAAATACGTGGCGATATACTTTGGATACCGTGAATTGCCATTTTTCGAAATTTTGGGATTTTTAGATGTGTTTTTTCTGCAAGTTCCTGAAAATCAAAATTCGAAATGTGGAATTTTGGATTTACGGAATTTTTTCGGAACGTTTCTTTTATATTTTGCTACGGTTGGGTTGCCTGACAATTTTTAGAAAGTCCATATTACAAGCGCATCAGAGCTGCAATTCTATTGATGCACTGGATAATATTGTAACAAAATGCACAAACGAAAAAATAAAATGATGTTTTAGATTCTGTTAAAGTAAGGTCTCTTCACAACTTTTACTTGGATCTCATTGCAAGCGTGTTGGAAATGCATTTTTCTCGATGTTGCTGTTATTATTACTATTATTATTATTATTGTTGTTATTATTATTATTATTATTACTGCATCGTGCTTCTATTAATTTTTATTTTTGTTCATTAGTTTAACCAAAAAATAATTGCACTTTTTTGTATAAATCAAATGTACGTCCATCTGTTAGAAAATAATGTAATTACTTTTTGATCTACTTACTATTATTATTATTCTCATTATTACTGTAATTATTATTATCATTATATTATTATCATTACTTTCACAATTTTTGCATTTTATTGTATGTAAAAAAAATTCCTTCCCAGATCCGGCTATTCTTTGGTTCCCAAAAAGTGTCAACTAAAGCATCGTTTTACGTGAAACCTATCACTTCCTATTCTTTAAATTCAGCAGGATTATGGAGACTCAAGGAACAGCGAAACGTCAAGAAACACCATTCACGAGATCCCAGAGAAGACGCATGATGTCCCGTCGTCGAAAGTCGTGCGGTTAAATTCCTTCGACCTGGAGAACTACTAGTACCGTTCTGGGAGTCGTACCGGTAAAAATCACGGCACTGCATTAATATCGGGGTAATATACAGGGTGTCCCAGCTAACTTGACCACCTTAAAATACCTGGCTTAGTGTTGGTAAATGTATTCAAGGTGGTCAAGTTAGCTGGGACACCCTGTATAATAATATACATGACAGACGATGTATGCAATTCGCATAAACATGTATATTTATATATATAGGTATCTGTATTTTCCTGCAGTTACATTTCCTCTCCTCTCCTCTCCTCTCCTCTCCTCTCCTCTCCTCTCCTCTCCTGTCTTAGTTTCAGCTCTACTCTCAGCTTCCCCTCAAAGCACAGAACTTCCGCCGACAGCAACGAGAGCTTGCACAATGTGCGAAGCTTTACTGTCACCCGAGGCATCCGCGGTGCGAGCGACAGTGAAGGGCGGGGTACTGTTTGTAAACTTTTTTTTTCATTTCTTTTAAATTTTATTTTATGAATGTACAACATCTGAAGAATGCTGTACTAAATTTTTAGAGCATTTGGAGCAAAACTAAGAAAGATATAGCGATTTAATCAACGGCTGCTGCGAGTCACTACGCTCCGATTTTGTATACCTGCGCGACAGCTGCACGGCTGTTTTTTGACTGTTTTTCGTTAGAGTTTTAACATTTTATACATTTGTGAGTGAAAATGCCGAGAAAAGTTAGTAGAGAAGAAAGAATAAGGAGTAGCTCACTGCATCGACGATTTTGAGTAATTATACAGCGGGAAAAAGAGAATTATTCTGATTTTTTACTGTTTAAAACTTTAAATCGATTTTCCCACACTTCACATTTTCAAAGTCGGTGGGGGCTGTCATTTCAAATCCACTGTACCGATCCTCTAAAATTTGTACACTACTTCTCTGTATAATTCATGAGGTAACGCTGTCGAGTTTTTAAAAAATTCATTATTTTTTATTTTACAATAATAATTAGACCGATTTTTTAAAGCGAAAATCGCGTTTTTCGCTTTCTAGTGGCACCAAAACTCGAAAAGTAAAAAAAAATAAAAAACTCGACAGCGTTACCCGGGGAAACTCATAAAATAACAAAAACAATTTGATTTTTTTATTTCAGATGATCGAGTTCCGAGATACGACCTCCACCGCAAAACACTTTTTTTTCGAGACGTCTTCGGAGATTGGCTGCCAATGGCTTAGTATTTGATATTTTTGACTGAAAATTTAACAAAATGTTTCTTAAATGACCCACTACAATACTGTAATTAGCTAATTTAAAATGCATTGTCTGTATCTTTTAAAAAAATTATTGAAAAAGGCTCTTTTTTTGACAGAATTAACAGTACCCCGCCCGTAAGGTGTCAAACAAGTTCCTTGAGCTTCGAGTAGTTTAGAATGGGTATATAGGGAAAAGCATCGAGTTATATAGGATTCCATGACTATGGAATCGATGTCTACAAGCGTAACCAAACTCCGTCTTCCCCTTTTCAACTCCAGTTTACGCGACATAATGTTTCAAATAACATTTGCCGTGTTTTTACGCCAGGCATTTCATCCATTCCACTTTTCCGCACCCCCTCGATCGGAAAGCTCATTTTTTAATTCCCTCCTGACTCTTTTATTAGATTCAACGCTGCAAGAGCATTATAACTTTTCCCCGGTAAGACGAATCGCGAGTTCCGTAATCTGAAATTGTACAAAAGATTCCGTTCGTGCAAAGAAATAAGGAAGCTCTTTAAGAATCAATAAGTATTTAATTTTTAATAGTAACTAATCTCATGAATTGATAAAAAGGAATATTATCAGTCACGAGGATATTACAGTTTGCAAAATTTTTGAAAAATCTCGCAATTTGGAAAAATTGGTACACTTGGATTAAATAAAAAAATAGATTTAATGTAAATTATAACTATTAAATTAAAAAAGATGCAACTTTTTAATAAAATAGAGAGAAAATTAATAATTGAGGAAAAATAATATTTGAAAAATATTTTCAAACGTTTGTAAAAATTTCCATTTAAAATTTACCATTGAAAATGCGAGCTTGAGCTTTTATGTCAAATTTCAAAAATAATTCAACCCTTACCTGAACTTCCGGTCTTGTTCCAAGAGCGTATATTACACCATCAGCAATGTCTCGCGGTAACAGTGCGGGGAAATTCTCAAAATAATTTTTCATTGCCTCGGACGATTTCGTTATATCAGTTTTGACCATTCCTGGACATATGCTCTGCAAGAATTGTATACATAAATCAAAAAGCGAAATGATAAAAAATGAATCGAAAATATTCGAATTTACAGAGACGCTGCATTTCATTATTATTTTTTAAAGTAAAAAACGAATTTTAATTTAATTAAACCGCCAAACTCACGGTTATTCGAATAGGAAGGTTCAGGTCGGCCAATTCTCGTCGTACGGACGTCGTCATTGCCACGGTCGCGTGCTTACAGGCAGGATACATATTCCAACCTAAGCTTGGGTCTACATGTGGCAGAAATCCTTCAGGTACCATGTGGCCCAAAATGCTACAGTAAATTTATAATAAAATTATAGTATAGTTATAATAAAACAATAAAGGTTATAATACAAAAATATAAGATATAGTTGCAGTGCAATAAAGTAAAAAATTATTATGCACAACCAAAAATGCAAATTATTAAGATTAGCGAACGGCAAAATTTGCGTTTCGTTACTACCAAGCCCAATGTCTCATCTGTGGTAAGAGCAATAAATAATTGAACTGGAAAACGTCAAAATTTCTCTTTCCCGCTGAACCGTTTTTTGTTTATATCAGCATAACTAAAGGACTCTACGAAAATTTCCTTGAACTATTTATGTATAAATACATATATTTGCTGATGCTGCAACTTTTAAATTAATAACCTACCTGTTGACATTGAAAACATGGCCTTCCACGCTCCTCTCTTGCATCGACCTCACAGCTTCGCGAATGCATACTGCTACAGCCAAGACATTAATATTTAACAGCCTTTCAAATACCTTCCTGTCGCTTTCTGCAAGTGTAATTTATGGAATTTTTTAAAACCTAAACCAACAATTCTCATCTCTTCTTTCACCCCATATATACAGGGTGGGCCATTTTAATCTATACACGAGAATTTCTCCGTTCCTAAGAGGTGAAACGAAAAATGGTTCAGACAAAAGTTGTTCAGGACAAAGGGGGACATCTTTGTGTGTAATTGGTTTTGACCTTGAACTCAATGTTCAAGGTCATTTGAAGGTCAAAGTGTTTTTCTTAAATGGGAACCCCTATTTTTGACTGTGGATTTGGAAAGAGCAGAAAATTTTACATAAGAAATGTCTTATGCAAAAATTGTTTTTGTGACCTTGGAAAGGTCAAAAATGAAGATCAAATGTCTAAAAAAAGGATTCGACGTACTTTTTCGGAAATGACGTGGTTTTCTGGGTAACATAACTGTTTATAATGCTTGATAAAGAGATAAAAATCAATAAATTGTTAAAGTGTAGATTACTTTGATCAACTTGACCTTGAGATCAATTTTCAAGGTTATTTGAAGGTCATAGCTCATTTTTGTATTCGTAAACACTATTTTTGAATGGAAACCCTGTGTTTCGACATTAGGATCTTAAAGAATGCCACTTTTTACATGATCATACAGATTTTTTAGTTTGTCAACCTGACCTGTAAAAGGTCATACCAAGGTCAATGTAGGAATCATATTTTAACTGCTGATCCTTATTAAGTGGTGAGTGGTACTTTTGAGTACGGAAAAAGCAAAACAAATAATTTCATCTTACTTTTAGCGTTACCCGGAAACAACGACGTGGACGTAGTAAGTTCTGTTTCCTTTGGGGTGCTTGATTATCGTGAGTCCCCTTGCCTCTCACTGGGGTGCTTGTTTAACGTGAGTCCCCTTGCCTCTCACTGGGGTGCTTGTTTAACGTGAGTCCCCTTGCCTCTCACTGGGGTGCTTGTTTAACGTGAGTCCCCTTGCCTCTCACTGGGGTGCTTGTTTAACGTGAGTCCCCTTGCCTCTCACTGGGGTGCTTGTTTAACGTGAGTCCCCCTGCCTCTCACTGGGGTGCTTGTTTAACGTGAGTCCCCTTGCCTCTCACTGGGGTGCTTGATTATCGTGAGTCCCCTTGCCTCTCACTGGGGTGCTTGTTTAACGTGAGTCCCCTTGCCTCTCACTGGGGTGCTTGTTTAACGTGAGTCCCCTTGCCTCTCACTGGGGTGCTTGTTTAACGTGAGTCCCCTTGCCTCTCACTGGGGTGCTTGATTATCGTGAGTCCCCTTGCCTCTCACTGGGGTGCTTGTTTAACGTGAGTCCCCTTGCCTCTCACTGGGGTGCTTGTTTAACGCGAGTCCCCTTGCCTCTCACTGTTTTAACCACGAAGCAAATGTTCGAAGTTACCTCCATTTGCTTGTAGACACAAAATTAAGCGTCTCTCAAAATGTTGTACGGTGTTAAGTAGAGTTTGTCTTGGAATTGCTGCACATGCTTGATGAATGCGATCTTGCATGTTTTCTCTAGTTGTGGGCCGCTCTTGAAAAACAACATTCTTTAGGAAGCCCCATAAATAAAAGTCCAGAGATGAGTGATCAGGTGAGTTAGGAGGCCAATTGACTGGACCGCCTCTACCGATCCATCTTCCATGATAATTCTGATTCAAAAATTGCCGGACAATTCGTGCAAAGTGTGGTGCTGCACCATCCTGCTGAAACCACATTTTTCGTCTGGTTTCTAAATCAACATCTTCTAATAATTCCGGTAACTGGTCTCTAATTAAGTGCAAATAGCTCTCTCTATCAACGTTCCGTTCAAAAAAGTAAGGGCCAATCAAATATCCATTTACAATTCCACACCATACCATAAGGCTCCAACGATGCTGATGGTCCACAGCTCTGTGCCAGTGAGGATTCTCATTTGACCAATAATGACAATTGTGCCTATTTAAATGTCCATCGCTATAAAATTTTGCTTCGTCAGAAAAAAGGACATAGTTGAAAAAATTGGGATCATTTTCTATAGTCCGTAAAGCCCATTGGCAAAATTCAATTCTCATTCGCATATGATTTATTCTCAATTCCTGTACGAGCGTGATATGGTAAGCATGGAAATTAAGCCTATTTATAATTCTCAGCAATGTTCTTCTTGGAATACCGACTTCCCTTTCAATTTGACGACTGCTGATATAAGGATTAAGGTAAATAACTGCAAGAATAGTAACGACACGAGCATCATCTTCGTTGTACTCGCGACGCCTGCGTTGGCGAGCAAGGCGTCCTTGACGAGCTCTGGCAGTTATACTTTGTATTGTCACATTAGTCGGATGTCTTCTATCTGGAAAACGTTCAGCGTAAAGTGTTGCTGCAGTACGATAATTATTATTACACTCTCCTAAAATCATTATCATATCAACAATCTCATTGGGCGCGTAGTCAGCCATTTTTAAAGCAAAAAAATTAGACAAGCTATAGCAATGCAAAGTTGAAATAAAGGGAACAGCAATAAAGTTGATCAGTAGATAAGCTCGATGTTTTACATTACTAGTCTAATACTATGTAAAAGATATGTTAAACTATAGTTTTTTTTAACATTATACCAGTATTTTCGGTAGAACAACTTATACAGAGATTGTGTTCTTTTTTATGCTATACAAGAAAACCTTATTGGCGCAAGCAGTAAACGAAATTAACGAAATACACAATTATTTTCACATATCGTAAGAACATCTTAAATGCTTTATCCAGAAAACAAGAAAATTTATTTCAAAATAATTTTTTCAAAAAAAAAAATTCTCATGAATGGTAAAAGACTGGAGTATCTCAAATTTTTGGAGTAGTGAAAAAAAATTGTAGATCTTGCATTATCCCTACAAATTCGATTGTGACAATCCCCGCAAATGGGCTTATCAAAATCCTACGGATATTTTTTACAAATTGGATCACCACTCCAGAATAAAAATTTTTTATCATGGTAAAATAAATTCTCACTGGAAACTGTTACTCGGGGGGTTCTCGGGGTCGTTGATTACGAATTTGAGGTTAGTTTTTGAATATGCCGATGGGCATTTAAATAGGCACAATTGTCATTATTGGTCAAATGAGAATCCTCACTGGCACAGAGCTGTGGACCATCAGCATCGTTGGAGCCTTATGGTATGGTGTGGAATTGTAAATGGATATTTGATTGGCCCTTACTTTTTTGAACGGAACGTTGATAGAGAGAGCTATTTGCACTTAATTAGAGACCAGTTACCGGAATTATTAGAAGATGTTGATTTAGAAACCAGACGAAAAATGTGGTTTCAGCAGGATGGTGCAGCACCACACTTTGCACGAATTGTCCGGCAATTTTTGAATCAGAATTATCATGGAAGATGGATCGGTAGAGGCGGTCCAGTCAATTGGCCTCCTAACTCACCTGATCACTCATCTCTGGACTTTTATTTATGGGGCTTCCTAAAGAATGTTGTTTTTCAAGAGCGGCCCACAACTAGAGAAAACATGCAAGATCGCATTCATCAAGCATGTGCAGCAATTCCAAGACAAACTCTACTTAACACCGTACAACATTTTGAGAGACGCTTAATTTTGTGTCTACAAGCAAATGGAGGTAACTTCGAACATTTGCTTCGTGGTTAAAACAGTGAGAGGCAAGGGGACTCGCGTTAAACAAGCACCCCAGTGAGAGGCAAGGGGACTCACGTTAAACAAGCACCCCAGTGAGAGGCAAGGGGACTCACGATAATCAAGCACCCCAGTGAGAGGCAAGGGGACTCACGTTAAACAAGCACCCCAGTGAGAGGCAAGGGGACTCACGTTAAACAAGCACCCCAGTGAGAGGCAAGGGGACTCACGATAATCAAGCACCCCAGTGAGAGGCAAGGGGACTCACGTTAAACAAGCACCCCAGTGAGAGGCAAGGGGACTCACGTTAAACAAGCACCCCAGTGAGAGGCAAGGGGACTCACGTTAAACAAGCACCCCAGTGAGAGGCAAGGGGACTCACGTTAAACAAGCACCCCAGTGAGAGGCAAGGGGACTCACGTTAAACAAGCACCCCAGTGAGAGGCAAGGGGACTCACGTTAAACAAGCACCCCAGTGAGAGGCAAGGGGACTCACGATAATCAAGCACCCCAAAGGAAACAGAACTTACTACGTCCACGTCGTTGTTTCCGGGTAACGCTAAAAGTAAGATGAAATTATTTGTTTTGCTTTTTCCGTACTCAAAAGTACCACTCACCACTTAATAAGGATCAGCAGTTAAAATATAATTCCTACATTGACCTTGGTATGACCTTTTACAGGTCAGGTTGACAAACTAAAAAATCTGTATGATCATGTAAAAAGTGGCATTCTTTAAGATCCTAATGTCGAAACACAGGGTTTCCATTCAAAAATAGTGTTTACGAATACAAAAATGAGCTATGACCTTCAAATAACCTTGAAAATTGATCTCAAGGTCAAGTTGATCAAAGTAATCTACACTTTAACAATTTATTGATTTTTATCTCTTTATCAAGCATTATAAACAGTTATGTTACCCAGAAAACCACGTCATTTCCGAAAAAGTACGTCGAATCCTTTTTTTAGACATTTGATCTTCATTTTTGACCTTTCCAAGGTCACAAAAACAATTTTTGCATAAGACATTTCTTATGTAAAATTTTCTGCTCTTTCCAAATCCACAGTCAAAAATAGGGGTTCCAATTTAAGAAAAACACTTTGACCTTCAAATGACCTTGAACATTGAGTTCAAGGTCAAAACCAATTACACACAAAGATGTCCCCCTTTGTCCTGAACAACTTTTGTCTGAACCATTTTTCGTTTCACCTCTTAGGAACGGAGAAATTCTCGTGTATAGATTAAAATGGCCCACCCTGTATATAATAATTTTAAAATGGACCAATAGGACCAAGTTATTCTAACTAATGAAAAAAAAGCATAAATTATTTCATCCCTTTCAAATGAATTTAGGGAAAAAATTTGCAAAGAAATGTAACTGGCGATGAATTGCGGCGAAATCCAGGAAATAAAGCTGCGAATTTTCTTCTGGAGCTTTCAAATAACTCCAGGTGAAAAAAAGATGGTAATTTTTGTACCGGAAAATCAGCATTTCCGTGATACTGTTGTTCCTCAAATTTTATTTATTTTGATAATTGAAATTTGTCCAGCAAGAGTTGGATAATAATTTATGGAATTGTGTAAAATTGAAAGTCAGACGTTTGTTTGATCCATTAAAAATTAAAAAACCAAATTTTAAATAAATCGCAAATGACACCAAATTACTTTTTAACAAAATTGGTAAATATCAATATTTTTCATTTCTCAGTTTAAACTGCAAAAGAAGATATTTAAATAAATAATGATTCCTTCTCACATATTTTTAAAAAATTGGTATTTTTATTTTTCCAAACAAAAAAATAATAATAATATGAGACTCCAAAAAATTAATGAAACTGTATTTTAATTTTTCTACCACAAAACCGAGAGTCTAAAAAAACTACGAATATTTAATATAAATACGAGGTTAAAAAATATGGAAGTTTCCTTACCTACGATTTTGGTGTAGTTCGCAACACCTGCATTATTTACCATGATATCAATTCCACCTAAATGATTTCGAACCCACTGGAAAGAGTCTTGAAGGTCTTTTTCTTCAGAAATGTCACAATGCAAAACGTGTAAATCACCAATAGGACTGTGATTTCCCTTAAGTTGGCGTTTCCATTCTTCAAAAGCTTTTCTTAAACGTTCGTCTTGTAAATCAAAACCAACTACGTTTATACCATGTTTCAGAAAAGCAAAAGTAATTCCTTTCCCAATACCTGACGCTGCACCAGTTACAACTGCAATTTTCCCACGCCAGCGTTCCATCTTTATACCTTTTGAACTTTTTTAATTCTTTCAATATTTTCCTCTTCTTACTTGCAATCCTCTTATTTTATTAAATACGACTTTTCCTGACAATTTATATTTTACAAAGGCTCAAAATATAATAATTGAAAATGAGATGCTTCGATTACCTGGAAACCAAAAAAATTAAATAACTTTAGTATTTTTTTTCAGTATCCGAAAATGAAATTTAAAATTCCGAATTTTCAAGATTTTATTGTACGATTTTCTGTTGATATAAATTCATAAATTGCAGACAAATTATTAATAAACTTTAGAAAAAAATGCTTCGGAAATGAAATAAACTCTCAAGTATAAATCTATATATATAAAAAAGAGTTGTTAATCTTTGTCTCCAATGGACTCGAAAACCGCTCGGGCGATTGAGTTCAAATTTATGGACGATGTTCGAGGCATCACTGGGAATGTTTATAGAGCAGTTTGAGCAATGGTGCATGGGTGTAAATATGAGTTGTTAATTTATGTCGCCAGTAAACTCGAATATCGTTCGAGCGATTCAACTCCACTGTTCGAGGCAAATTACCTCGAGGATCGAATATTTTCTGTTAAATTTGAACGAATTTGTTGTCTAATATATGATATCCAAAGTTCCACAGTGGAATCATGGTCGATGAAATTTTATAATTTAAAAAATCTGCCTCGAGATTCCCGGCGCAACTTCCGGAGGAAGTTGATCAATTACAAGCAATTCTGGTCCTTTTGGCGTAGATTGCATTAAAAAAGCTTTATCAGTTTTCGAGAACGATTGTCCGTATGAAATAAAAACAAATTCAATATCTGCAGAACGGCCTGGCCGATATCAATGAAATTTTTACCACGCACGCGGCACAACAAGACTCACCAACCGTATAAATTTCATCGAAATCGGATTAGCCGTTTTGGAGATACAAGCTTTCAAAAATGACACGGCCGTCGGACGCAGCCACAGACATCGATGATATCGATGAATATATTTTTTATTTGTTCAATTTTAATAAATTTGTTATTTAACATAATATCTACACTTTGAGAGTGGGGCTACGATCGATAAAAATTTTGTAATTGAAAAAATCAATTGGTACCCGTTAATGATTTGAAAAAAATCATCGTATTCCATAATGAATGTATAAAAATATCGAAGTTCTAGATACGATTTGTGTGTGAATTCTCTTATTTATCTTCTATTGTTTAATAAACTCTCAAGTATAAATAGATAATAAAGCTAAAATACATAAAATTCAAATTCCATAAAAATTAAAAGCTTCAAAACCTTCAGTTTTTCTTGAATGTTCCTTATCTTTATTTTTTTCGAATTTAAGATTTTGAAAAGTATTTTTCCAAATTCATACTACTATCTTGGTACGAATTTCTTACCAAAAAAGGAAACACAATTCCGTAAAGAAATCCAACGAAACTCCTTTTTAACAATATTCCAAGTTTGTCTCTTCTTTACTGCGCAATTTTATTTATGATTCCTATCCAACGATGTGGCCGTCTATACGTCACGCGAGTTTTGCACTGATTCCATTAGCTCTTACTACTCGTTGGAACCGGTCAACGTTCAAATTAGCATAATGGATGCCACTTGTCGGATTTCATCATCGTCCATATTGATGCGTCATTTATTTAAACGCACTTTTATCACATATAGTCTGGTTGCCAGAGCACCAAAATATATAGTTCGTGCTACCCGCAATTTTTTGCATAAATCGTTAGTTAATAGCGCCCTGAAAGTAACTCGAAAGTCTTATCGAAAAAAAAAGTTCGGCTTGTGTCTTTTTTGTTGCATAATAAATTAACAAAAGCGTTTCTCTTTAGTTTTTCCCAAATATCTCTGTTGTTATTGATCTTACGCAAAAAAGTATAGAGAGGATAGTTGTTCAGAATTAAATTTCCTACAAGGTGGAGTCGGTAGTATATTTTGAATTTGGCTTTTTCAAGCCCAAAATTGTTATAGAAATGAAAACAGGTGAAAAATGTTTGTAACTAGGAAACAGTTGCAAAAAATAGTTAAATGTCACTGTAATTACTCTGAAACATGTGTTTCAGTTAGTAGAACATGTAGCCCGAACCCCAATGCCCTACTTCAAAATGGCGGCTTGTTGCAAAAATATGAAGTTTGAACTTCGAGTAGCTATAAAAATTGGGCAACTATAGTTATATGGATGAAATCAATTGCAATCGGTAGCTGATAACGTACTTAATAAATGCTCCGAAGGGATTTTCTGAAATCTGAAATTAACAAAGTTTTTATGAAGAAAAACCCGTTGCTAGGATCGGATTTCAGCGAATTATTAAGTTTTAAGAAAGGAGACAAAATGCATTTTAATATAGGCAGAAAAGCATGAATTTAAAAAAAAATCATTATGATCGGCCCTGTAGGAGCTGAGATCCGCAACTTTTGGTTTATGAACGATTGCGTCGAAAGTATTCAATATTTTTACTTGAAATTTGGCACAGTTATTGCTGAAATAATACTTTAATACGTCCATTTTTCCCGATAGTTGTAGATAGCTTAGTTCGTCTGCAATTAGCAATAAACGAACATAAAAAATACGCGTACGGCGCCGCAGCTCCCCGCACCACCCGACGCACTGGTGGGGGGATCGATCGGCGACGGAGAGAGCCTGGCGGAGCAACATTTCCGAATCTTAGTTGAAAATTTATTTACTCGGCCATGGAATGTGCTACGGCAATAATTTTTTTTTTTCATTTCACTTGTTTTTTTCCCATCTTTTCAACCGTATCAATAAAAATTGCATGACTACACTACAAACGTTAGAAATGTTCATTTTTCATAGCATTTTTCGTCTTAATAAACTTTTTTTTTATTTATGAAGTATATTACCCTATAAGGAAATACAATGTTCTATTCTTGTAGTTTTTTGCTGCGTAAACGATGTACGTCTAAAATATTTATCGAATATTTCTTTTACGCTTGCTTTCCTTTGCTGGCACTTCTTCAAATTATTACTTATTTTTAAATTTCTTCATGTATTAATACGTGTATTTAAACATATAATTTTTATCCGAAAATTGGAAAAGTTTAAAAAAAATACGAACAATTCAAAGTAAATCATTGTCTATTATCTTATCCCTTACTCACGATCAGCAAGAAACTAAAAGAATAGAACATTTTACTTCGTTACAGGGTAATATACTTCACTTATAAAAAAAAGTTTATTAAGACGAAAAATGCTATGAAAAATGAACATGAAAAGATGGGAAAAAAACAAGTTAAATGAAGAAAAAAAAAATTTTTGCCGTAGCACATTCCATGGCCGAGTAAATCAATTTTCAACTAAGATTCAGAAATATTGCTCCGCCAAGCTCCCTCCGTCACCGATCGGTTCCCCCACCAGCGCGTCGGGCGGTGCGGGGAGCTGCGGCGCCGTACGCCTATTTTTTATGTTCGTTTATTGCTAATTGCAGACGAACTAAGCTATCTACAACTATCGGAAAAAATGGACCTATTAAAGTATTATTTCAGCAATAACTGTGCAAATTTCAAGTAAAAATATTGAATACTTTCGACGCAATCGTTCATAAACCAAAAGTTGCGGATCTCAGCTCCTACAGGGCCGGTCATAATGATTTTTTTTTTTAATTTATGTTTTTCTGCCTACATTAAAATGCATTTTATCTCCTTACTTAAAACTTAATAATTCGTTGAAATCCGATCGTAGCAACGGGTTTTTATTCATAAAAATGTTGTTAAATTCAGATTTTCAAAAATCCCTTCGGAACATTTATTAAGTACGTTATAAGCTACCGATTGCAATTGATTTCATCCATATAACTATAGATGCCCAATTTTTATAACTACTCGAAGTTCAAACTTCATATTTTTGTAACAATCCGCCATTTTGAAGTACGGCATTGGGGTTCGGGCTACATGTTCTACTAACTAAAACACATGTTTCAGAGTAATTGTAGTGACATTTAACTATTTTTTGCAACTGTTTCCTAGTTACAAACATTTTTCACCTTTTCTCATTTCTATAACAATTTTGGGCTTGAAAAAGCCAAATTCAAAATATACTATCGTCTCTACCTTGTAGGAAATTTAATTCTCAACAACTTTCCTCTCTATACTTTTTTGCGTAAGATCAATAACAACAGAGATATTTGGGAAAAACTAAAGAGAAACGCTTTTGTTAAATTATTATGCAATAAAAAAGACACAAGCCGAACTTTCTTTTGGATAAGACTCTCGGGTTACTTTCAGGGCACTATTAACTAACGATTTATGCAAAAGAAATTGCGGGTAGCACGAACTATATACGTATTTTGGTGCTCTGGCAACCGGACTAATAATTGATGATGATTGACCACAATTGCGTTTTCCACGTCACAGTGTATCAGGGCCAAGCAGTTTCTCCTTCTTTCTTTCCTACTTGTTTCTCCTGTTTTATAATTACACGAGGTATAATGAACTGTAAAACCACTCTTTTTTTAATTTAGCAAGCAAACTTAATAGTCTAATTCCTCTAACAGCTGGAATAAATGCGAAAATGGAATTTTCTAATAAACCCTTTACTTGAGAATATTTATATACAGGGTGTCCCATTTTAACTTGGACAGACAGATTTCTCGAAAGTGGTTGGGTTTAGTGAAAAATATTTCAGACAAAAGTTGCTGGACTTCGAGGGAGACGTATGATAGTGACCTTGAGTTTGACCTTGAAGATCACTTTCAAGGTCATTTCAAGGTCAAAGTAATTTTTGCAAAATGGGAACCTCCCCTTTTGACATCGGCAATCGATAGAGTGGGAAATTTTACGTTTGAATACGCTTTTGGGTCATAGGTTTAATTTGACCTTGAAGGGCAGCAGGGTGAGCAGAAAAGTCCCGGGACGCTCCAATAACTTGGAAAAACAAGACTCGTAGAGAAAACTGTTTTAGACCAAAGTTCTACTATTTTTCCCGAGCTACCAGATGGTGAGATTAGAATTGACCTTGATTATGACCTTGAAGGTAATTCGAAGGTCAAGATCATTGTTTTAAAAGGGAACCTCCCTCCATCTGGTAGCTCGGGAAAAATAGTAGAACTATTGTCTAAAACAGTTTTCTCTACGAGTCTTATTTTTCCAAGTTATTGGAGCGTCCCGGGACTTTTCTCATGACCCTGCTGCCCTTCAAGGTCAAATTAAACCTTTGACCCAAAAGCGTATTCAAACGTAAAATTTCCCGCTCTATCGATTGCCGATATCAAAGGGGGGGGTCCCATTTGAAAAATTACTTTGACCTTGAAATTACCTTGAAAGTGATCTTCAAGGTCAAAGTCAAGGTCACTATCATATGTTCCCCTCGAAGTCCAGCAACTTTTGTCTGAAACATTTTTCACTAAACCCAACCACTTTCGAGAAATCTGTCTGTCCAAGTTAAAATGGGACACCCTGTATATACACTCGACTTCTAAACCTTTTGTCATCGAACTTTTTGATACATTTGTTTCAAATCTTTTGAAATTGACAGTTCCGGTTGATATTTTTTCCGCACGAAATTCAAACATGGCGTTGGTCCAAATGATTTTAGATTATATTGATAAAATTTATAATGTTTGCGAATATTTGTTTTTAACCCTTCGAGAACACACCTCTTTTTTCAAGCATGGAGAACACTCTGGGTCAATCTGACCCCACGCTAACTATAAGAGTCCGCCATTTTAAAACGACAAGTTTTATTAGCTTGAAAAAATTCCTAGGTATACTTGAAACACAGATAAATCATGTCATATAATTTTAAAGTGTCATTAATATTATTTATATATCGAAAAAAATTCTCGAAAAAAAATTTTTTTTTAAAAATTGAAATTTACAAAAATCACTCTGGGTCAAATTGACCCAGAGTGTTCTCGAAGGGTTAAACAAAAAAGTGCAGTAAACGATTTTTTTATACTCGAGTGTCTATTTTATAATATCATAAATGAATTATTCCTTGAAAGATCCAAATTTCCAAGTTTTCACCAATTTTTACGAAATTTCGAGATTTTTTATCTGTTATTTTGAAGTGTTATTTTTTTTTTTTTTTTTTTTTATTATCAAGTAATATGCCCTGGAACCCATGGGGCAAAAGTGAGTAAATACATAGAACTTATATAATTAAATAATAATGCATAGAAAGAGAGAATAGCTTAACAAAAGCAGTAGAATACCGTTTTTACACAGTTACACAGGAAAAATAACAGTTTTAGCAAAACACTAACCGAAAAGCGAGGTATAACTTATAACAGAATAATTCAATGATTGATTGATAAGACAATGACAAGACATGAAAGTTTGAAAAAGAGATATGAAAAGTGAAGTACAAATGCAAAGTATGAAATACAGAGAATGGAAAATGAAAGATGAAAGATGAAAGATGAAAGATGAAGGCAGTCAAAAGTGTGGAACCAATTTGTGGAATTTAAGTAGAAGGGGGCTTCCACTCGCCATTTAATCGCTTCCAATCTGTGCGTTCTTGTTCCAATATAAAGTTGAAAAGAGAATTCTTGAAACTCAAAATGGTCGGTGATGTGACTATGTCGGACGAAAGCGAATTCCAGTAACGGACAGCAGAAACGAGGAAGGAATTCTCAAAGAACTTTGTGCGCGTGAAAGGTACAGCTATAGGTCTGGCGTTTTGCTGAATTCTAGAGGATCTTCTCAGCTCAGGATCAGGATCTAACAGCTGAGCTCTCAGGTATGATGGAGAACCAGAGGATAAGATCTGGAAAATCAGTCTACCTAGGAAATATTTCCTCCTCCCCTCAGTGGATAACCACCCCAACTGGAAGAGACGAACCGGAGATACGCGCTCCTCTCTTTTTAGATTGTAAATGAATCTAATACTCATGTTTAGGAGCCTCTGCAATCTGCTGTCCAGTGCGTGAGTCAGATCACAATAGACCAGAGAGCAATAATCAAGTTGAGGGAGAATGAGAGCACTTACCAACCTGGTTCGGAGTTCACGAGACAGAGCAGCCCTACGAAACTTGAGGCTGTGCATAGCTGCATATACTTTGTTGGAAATAACGGAAATATGTGAGTTCCAAGTTAAAAAAGAGGACAACTCTAGTCCCAAATTTCGAGCAGTAGGCGCCCACGGAATTTGAGAGCCACTGACGACAACACGCGAACACTGCTGGGCATTGATAAGATTAATTAGCGGCTTACTACCTAAAAGCATAGCCTTAGTTTTTTTAACATTAAGGGATAGCCCATTTGAGGTCGCCCAAGTAGCAATGGCTTGAGCATCAATCGTAATCCTCTCAATAGCCGCCTCAATGTCTTCAGGAGAACAGGAAAGGTAAATCTGGGTGTCGTCCGCAAAAATCATGTGCTGGGAGTAACGCAGAACTTGGCCAAGATCATTAATGAAGAGGGAGAAAAGCAAGGGACCCAGCACAGATCCCTGGGGGACACCCAGATTTGTTTTCTCCCACTTTGATCTGACTCCTTCATTATTTAAGACAGATTGGCTCCTTCCCGTTAGGTAGGAGTAGAACCATTCGATAACCGAGTCGGTAAACCCGAACAGTCGAAGTTTACAGAGAAGGGGCAGGTGAGGCAGGGTATCAAATGCTTTAGTGAAGTCGAAAAGTACTAGGATAGTTACCCTCCGATTATCCATAGCATGTCTGATGTCGTCAGTAACCCTCAAAAGGGCAGTTTGCGTGCTGTAGCCTGATCGAAACCCAGATTGATAAGGGTCTAATAAATCATATATTGAAAGGTAGCTGGTTATTTGCCGGTGTATAATTCGTTCAAGGACTTTGGAAGTCTCGCAGAGATTTGCTATTGGCCGGGTGTCAGAGGGAGATTTCGGAACTCTAATTTTACTAACTGGACGTATGTAAGCACATTTCCAAATTTGAGGAAAAATAGACATCGATATGGAAGAATTGAAAATGGAAGTAAGAGATGGGAGAACAATCGGACCTGATACAGACAATATCCTAGGTGGAATAGCATCCGGTCCACAACAGGAGGAAGTGGTTTTGAGTCTTTTCATTGCCTCATGAACATCAATCTCAGTTATTGGTTGGAAGGAAAAAGAAGGTCCAGAATAAGGAATTTGGTCTAAGGCATTTCTGAGGTCATCTTGAGTGAGATGGGCCAGAGGATGCGCAGAGACAGAAGCATAGTGTGCGTTTAGTATATCAGGCTCAAAGAATTGGAGAGGAGAGGAAGATACAGAGGATGATCCAGTCAAACCTAGGTAATCCAATTGTTTCCACATCTCTGACTGCCCTCTAACATTATGGAGCTTCGAGGCATAGAAATTGTCACGCGCATTACATAAATCAACATTGAGTTTATCTCTAAAGAGTCTGTAGCAGGCTAACTTTTCTATAGAACCTGTGCGCCTAGCAGTTTTGTATAACTTGGTCTTTTCTTTAATCCGAGAGCGGAGTTCGCTGCACACCCATGGTGCCCGACGTTGCTTAGGTGTAAATGTAACAATCGGCGCATGAACGTCTAGACAAGACACTACAGCCTCGTTGAAATGAGTAACAGCATTATTTGGATCGTGATCAATTTCAGAAGGGGTTGATAACAAACGACTTTGAAGATCCGAACAGAAAGATTCGACATTGAGATTGTTAAAGTCACGGTGCACAATACGTTTAGCACGACTTCTTGGTAGATTTAAGCGGTATTTGATCGAGATCAGGTCGTGTCCAGCAATGAATGGGGAGTCAGATCTTGAGTAGCTGTGTAATTTATCGGCATCATCGGCAATGATGACGTCAAGCCAAGAATCAGTTGAAGAGGTATGGTGACTAGGACCAGTGGGAACAAGGTAAAGTGATCTAGAAAAGATAAAATCACGCAAAATCTGAGAGTGAGTGTCACTGACCATTACGTTGTAGTTTAAGTCGCCTGTCAGAATTATATTAGTGTAATTATGTGAGATACGGTCGAAGGCATCAATGAAGTTATTAAGAGACGCTAAGTAATCAGGACGGCGGTACACCACAGCAAATAGTAGAACTTCAGTTTGACTGACACGTATCTCTAATAATAGAAATTCTGATTCGTTAGTGAACTGTGGAGAGGACGACGCTAAGATGGTAACTTTGAAACAGTCGTGGATATAACAGGCTACGCCACCACCTCTCTTTCCAAGTCTATCATTTCTATAGAGTGTATAATTATTTATGTTCACAAGACGGTCATTTATGCCTACATGTAACCATGTTTCAGTAACAGCTATGATATGATAGTGATATTGTGAAACATGAGTATAAACTAACGCATGGTGGGCAGGTAGGGAGTTTGCGTTGAAGTGAGCAACTGATAATGTATTGAAGGAGAAATTAGAAGTTTGCAGATTTGATCTAGGGATGGCTAGTCAGTCAACAGTCTCAAGATCTGACTCGTTTGCTATGGTAAGAACTGGCGAACCATTCTGCTTCCTGACAAAGATCTGTCCAGATCTTGTCCAGACATAACGATAATTTCTGGCAGCTGCACGCGACTTCGTCATTCTGAGAAGTTTATATATATGAGCTGGCAGCATTTCGTTAATATTAATGAAAAATTGGTTTTCTTTAACTGAGGGGAAGACGTCACGAGCTTTAAGCAGGCCCTTCCTCCGCTTCTCTTCTATGACGAAGTCACGTACCGCCGCAGACTTGAAGGTCACAACAATAACCAGTGGTTTGGTTGAGGCTCTCGTTTCCGGAAGGGAAGCAGAGGCTGTAGCAGGGGATGTGTCGGAAGCTTTATCAGATGATGATGATGATCCCGTGTTCAGTAGACGAACCCTGAGGATGTCTATAAGGACATCTCTGGAGCATAATGACTTTAAAACCGCGTTAACAATGCCCTCTAGTTCCATGTTTATCCCGGTGGGTATACCAGAAATAATGAGATCAGATGATAGGGTATCGAAAGCCCTGGGATGGCTCACCCGGTGGTCTAACTGCGATAATGATTTTTCCAGAGTTTCCAACCGATCACTGTAGTGCTTGCTAAGAAGGTTAGGGTCAAGGTTAGAACTTTGAAGTTCATTTATAGTGGTTTTTATAGATGCGGTGGAAGTTAAGAGTTCGTTCGTCTGGACTGTTAATTTATTAATATCCGAAGCTGATGCATTTAGTTTAGATTCGACAACATTCAGCCTATTAGCTTCTGAGGATAAAGTATCAATTGAGCACTGTAATGACGCATAATTATTTTCAAGAGTTATAACCCTGTTAGAGAGCGAGGCTTGTGTTTGCTCAATTGATATCAAACGCTGAGAAACCTCTCTCTTAAAGGAATTTAGAGAGTCTGTTATTTTAGGCAATTCCGAGAGTATAGACAAAGCTTTCGATATTTCTGATAACTGGGTATCATGATTTTTTAACATGGAATTTGCATTATTGATAGCTTCTAAAAGAGTTTGAGAAGAAGGTGAAGTATCAGGAGCATTACTAGACTCATTAACCACTATAACAGGTTCAGTAGCGTTTTTTGAAACAGCAGCAGGACTGTTTTCTTGGCTGTGGAAACTATCATCCGACGATTCCTCTCCACTACATTTTCGGGAGCGAGAGAAGGGAGGTTGAGGTATCACCAAGGACGTCGACTGATAACATTTAACACAGACCTCGATTGACTCCTTCCCAGCATTGACTGTATGCCAAATAGTGCACCGAGGATGAAACGGAAGAGAGCAGGCACCGCATAATTTAGGAACTTTAACTTCCCTATTGCAGAGTCCTCCACATTGTACCTTGGCCTTTGAGGGTGGCATCGAGCTCAAGTCTGGATTCATTTGTTGCTGGTTTATGGGCAGCAACGTAGTTGGATGATGACGCGAAACAGATGATCACGTTTAACGTAGAGATAACAGCTGAGCTCCAAGGTACAATTTACAAGTCCTGGTGAAGTAGATGAGGCTTCGGCTGGTTGGGTGTTCCCGGTAGGCAGGTAGATAAGCAGCCAATTAAACAGTCCGTCTCACAGCTCAAGGTAAATCACATTCCCAGTATGTCGAGAGAGAGCAGAATTACAGTGATCGATGTAGGAAGCAATGTATCAGCCAAAAGTGATTATCCCACGTAAATAGAAGTAATGCAATTAGCCAGAAGGCGAGATTGCATTAGGTGGCATGCAATATCTGCAATATAAAAAATGCCCGGAGGCAAATAGCGGCAGAAAAAGTGATTTTAAGAAGAGCAGTGGTGTAGTGTAAATAACGGTACTTACTGCGCGCGCAGATTTCAAATATTTTAGAAATTCAAACATAGATTTTTCCATATTTTTAGATACGATTTCCTGAATTAACAAATTTTTCAATTGTTAACGAATATGTCAACATTGAAATACGATTCTTTTCAAATTGATTAAGATTTAACGTTACACATTTTTCTTTTTTTTTACAAATTACAGAAATTTCGACGTATAATGTAACACATCTTAAAATTTATTAAATAAATTTTACAACAACCAAAATTAATTTTGTCGCTATAAAAAATCGCTTACAAAGAAAGTACCTGAGGTGTACCTCACTGATTTTGATGAAATTTTAGTATGTTATAGTTTGTAAAAAAATAATCGACACTTATTTTTTCGTTTCGGCGGTCAAAGACTTTTAAGGGGTAAAAACCACCTTCAAAGTTGACCCCAAAAAACGTTTTTCTGATATATTTCGGCCCCTAATGAATATTTTGCGATGGGACCAAATGGAAAGTGCTCCTTGCGAAAAACGCCACTTAATAGCTGTTTTTTTTAATATTGGGGTTGCCACCCTTTTTTAATTTGGAAAAACGTTTTTTTCATTGATAATTTCACTGTAAAAAATCAATTGTAGTATTAAAAAATGAGAAAAAAATATTTTTGTAAATAAAATAAAATAATTAAGTAGACATATTTCAGGATTTTTCGAAAAACCACACCTACATTACTTCACTACTCTTTAAGACGAATATCCACTTATAACAATGAAAAGCATATTTCTCCCATGAAATATACTCTCTATGCGGGCTGAATATTATACTCTATCAATTACGAGAGTGCAATGACATTTTTGAGCAAAAAAGAATTATGGGGTGACAAATTTCCTCCCCCAAATTACTTTATCCAGATATATCTCAGCTCCTAATGAATATTTTGCGATGGGACCAAATGGAAAATGTTTCTTATGAAAAACGCTATTTAATGGATATTCTTCACACTATTGGGATTGCAACCCCTATTTTTTATTTTGGAAAAACGTTTTTTTTCACTAATATGTTCACTGTAAAAAATCAATTTAGCCTCGAAAAATAAGAAACAAATATTTTTATAAATAACACAAAATAATTCAATTGACATTTTTCAGGATTTTGCATAAAACCACCCCTACAAATCGTTCACTACCTCTTAAAGCGAATATTCACTTGTAACAATAACAGAACATTTCTCCCATGAAACATACTCTCTATGTGAGCTTAATATTATTTTCTATCAAGTACGATAGTGCAACGATATTTTCGAACATAAAAAAATTATGGGGTGAGAAATTTCCACCTCCAAATAATTTTTTTTATATATCTCGGCTCCTAATGAATATTTTGTGATGGGACCAAATGGAAAATATTTATTGCGGAGTGCATGTAACCTCGGTTTTTATTTCTATAAACTGAAGCATACAGAATCTTATGGGATTTGTAGAGCACGGTGTAGTGGTAGGATAATCCCTTATATGTTTGTATAATTTACACTGTTGGATTTATTTGTAAGATAGGTGACTAATTAAGCGGAAGACGCCACTCAAAATGAAATTTTTTACTACAGGTTTATACTCTCCATTAGACCCTGGAACTTCTGTATCAAAAATTGTTTTTAAAATTATTTTTCGAAATGAATCCAAACCTTAAAAATTAAATATGAATAAAACGGGCGATAGTACGATGCGGATGATGTAAAGAATCATTATGTTTCAAACATTTCTATGAAGATTACTATTTTGTCAAAACCTTGTAGACTAATATATTTCAAACGGAAAATGTAGAACATATAATTTACAACAAGATTAGTTCTGTTATTTCGTATTTACAGTTTGATAATAAAAGTAGTTAAAATTAATCACTTAATTAGTCACCTACCTCACAAATAAATCCAAGAGTGTAAATTATACAAACATAAAAGGGATTATTCTACCACTACACCGTACTCTACAAACCACATAAGCTTCTATATGTTTCAGTTTATAGAAATAAAAACCGAAGCTACAAGCATTCCATAATAAATATTTTCCATTTGGTCCCATCTCAAAATATTCATTAGGAGCCAAGATATATAAGAAAAAAGTTATTTGGAGGTAGAAATTTGTCACCCCATAATTCTTTTTTGTTCCAAAATATCGTTGCACTATCGTACTTGATAGAAAATAATGTTAAGCTCACATGGAGAGTATATTCCATGGGAGAAATGTGTTGTTATTGTTACAAAATAATATTCGCTTTAAAAGGTAGTGGACGATTTGTAGGGATGGTTTTGTGCAAAATCCTGAAATATGTCAATTGAATTATTTTATTTTAGTTACAAAAATATTTTTTTTCTTACTTTCCGAGGCTAAATTGATCTTTCACAGAGAACATATTAGTGAAAAATAACGTTTTTCCAATATAAAAAAATAGGGGTTGCAACCCCAATAGTCTGAAAAACATCCATTAACTAGCTTTTTTCATAAGATACATTTTTTGTTTGTTCCCATCGCAAAATATTCATTAGGAGCTGAGATATATCTGGATAAAGTTATTTGGGGGTGCAAATTTGTCACCCCATAATTCTTTTTTGTTCGAAAATGTCATTGCACTCTCGTAATTGATACAAAATAATATTCAGCTCGCATGGAGAGTATATTTCATGGGAGAAATATGCTTTTTATTGTTATAAGTGGATATTCGTCTTGAAGAGTAGTGAAGGAATGTAGAGGTGATTTTTCGCAAAATCGTGAAATATGTCAACTTAATTATTTTATTTCAGTTACAAAAATATTTTTTTCTTATTTTTTAAGACTACAATTGATTTTTTACAGTGAAATTATCAATGAAAAAAAACGTTTTTCCAAAATAAAAAATAGGGGTCGCAACCCCAATATTAAAGAAACATCTATTAAGTAACGTTTTTCGCAAGGAACATTTTCTATTCTGTCCCATCCCAAAATATTCATTAGGGGCCAAAATACTATATATCAAAAGACTTTTTTTGGGGTCAACTTTGAGGGTGGTTTTCACCCCTTAAAAGTCTTTGACCGCCGAAACGAAAAAATACGATTATTTTTTCACAAACTATAACATAGTAAAACTTCATCAAAATCGGTGAGGTACACCTCAGGTACCTTCCTTGTTAGTATCCAGTTTAGAATCTCGCTACTTGAAAATCTGAATATATCCATTCTACAGGAATTTATCCCCTCTGGGATTTTTCCCAAACTTCAAATATTAAGTAAAGTAACTGGAGAAATAGGGAAGGATCCAGCTTTGTATGTACAACCCACACAATCGGGAAACATACGACCGAGGGTGGCTAGTCTAAATACTTCAATGATAAAACTTGTCAATAATATGCGATTGTTGTTTTAGGCTCCACAGGGGTTCGAGAGTCTTATTTGCTACCATATTTTTAGGAGATTTTTCTCCAGCTTCAGGTACTGGAAACAATGATTGACCAAAAGTAGAGGCAGAGAAATAATACGAAAGGTACGTGCATCATTTGAAAGTGCAGACAAGTATCATAAGGCGATTGCTCGTAAACTCGATGAAGAAAAAAATTATTCTTTACAATTCCTAATAGACGTTGAAGCCTAAGTACGCTTGAGAAAATCATTTACCTGTAAAAACGACGTAAAAAGATCTACCTACGATCCTTTAAACGATAATAATTTTTATTTAATTGTAAAAAGGACTCTCAATCCCATTCCCTCTATCTTTCTTCACTTTTTTCTCATCTAACAAAACTTCAAAGATACGTCTCTTTGAAAAACAGTAGAAAAAAGCGGGCGATGCTTAAATTACGTATAATTTATTGATCAAATGGAAGTTCTATAAGATTCATAACTAATGAGTCCTTTCGAAATAACTCAAGCATTTTTCACCAAATAATTCTCCTTTTTTTGCTTCGTACATTTTTTTTCAACATGAAATGGGAGGAGCTTTCTCGTTTGATGAGAAATATGTCTGAGGATGGTTAGTGCCTCATTTCTTTTCTTTACACAGTACCATTCCATTCATTCCCTCCGTTTTTATTCTATACTTGCTCCAACATTCGCTCCCGGTAAAGAAACGGGGAAAATTGTCGTCTCTATTGTTCTTCGATTCAAATGCAGCCAATTCGTCTAAGAAATCAGGAAACCTTTGGTGCTTCTGGCTATCATTAAATATCACAAACTTACACAATTTTTTTCTTGCCGTTAAATCACTGCGTGAAGCTATAGTTCGTCGTAATTTTAATCACTTCTCCTTTTCAACCGGAAAAAAATTGCAACGTGTAGGAGAAGAAAAAATGGAACAAAGATTGCAAAGCGAATTTGTTTAATTAATTTATTTACTGAAATTCTATTCAATTTTTTTTTCAGTATTTGGTAATTTTACTGGAAACGGATGCAGTGGCTCTAGAAGAGAAAAAAGGAAACGTCGAAAAAAGATTGGGAAAGGCATGTAGCTAACCAGAAAATAGTTCGAAATGGGAACCATTAATTTTAGTCATGCTACGAGTTTTCATATATACCATCGTCTCTGTCTTCCTCTCAGCCTGTCTCTCCCATCTCCCTACGCATAATAACGAACCAGAAACGATATGAGAAAAGTTGAAGCTCGTCCCCGAGTGCATGCGGTTAATGTAAAGCCGTGCTTACCAAGTTTCCCTTACTATCAATTTTATCATCCTCTTTTTTGCACTTCTCTCCCCCGGATGTCTTTCCCCTCGTTTTTTATTATTTTTATTTTCATATTTTGACTGAAGTGGAATATAACTGCTATGAGAGACGATATCTTTGAGAATAAAGGACTGTTATATGAACTTGTGAGAATCGAAATGTATATACTGTAACGTTCCGGGATCCTACCCATCCCTCAAACGTTCCCTTTTCTTTTCAAAAACCTTCCTTCAAGAGCCCCCAGCATTGCGCCAGGCCCTCTTGAAGGAAATCACTCCCATCACTTCCACTTCACTTAATGTTTTGACTAAAACTTTATATTAATTAATTCACTTTGCAATAGAAAAACAGCTCATAACAAAGGTTATGAGTTGTTACTAACAATAAACTATCAGCCATCTTCTAACACAAAGCTCGATGATGGATAAACAGGCTTGATTGGCTGTCCCTAGTACAGCAGCGCCTAAATTATCTGAGGGCAATTACTAACACTAACATTAGATCCTTCCTCGTCGATTAGAATAATCGATAAGGAAGGACGATTACCTTATCTTCGCGCCAGACATTCGAACTGAGGCGAAGATAAGACGGCAGCGCTGTCGCTTAACGAAAAAGCGAACTAATCTAAGCGCAAAAGCCGTTAAACACCTAGTGAGAATTTCCGTTACGGAATATTCTCGCAGATGATGTAAGAAATTTAAAAATTTAAATTGTTCGAGTCAATAGATCCTTGCGATCCACACGGGGCAACCAATAGCGGTTGTTGAATCCATAACTAGTCGACGCTCAGAACGGATTCTTATAGCGAGATCCTGCTTTCTGTCAACGTCTTCTAGGAATAGCTCTCCCCGATGAAGAGCCATCGTGGGGGTAGGCACCAGCTTGGATTCAACGCGCTCCGGGTGGATATAAAAGGACCACAAATGCCTCGTAAATTTAGATCGATCCTTTCCTCGATCAGTTACAGATCGAGAGAAGAATCCTCTCAGAGAGACTCAAAAGGCCCCCAGCATTGCGCCAGGCCCCTTTTGAGACTCCAAAACTTAACGAGTATCTGGCAGAGCGCTCAGTACTTGTACCTTTTCCTAGAGTAATTCCTCTAGTGTCGACTGAAGGCCCCTGGCATCGCGCTAAGCCCCTTCAGGAGACTTAGAATATTTCAAGGCCAGGTAAATCCTGACTTAAAATATCTCCTCATCCTAAACCTTCCTTTAGAGTCTACTGAAGGCCCCTGGCATCGCGCTAAGCCCCTTCAGGAAGCTCGTTTCCTAGAGAAACCTCTCCAGAGTCTACTGAAGGCCCCTGGCATTGCGCTAAGCCCCTTCAGGAAACTCGTTTCCTAGAGAAACCTCTCCAGAGTCAACTGAAGGCCCCTGGCATCGCGCTAAGCCCCTTCAGGAAGCTCATCCTCCAGGAAAACTCCTCAAGAGTCGACTGAAGGCCCCTGGCATTGCGCTAAGCCCCTTCAGGAAGCCTATCCATCAGAGAAATTCCTCTAGAGTCAACCGAAGGCCCCTGGCATCGCGCTAAGCCCCTTCGGGAAGCTCTTTCCCTTATATTCCATCCCACGAAGGAATAGGGGAACCAAACTTTGCGAAAGCCCCTGGCATTGCGCTAAGCCCTTTCGCGAGGTAAAGGCAACTCCTAAAGGATCCTATCCTTTCTTTTGAACGCCTACTCAAATCCTAAAACCTAAATAAAAACCTATCTCAAATTCCCTGCAGAAGCCCCTGGCATCGCGCTAAGCCCTTCTGCAGAGATCTCCTCTCCTGATCCCAGGAACGTCTTCAAGGCTAGATTAGAGGGAATAAATTAAAAAAAAACGCCCGTCCAGAACACGAATCCTTAACTTTAGACTCATTCCAGCGCCTCCATCTTTGTTCAAGACAAATAGGAGGAGCTCGAAACGTCTCAATACAGTAAATAACTATAAATCTTAGTCTTTATTTTAGGTAACATAGTTTGAAGAGAATATAAATATTCTCAGGATACTTTTAAAATGTTTCTTTTAGAATAACGTTAATTTATAGGATAATAAAATATATGAGCAGTTGAAATACGCGAGATACAATACTTAGTCACCAAGCACTTGTAATATGAGACGACGATAAACAGATGAAGTCGTTGAGCCCTTTTGAGGCTCTACAAATAACCCTTATCTTAAGGGCTTATATATTCCTTTATTTCTAAAACACAGAAGTGGGGATTGGTTAGAGGATCTCGCTTTTTGAACTTTAGATTTTAGTCCCTCTCCTTTGGCACTTATTAGAAACAACATCAGACGACTCTCAAAACCAATAGTTTAAATAAAATCATATATTCCTTTGCTAGAAAATAGTACAGGCGGCCCTCGACTTTCGAACATTCTACTTTCGCACAATTCGCTATTTCGCACTACATTGTCAGAGACTATCGTACTCAGTGTCATCAGACTACAATGTAGTATGGATCAAGAAGTCAAAATATTGGGTTGGCAACTAAGTAATTGCCGATTTTCCAAAGCAAACAAATGACAAAATCGGCAATCACTTAGTTGCCAACCCAATAGTTTCAGTCTTGCATTAGAGCGCGTGTCAACGTGTCGTGTGTTTGCATGTTAAACGAGTTAAACAAATAAATTAATTTGTTTAAGTTTAAATATTTCGCCCTTATAATTTGATAAACATGAGTCCTAAACGGAAAAACTGCAGTGTTGATACGAACAAAAAGAAATTAAGGACTCATAAACTTCATACGATCGAGACAAAGATGGATATAATTAAACGTTCTGAAAACGGTGAATCTTTTGCTTCAATCGGACGTTTGTACGGTGTAAACAGATCTACGATATGTTCAATTTTGAAAAATAAGGGCATAATTAAAGAATACGTTCAAAATTGTGGAAATATATCTTCAAAGATTGTTTCCAGACGACACGGCTTAGTGATGGATAAAATGGAAAAATCTTTGTCATCGTGGATTGCTGATCAACATCAAAATAATGTTCCGCTGAGTTTTTCAATTATTCAAGCAAAGGCTCTTAGTTTGCATGAAGATTGGAAGACTAGATTAAATGAAGATTCTAACACGGTATTTCAAGCAAGTAATGGCTGGTTTGACAAGTTTAAAATGAGATATTCTTTACACAATATTAAATTCACTGGAGAATCGGCCGATGCAGATAAAGATGCTGCGAAAGAATTTATTTCCTCATTGTCAAAAATGATTAAAGATGGAGAATATTCTCCTAATCAAATATTCAATGTAGATGAGACGGGTTTATTTTGGAAAAAAATGCCTAATCGTACATTTTTATCGAAGGAAGAATCAGCCCCTGGACATAAGCCTTCAAAAAACCGATTGACATTACTTCTTGGTGGAAACTTAGCTGGTGATTTAAAATTGAAGCCCATGTTAGTTTACCAAGCAGAAAATCCCAGAGCATTGAAAGGGAAAGATAAAGAATTGCTTCCGGTCATTTGGAAATCAAATAAAAGTGCCTGGGTTACTGCGTTAATATTTAAAGATTGGTTCACTCATCATTTCGTGCCGACAGTTAAACAATATTGTAAAAATAATAATTTAGAATTTAAAGCATTATTAATCTTAGACAATGCTCCAGGACACCCAAAATCTTTGCAGAATTTATACCCGGAAATCAATGTTGTGTTTCTTCCTCCCAATACTACCTGTCTCATACAGCCCATGGACCAAACAGTGATAGCTACGTTTAAACGATATTATATGAGGACAATAATGACTAAGGCCATCAAGGCAACTGACAGGCAAGATGGACCAACATTAAGAGATTTTTGGAAGAATTATAATATATGGAACGCAATAAATAATATTGGAGATTCATGGGCTGAAATAAAAGAGTCAACAATGAAAGGTTCCTGGAAACAATTATGTCCGGAAATGATGGGCGATTTTAAAAATTTTGAAGAAACACCGGAAACTCACAGATGAAATAGTTAGCGTAATGAACGAACTAAACTTGGACGTCAGCAAAGAAGATGTTAATGAGTTGATTGAATCTCACTCAGCACCGCTGTCAAATGAATGCCTAATTCAGCAACAATTGAGTAACAGTGAAAGTGAGCAAGAGGAAGCTGATAAAAACGTCAAGACTTTGACAATTAAAAATATGAATGAAGCCTTCACGCATCTTGACAAATTTTTGATTATCATGGAAGAATGTGATCCCAATGGAGAACGGGTATCTCAAGTACGCAGGGCAATTGAGAAAGACACAGCATGTTATAGAAATCTTTATCAAGAGAAGAACAAAAAGGGTGGTATTCAACTAACTCTTGACAAATTTATAAAAAAAACACCCGAAAGCACTTAGCACGCCTGTTTAACTTCCTTATGTATACGTATTGATAAAAAGATACTTTAAAACACAGTTTCTGGTGCATATTTTTTACATCCCTCTTCTTTCGAACAATTCAACATTCGCACACATTTTAGGAACCAATTATGTGCGAAAGTCGAGGGCCCACTGTATACATCTTACTTATTTTATTAAACCTATCCCAGTTTTCTATTTAATTCAAAGTTAGCGGCATTTTAAAATAAGTTACGTCAGGGGATGTAACAAAATTGGTGACAACGGTGGGATACAAAGGATTGCAAAGGATTCAAAGGATTGCAAGGATACAAAGGATTCAAGGATTCAAGGATTCATCAGAACTACAACGCCAAGGACTGCAGTTTCACAATCGATGACATCAGGATTGACACCACCAGGAAAATCATCACCAACAGCGGTTCACGATTCCCTGGAACAAAAAGGAAGGTGTTCGAGTGACTAGTGAAGTTAATTTGAATTGTGAAAGTGTTAATTAAAAAAGAAAGAAAAGGTTTTGGTTGTGAAATTGTGAATTTTAATATTAAACAGAACTGTTCGCGATCGCGAAAGGTAAGGGGGGAGCGTAGCTGAGCCGGGACCCACCGGACAGTCTCCCTCTCCCGGAGCTGGTCCCCACTCGCAGCGTCTCCCACCTCGCAGCGATCTCATCGAGCCAGTGATGCCAGGACGTGGGATTTTCTCGCGCATGCGCACTACCAAACCCTCAGTAACGTATATACTTTACTCAAATATGGGGTATCGTTAGACCCCCGCAACAATTCACATACGGTAGAACTTAGAGGAAGAGGACATTTTTAAATACGATAGAAATTACACCCTAGCAGCCATCCATGAAGATATACGCCTTGATTAGATTAATTTAATTGTATATATTTTTTTACCCACAAATATAAATAGGAATAAATAAATGTTATTTTCCCAATTTTGTCGACTTATTTAAAAAGAGGAATTGATTTAAAAAAATCTGTTATAAAATACTTATGCTATTTTGAATATTTCAGCGTTTGAGAAACTAATGTTTTATGTTTGTCATACAATGAATTTCATAAATGTTACTTTTTAAACTCCAATGACTACTAGGGCAGGAAAAGGAGGCTTTTAAAAGAAATAACATATTTACATGGAAATAAATGAATATATATATTTTTATTATCTTGAACATCTGCAGCCGATTTATTACATGAATACCAACATTTGTTGCGAGAGTAAGGAAAACTGCAGAAAACCTTACTAGTATTCAAACAAGAACATTATATATAAAATATGTATTAAAACCTTTCAAACAAAAATATGCTCCGGTGAAGCGGCCCCAGGAGGTTGCTAAAACAAAGAAATATTTCACACGTTAATCACAAACATATGTTAGCTTCATGAAGTAAAAAAGAAATAAAAGTGGGAAAACAAAATATATAATATTTTATAAAATATACAACAGAACATTAATAAAAATATCTTAATATTGCACAAAGAATCATCCACCTTGTGCATGTTGAATCACAAAAATAAAAAACTATATACTGTAGCGGGACTACCGTTGATTGTAGCCACGGAAAATTTACCAAAAAAAAAGAAACCAAATTTTACCGGCAGTCCCGGCAACAAACTTCCACACTCAGAAGTATGAGGAAGTTACAAAAAAAAAGGAAACAAAACGAAAGAATCTAATTAAAAAAAAGGAAGGTTGGGCGCCAGTCCGTTTCCGAACACGGAATTCTTCTGAGGGGGCCCAAACTAACTCAGGAAGGGCAATGAGACCCCTCAGAGGGAATCCGTTGTTTGGACAAAAATGAAATAAGAAAGGTCCAAACGACTTCTTACTATGTTCTCTGATTTTATTCACAAAATTTCGCGGGAGTTAATTTCTAATACAGTAAACCGAATTTTATGCTATCACGAATATCATATGAAAGAAACACAAAGAAAATCGAGAGGTGAGAACAATAGTAAAGTTTCAGTTAATTACAAAAGCGTGATCACCGCATACACTAGATTTCACAAGTCACGAATCAACTATCGTAATCGAACAACGTATTTTTCTCAAAATCTTAATCCTAATCGATTTAACCGAAAACACTCGGAATTACAAATGAAAGAGAACAATTTAACAATTGATAATCAACAATTATGTTTTAACGAAAGGTTCAGCAAAGGTAGTTTGAAAGGAAATAAGGTAGACGGGAGTTTCTCAAAAGGAAGATGATTTTGAGTCCGTAACGGACTTCCAAGATTTCCAACAAATACAGAAATTAGTCAGGATGTTACCTGGGGAGATTTGCCAAGAATTCTCATACAGGAGAAGAACTGCACTCACCGCAGGAACGTCCTTCCACACGAAAGTGAATAATTCCCAATTTCTCCAACGAAAGGATTTCCAAAAATTTTTCAGGACCCAAGAATTTCGATGATGTCGACACGACGAGCGCTCAAGAATCTCTCTCTCATTTTTGGAAGTGTCCTCTTCACGTGCCTCGATAGCGCCATCCTTGAGTTATAGCGGATTCCGGAATTATTATTCTCAGGGGGTAATTAGGATATTATCTCCCCATTTTCCGTTATCGACCGGTCATCCGTGTAGATCGTTAGATGGCCTTAGACGATCGAGCGAGGGCATTGTTGTCCTTGTCGCTCCCGAAAGTTAGCCCCAGTGCTCTCTTTTCCACTGATAGTGCTGTCAAGAGTACGGTAGGACTTTGGCACAGGAGTCTTCCTTCCTTCTTCGTTGCTCATAAGGTCGCAGGCGAGATCCTCTTCGTCTTCTTCTTGATTCTTCTTTGTGCGGGTCTCCGTATGAGTCCCTTGGCAAGGGGACGTAGAGGAAAGGGAGTAGGTACGGGAATGTCGATAGGAAATTATACAATTTAGATTTGCAATACAAAAACATAATTCAAAATATAATGATAATAATAATCTCAATACTTCCTTGTGTTTTCGGGGAGATTCCTGAGCGTTTGCACGTTTCTAAATCTCAACCCGAAATTATTTCAATGCACTAATTTTTAGCTGAAAACAAAGAATTCTTCGAAAACGTTAAAGATATCGTAAATTATCAAAAACAATAATAATCATAGTAACTGGAGAAAATCTCCACGTTACAATACATAAGAAATAAATAAAAGTATTCTTTGCGAAAAGAATATTGCGCTAATCAAAATATTATCACAATAAATTATCACAGTACGTAATGCTGTCACAGAAACAAAACAAAAGAAAACATTTATCATTAAAAATATGCCGAAAATATCATCAATACAAAATGATCAAGAGCATATTATAATTGTGACAGCAATTTTATTAGTTAACATAAGAATAAAAAGAGAGTGGCGATGCTTAAAAAGATAAAAAGCAATGACAACAATGCGTTGCAAAGAAAGATTTTATGTATTGTATTATTTATGGATAGCAATGCACTAAAATATATAGTTATATTAATCATTTTGCTGATTCATTTTACTACTACTGGGCGAATATAAATTCTTATATTCATGCAATTCTAAATGTTTGGAGTCTACTTGAAAAGAACGGCAATCAATATTATTAGCTTGAAAAGAACATCGAATTTTACACACCGCGTCTGAAGTGGCTGCATTAATCTTATTTCTCTTTTTATTCTTCACATCTGTAACAATAGAAAATAATTTTTCTGCTTCGGCATTAGAATGTGGAAGAGATAAAACTGCTTGGACTAAGATTTCTAAATTTGGAAAAAGCGGATTCTCATTGAAATCTCTTTTTTCAAAAATAATCTTCCACATGTCATCAATTTCTAAATTGGCCAAAAGAGATTTGTTTTCGTCATCAAAGACGATAGGGAGCATTCTCCATTCGTAAGCTAAGGCTGTGACATCAGAAATTTGAAAATGTTTTGCTACATTCTTTAAATCTGGAAAGGCAAGTCTACTTTCCTCGCGCAAAGCTATATTAGGATCTAAAAATTTCAAATCGCGAAAAATATCATTATTATATGGTAATCTTTTTACCATTTCTTGAAAAGCGGTTGTGTAAAATGACAAACATGTAGATTTAAAATTTTCAATAAATTCATCAGATTGTGATTGCAAAAAAGTTTCACATTCTGGACCGACATATACTGAATTTAACGGTAGAAAATTTTTATGATTAATACTATCTTTACTAATGTTTTTTATCGCATGAGGTAGCAAAAAATTATATCCCATCTGTTTTATTAAATGTTCACTATTGTCTGCCAATTTGTGTATTAAAATTTTTCTACCTTGGAACAAGGCATTGAAATCGTTAAATGAATGTAAAGAATACTTTAAAAATAGCATAAAACCTTTAATTTTACAGTCGTTTAAAGAAACTGAAATAGATGCTGCCGAATTATTTTTATTTTCTAGAGTTTCCAGGTAGAAGTAATGTTTTAAAACTTCCCAGTTATCGAGAAGTCTTGTAACACACTTCTGTAAGACGAGCCATCTTGTACCTGACAATTTAAAAATTTTTCGTGACTCTACCTCAAAGAATTCCTGAAATTCCCGCAGGATGGCTGATCGTTTTGCACTTCCATTAAAATATGTTGCTACTGAATGTAAAAGGTTTTCACAAGAATCCGGCAATTTGGAACAAGCTTTACTAGCAATTAAAGCTGAGGAATGGCATATACATTTTAATACAACGAGGGCCGGTACCTCTTTCTTTAATCTACTTATTAAAGAATCTTTAATGCCTATCATCACAGACGCATTATCACAAGCAATTCCTACATTGTTGGATAATGGTATATTTTTAGATTCGAAACAATTTTTAAAAGAAGAATATAACTTATCCGCAGAGCAATCTCTAGCATCTAAACTGATTAACTCTAATAATTGTGTAATGCATTTTTTATTTTGCGATGAAATGTATTTGACTAAAATACAAAGCAACTTATCGTTAGCGATAGTCGTGCTTTCATCAACTAATATTGAAAATTTCTGAATTTTTAATTCTGTAATAAGCTTATCGCTTTCGCGTTTGCCTATTACATTTTTTATTATCTGCGTACATTTAGTTCGTGACAATTTTAGATCTTTAACCACCTGCGGATCTGAACAGATTTCTTTTAATAAAGGGACCATGTGATCGATTGTTTGAAAAGCTATATTGTGCTCCACGTAGAAAGCAGCTAACTTTATTTCGGCTGTTTTGACTTTATTAACATGGTCCGAATCAAATTTATTATCAACGTTTGGTCTTAAAACAGATGGTGTAATGTCACAGCTTTTCCTTATATTTTTAATATGTAATTGAGTCCGCGAATGTCTAACGAGTTCTGATTTTCCACATGCCAAGACTTTATTGCAAGCCGAGCAGAAAGCTTTTTTATTATTATCATTAAATTTTAACCAGTCTTTGAAAATATTATTCTCTAGCCAAGATAATTGGAATACTTTCCCTTTGTTTTTTTTCTTCTTATCCGCCAATCCACTCGAACTGGGCTGCTGGTAATCCATCTTCTGGTTTCTGTCACTATAATTCACTAATACTGCACTACAATTCAATATATTATATAAAATTACGCGACACCTTCCCTTTACTCAAAAACGCGGGAAACGACTGACAAGGGCCCTTTACGCGTACCTACTGTTGCACATAGATACGTCTATGGAAACAACTGCGGCCGAGCTGTGACGTCAGCATGCGCATGCGCACGAATGCTCCCCTGTGGGATAAAATCCCACGTCCTGGCATCACTGCATCGACCACGATATCAGCGAGATCGTTGCCGTTCCAGTCAGTCGCTCGCTCGACCCGAGCCCCTTCAGACGGGGACTCTATGTATGCTTTTAGGCTACACATGTAAGTCTGGTTATTCCAACCATCCAAACCTTATCCCACGAGGCGTTCTCGTGATCTTAGAGTTAGCGCGGTGTTCGCGTTATACCTATTCCTAGTGCGGTGTTCGCACTTACTTTAAGCGGAGTTCGCTTCCTTTTCCTAGTGCGGTGTTCGCACTTTGTAGTCTCTCTGAGACAATTCGAGGTGTTCTCGGGTTGTCTCTCCTTCGGAAATTAGCCCCATTTTCGCTCCCAACCCTCCGGCTTTCCAGGCGCCCTAGCGCCTGGTCCAGGCGGAGTTCGCCTTGCGCGTCTTTGCGGAGCTCGCGTTGCGCGTTTTTCTTGATCACTAGGTCTCACTACACGAGCCTCGCGCTCCGAGAACTAGTGCCTTTTTTTCTATTGGGTTTTTTATTTATTGTTGAAAAATATATTGTTAAGTTTCTCATTAAGTTGCTTCTTTTTCTTTATTAGCGTCTCCTACCCTTGTCCGTCCGAGCGAGCCGAACGTTCTGCGTTACCACCGGTAGTCTCCGCTTTGTTTCTTTGTATTTGGTGAGATTGGGATTTGCCCGTCGTTACAGTCTCGCACAAATTGGTCCTTCGAGCCGGATGTCAAGTCAAACTTGAAGTATCGGCAAGCGTTAAGAAGTTACAAAGCGTTCTTCGGTGGTCGTTAGCAACGATTAATTTCGGTCGTTCGGTTCGGTTAGGAGAGCTAAAGCAAGTATGGCAGAAGGCAAATTAAAAAGAGAATACGCCGTAAGCGTCGCGATATATCGAGAAGATCTCGTGCGTCTTCTTACTAATATTAAGAAACGCGGAGCAAATCGTTGCACCTCTAGTTATCTCGAGGAACGATTGAAACTCGCAAACGACTTCCACGACAACATTCGGGAATGTCACATTAAATTCAGCGCGAGTTATGAGCCGCAGGATTTAGCAGCCACTCCATACGTCCTCAACAACGTATACGAGTCGGCTTTAGAAGCTTTTGAGGCAGTTGAAAGCTATATTTTAGATCATTTGGGTCGTTTAGAAGAGAACTCGGCACCCGTTAATACGAGTTCCAGCTCTCACACTGAGTGCAATGTCTCATCTTCAATGAGACTTCCAAAAATCGACTTACCAAAGTTTAGTGGTAATTACGCCGAATGGCTAACGTTCCATGATACGTTCAAAGCCATGATACACGACAATACCGGGTTGCCAGGAATTCAGAAATTCCATTATTTGAAATCGTGTTTGGTAGGAGAAGCTCGAACCGTAATTCAGGCTCTTACGGTGAGTTCTGATAATTATGACATTGCCTGGACCACCCTGGTCTCCAGGTATCATAATCGCCGAATCATTACGGCGACGTTGGTTAACAGATTTACCCAGTTAGGTTCTGTTGACGGCAACGACTTGACGGCTTTGAAAGCATTACGAGATACGGTAACTGTCACTCTAGACGCACTTCAGAACTTAGAGTATGCAGTGGACTTTTGGGATCCACGCATCGTTCATTTGGTAGCGAGTAGTTTCGATCCAGCATTTAGATTGAAATGGAAACGATGTATAAGTGACCTCGCAGAATATCCGACATATGCGAAGTTGACAGAGTTTTTGTCGAGTAGAGTCAGTATGCTGGAATCATTAGGATTGAATAAATCCAGCGTGGTTAAGGGGCCTGAACGGCCAATTAAATCGCATACCGCGAGTGTGCCGAATTCCAAGTGCGTCCATTGCGGTCAGAATCACTCACTTACTCGCTGTGAGAAATTTTTGAGTCTACGAACGCCAGCTAGATTAAGTTTAGCACACCGTAAGAAGATATGCGTGAATTGTCTGCGAAGTGGTCATTTCACTTCGGCGTGCCCTAGTTCTTTCCGGTGTAGAACTTGTGCAAAGCCGCATAATACCTTGCTGCATTTGGGGGAAACAAACACCTCTGTCAGCCGGTTACCGCCAGTTACCTCCCCAGCGGATGACCCTCCCGCGTCTGCATCTTCTAACGCGGAAATTAATACACATTTAAGTATTAATGATACGCGAACGGTATTGCTTGCTACCGTTTTGGTGCAGGTGCCTTCAAGCAACGGAAGACACGTAGTAGCAAGGGGTTTAGTAGATCCGGGGTCAGAATCGTCATTCGTCACCGAAAATTTAGTGCAATTGCTTCGAGTCAATCGGGTTCCAGTTAATGCTTCGATTTCTGGAGTTACAGGACAGGTTTCGCTAAAACTTAAAAGGGAAGCTGTAATCCACTTCCGTTTGCTCAAGGGCAGTCAGGCGGCTCTGACTGTGTCAGCTTTGATACTTCCCAAAATAACTGGTTACATGCCTGCGTCCTTTTCACCTTCGAATTTACCGGAATTGAAGCCAGAAGATCTCGCAGATCAGGTGGAAATTTCGCGTTCACCGATCGACTTTCTTATCGGATCAGATTATTACCCGCAGCTTTTGACCAACAGATCGTTGACCTCTGTTGACGGTGCACTATTGGCGCAATCAACCATTTTCGGGTGGGTAGTTTCGGGCGTTTTAACCCATCGATCGCGTACTTCAACGACCACGGTGCATCATCGTTGTAACCTAGAACAGGGATTGTGGCGATTTTGGGAGCTAGAAGAGGTTCCCGAGTCCATTTCCTTCTCGGATGAGGATCATTTCTGTGAGGAGTTCTTTCAGAAAACAGTAGAACAGGACGCCAACGGGCGGTTTGTGATTGCACTTCCGTTCAAACCCGGTTTCGATAGTTCGAATTTAGGAGCTTCTCGGCATATAGCAGAAGCCTCCTTACGTCGGGTAGGCAAGAGCTTCGTTAATAACCCTATCTGGAAGGAACAATACGTTCAATTCATGCAAGAGTATGAGTCGCTTGGACACATGACGCCCATTTCGAGTACTTCTTTGGTTGCAAAGAATCGAGTTTACCTTCCTCACCACGCGGTTGTCAAGTCGGTGTCAGGAAAGGAAAAAGTCAGGGTAGTTTTTAATGCTTCTAGCAGGACAAGCACAGGAGTATCTCTCAATGATATCTTGCTGGTAGGTCCAAAATTGCAAAGGGACATAACCTCGATTTTATTAAATTGGCGAGGTTACAAAATTGCCGGAGTAGCGGACGTCGTCAAGATGTTCCGCCAGATACTTGTCCGGCCTCAAGATCGAGTGTTACAATCGATTCTTTGGCAAACTCCCCGTGGGGAGCAAACTTTTGAATTATATACAGTTACATACGGGACCGGTCCCGCGCCGTTTCTAGCGATGCGAGTTCTCAAGGAACTTGCTGTTCGATTTGGAAATGATTTTCCGCCCGCACAGAAGGTTTTGTTCGATTCGGTCTATGTGGATGACTTGCTGTTCGGTGCAGATGACATTGCCTCTCTAGAACTAATCCAAACCATGTTGGTGAAATTGCTCTCAAAAGGAGGGTTTTCACTCAGTAAATGGGCCACTAACGCCCCTCGAAATCCTAATGTAGCTTCCTCTCCAGAAAATCGCATTATCTTCTCCGATCCAGACGAGAATCAACACAAAATTTTAGGCGTAGCTTGGGATACGGTGGAGGATAAGTTTTTGTTCCAGATCACTACGGAGGTGTTTACTACAGTCACCAAGCGAATCTTACTCTCCGAGAATTCCAAGGTCTTCGATCCCATGGGCTGGATTTCTCCGGTAACGATTGTATTAAAGCAATTAATGCAATCTACGTGGTTGCTGAAGCTTTCTTGGGATAAGGAGATTCCGGAGCCCACGCGCTCCAAGTGGCTTCACGCATACCATCAACTAGGAGAGCTGAAAAAACTAACGTTGCCTCGATGGGACAATTATCGGCCTGGCAATCGGTTCGAGTTGATCGGGTTTTGTGATGCAGCATCGTTAGCGTACGGTGCCGTAGTGTACTCCAAGGTTACGGCCTTGGATGGGACAGTAACAGTTAATTTACTAATGGCCAAGGCCAAGGTAGCACTTATTAAAACGGTTTCGATCCCTAGATTAGAGTTGGTAGCTGCTGCGCTCTTAACGAAGCTTTTGTTGCATGTGAAAGCTTCTCTGTCTCGCCCGGTCCATTCCATTTCCTGCTTTACAGAATCGCAGATCACGCTGGCCTGGATCACACAACAGCCGGCTAAATGGAAGGTGTTCGTGGCCAACCGCGTGTCGTATATCCAGACCGAACTCCCGGAGGCTCGATGGGCTCACGTCAAGGGCACCATCAACCCAGCGGACTTGAATTCTCGAGGCATCCCGCCCTCAGAATTAGTCAATTCCAGGTTATGGTGGAATGGGCCTGATTTTCTGCGTTCGGAACTCATCACTGTTCATCGCGAGCTCGACACAGAGGAGGAAAAACGTACAACTGCTCTCCACGTACATAAGCCAGAGGACAACGACCTTGCGTTCTTTGACAGGTTTTCATCGTGGCCAAAAACGATTCGTATAATCGCCTATGTACGACGGTTTGTAGATAGATGTCGAGATCCCACGACAGTGCATGAGTCCTTTTTTTCTGTGCAAGAGTTACAGGTCGCGCAGCTCTCGATCTTCAGAATGGTGCAAGCGGCGGAATTTCAACGGGATTTACTCCACTTGTCGCGAAAGGAGAATTTACCTTCTCGATCACGACTCCTTTCTTTGGATCCCTTTTTGGACTCTGACGGATTAATTCGAGTCGGAGAAAGATTCCGAAATTCGTCCTTGTCAGAGAACGAAAAGCACCCGTTGTTGCTTCCTCCTGGCCATGTTGCAGATATGCTAATTCGTAGCATAAATCTCCGCTCTCTTCATGGCGGATTGCAATTAACCTTGACTTTGTTACGAAAAGAAGCTTGGGTCATTAATGCCCGTTCAGCGGTCAAACGCATCCTGCATGGGTGCGTGGTGTGCGTGCGGCAAAGGGCATCGTTGGGTACCCAACTTATGGGTACTCTTCCCGCACCTAGAGTTACGCGAAGTCTCCCATTTTCCCACACTGGAGTGGATTATGCAGGGCCTTTTATAATTAACATTAGTTCAGGTCGACGGTCAAGAACACAGAAAGCTTATATCGCTTTGTTCGTGTGTCTGGCCACTAGAGCGATCTATTTGGAGCTGGTGTCTAATTATCACACCGAGTCATTTTTTGATGCGTTTTCTTGGTTTGCGGCGCGGTCGACCTTCCGTAATGTATAGTGATAACGGGTTAAACTTTTAGGGTGCAAATGCGGAACTCAGGCGTGCGTTCAAGGCCGCTTTGAGACCTGCAGCCACCCACGATCTTGAGCCACTATCCGGTATAGATTGGCAATTTATCCCAGTAGCGAGTCCACATTGGGGAGGAATCTGGGAAAGTGGCGTTCGAACGGTTAAATACCACTTAAAGCGTATTATGGGGAAATTTATACCCACATTTGAGGAATTTGTTACTACTTTATGTCGCGTGGAGGCATGCCTCAATTCTCGTCCGATTGCGAAGATTCACGACGACTTAGAAAGTCTAGAAATGCTATCTCCAGGGCATTTTTTAACAGGGGGAGCGATCCTCGCTCCTCCCGAGAGGTCAACGCTCGATCTCAAGGAAACAACCTTGAATCGATGGCAGCGAACAATTAGGATCACAGAGGCATTCTGGAAAAAATGGTCCTCTGAATACTTGTCCACGCTTCAATCACGTTGCAAGTGGCGTACAAAAACGGATGCGTTTAAGCCAGGGGACATCGTGATGATAAAAAATCCTAATAATCCACCTTGCAGGTGGAGTTTAGGTCAGATCTTAAAACTAATTCCGGGAGTAGACTCGGTGGCTCGAGTCTACTCCAGCGGAGTTTTTCGCAGTTGTGTAGACTCCCTGCGACAGATACGAATTCCTAGGTAAACATTTACCTCTTGGGTTCATCCATCTCGGCTATGCCTCATGTCATTCGGACATATGTCCTTTTGAGGCTGAGAATCGTTTAGCCGAGGTTAAAATCGGTTTAATTTAATTTAATTTAATTTCGAATCTCGCAAAACACAATTTACCCGTTCACTAGGGTAAACACAGCGTACCGGATAATGTTTGACAACAAATGCGTGGCTCCAACAAGATTCGAGAATTTGGCGTGGGAATTTTCCGTGAATCGCGGCAAATCTTCATCTTCGCGCAGTTTGGTGTCATTTCCGGTCATGGTGGTGCATTGACGCTGCACTCGCTTTACGCGTCAATGTGGGGGGGGGGGGGGGGGGGAGTTTGTTCGCGGTCCCGAATGGTAAGGGGGGAGCGGAGCGGAGCTGAGCCGGGACCCACCGGACAGTCTCCCTCTCCCGGAGCTGGTCCCCACTCGCAGCGTCTCCCACCTCGCAGCGATCTCATCGAGCACGACATCGGTGAGATGGTTGCTGTTCGAGTCAGTCGCTCGCTCGACCCGAGCCCCTACAGACGGGGAACCTATGTATGTTTGCAGGCAGCAGCGTAAGTTTGGTTATTCCAACCATCCATACCTTTTCCCACGAGGCGTTCTCGTGATTGTAGAGTTAGAGCGGTGTTCGCGCTTTACCTATTCCTAGCGCGGTGTTCGCACTTACTTTAAGCGGAGTTCGGTTCCTTTTCCGTGCGGTGTTCGCACTTTGTAGTCTCTCTGAGACAATTCGAGGTGTTCTCGTGTTGTCTCTCCTTCGGGGATTAGCCCCATTTTCGCTCCCAACCTTCTGGTCCAGGCGGAGTTCGCCTTGCGCGTCATTGCGGAGCTCGCCTTGCGCGTCTTTCTTGGTTATTCAGTCTCATTGCACGAGCCTCGCGCTCAGAGAATTAGTGCCCTTTTTTTCCATTAAGTTTTCTATTTCTTGTTGAAGAATATATTGTTAAGTTTCTTATTAAGTTGCGTCTTTTTATTTACTAACGTCTCCTAACCTTGTCCGTCCGAGCGAGCCGAACGTTCTGCTACCACCGGTAGTTTCCGCTTTGTTTCTTTTGTATTTGTTGGGATCGGGATTTGCCCGTTATTACAGTCTCGCACAATTATTATTACTATTATTATTTTGTTGATGATGATGAAGATGATTATTATCATTATCATTATCATTATCATTATTACTATTATTATTATAATTATCATTATTACTATTATTATTATAATTATCATTATTACTATTATTATTATAATTATCATCATTATTATCATCATTATCATCATCATCATCATCATCATCATCATCATCATCATTAATCTTATTAATACTATTATTATTTTGTTAACCCTTTCGCAACGGGCGAGTTCTCCGCCGCGGTACTTCCGCTGAACGGAGGGCTGCGGCGCGCCGCGACATCACTGCACACTACGCGATGCCGATCGTCACCGGGAGTACCGTATCGGAGAACCAAAGCTGCTTGGATGTTTTAAACGAAAAAATAGGGCCATTAAAGTGGCCGGTACTACCTCAGTGGCATCTTGTGGAGGGCCACTATAGTGGCTCGTAGTACCTCAGTGGCATCTTATGGAAGGCCACTATAGTGGCCCGTAGTAGCGAAAGGGTTAATGATGATGATGATGATGATGGTGATAATGATAATAATAATAATAATACAAATCATCATCATCATCATCATAACAAAATAATAATAATAATAATATTAATGATGATAAGGATGATGATAATAATAATAATGATGATGAAGACGATGACAATGACAATAATAATGATAATGATAATGATAACGATAATTATCATCGTCGTCGTCTTCGTCGTCGATCTCGAATCCTTAACCAGTCTATAGTAATGAACACGTTCTAGAAACAGCGAGTTTTGAACATTTCCGCCCGCCTTGACCCATCCGGAGGGTCAAATGAAACCTAATCCGCTAGATCACCGGTGTTCAATGAACGCATAATATGCGCGAGCTTGGTTACGAAGTGAAGTGAACCCGAAAAGAAGATAGAAGAACTTTTCGCAGACAACAGTTCAGAAACTGTGTTCGCGGAGTATTGTGCGAGGTAAGGCGAAACTTAATTATTAATTACGAGGTACATAATGACATTACGTTGTGCTTGAATCATTTTCGGTAGAAGGAGGTAATAGAACGAGTCGCGATATCGGCCTTACTAGTTCTGTTTGGGCGGTTTTTACTGTGCACACCCTCACTCGACCATCCGTTCCAGGGTGTACGGCGACCACTCTAGCGAGAGGCCAGCGTGCTGGCGGAGTGTTCTCGTTGGAGATTAGGCAGTCTTCCCACCTGTACATCCGCGTTCGTGCGCGTCCATTTCTGGCGTGAAACAAGGCCTTGCAGGTACTCCTGGTTCCAACGTTGCCAGAATTTGTCCCTCATTTGGACGAGAAGCTGCCACCTTGACAGTCGACTTTCATTCATGTCCAGTATGGACGGCTCCGGAAGTGCTGTGAGGGGTGCGCCGATAAGCGCATGCCCAGGAGTCAATGCCGCAAGGTCTCCAGGATCGTCTGATGAAGCAGCTAGTGGCCTTGAATTTAGACAAGCCTCCACTTGTGTCAACAAAGTAGACATTTCCTCGAAAGTAAGTGTTTGTTCTCCAATTACTCGACGAAGATGGTATTTAGTAGACTTTACCGCAGCTTCTCAGATCCCTCCGTGATGAGGGGCTGCGGGTGGGTTGAAGTGCCAGTTGATTCTGAAGTTTGCTAGCTCGTTCCTGACATCGCTGAACTCCCGCGATCTAGCTGCGAAGAGACGACTAAGCTCGGCATCTGCGCCCTGGAAGTTTGTGCCCCGATCGGAGTATACGTCAGAGAAGAGTCCACGCCTGGAAAACCGGCGAAACGCAGCTAGAAATGCTTCTGTCGAATAGCTGCTGGCCACTTCAAGGTGAACAGCTCTTGTTGCCATGCAGACGAAGATGGCTAGGAATCCCTTCGCCGCTTTATGGCCTCGCCTAGAAGAGGTTCGCAGCATAACTGGTCCAGCGTAGTCAATTCCAACGTGGAGGAATGGCCTGTAACAGTTGACTCTGCAAGCAGGTAAGTCCGACATTAGCAGCTGTCTCGAAGGGGCTGACAGGACTTCGCCCCCTTCTAGTTCTTTTTTTTTGCTTAATTCTTTTCTTTTGCATTTTTTTGTTATTATTATTATTATTCTGTTGGATGTCTTTTTTTTATTATTGAATATATTTATTTTCATTTATTTTTCTTCGTGTCGTTTTCTAACGAAGCCTCCCCTCTACCATTCTCGCGACCTGAGCTGGTCGACGCGGTGCATTGCACTTGGCGACCGCGATTCTTGGGACAATTCGAGGTGTTCTCGGATTGTCTCTCCTCTCAGGGATTAGCCCTACTGTCGTTCCACCATTTTTTCGGCTTCTAAGTAGACTAAGCGCTCATGCGCTTAGTCTACTCGCTGCTCATCTAATATTTAGATTCATTTAAGAGCTCTGCGCTCCATAAATTACGCGCTTTCGCGTTTTAAATTCATTTAAGAGCCCTGCGCTCCGTAAATTACACGCTTCCGGGTAATTAGTATTTTAAGCGCATCTGCGCTTTCATAGTTTTTAGTTTGTGTCTTCGCACCGTTGTCGCGAATCCGAAACTCTGTTATTGACTTTTGGTTCATTTGAAAGTAAATAAATGTTATTCAGTTGTTACCAATCAGTGTGTCATTATTAAGCTTTGTGTAACTTGTTCATTGTCCGTCCGAGCGATCGAAGGTTAAGCATAATCTGCCAACTCTGCTGAGACGCGTTTTTCCATTTGTTTGGAATTGGGGAATCTCTCCAGTATTACAGTCGCGCACACAATGAATGTCAACTTGTTCGCGGGCCTTTCCTGTAATTCAGCTTTTCACATATAAACCAAGCGGTTGCTTTTGATTTGGAGTTGCGAGTTTAAATACACCATCAATTTGTTTAATAAAACTACATACTTTGTATCTATCTCCATCAAATTAGTCTGGGATTAGTTTTATTAAAAATTGGAGCGATAGCTCTTGCGATTGTGTTATTGCATCAACTTGTGAGTCTGTACGAGACATTATTGTAATTAATACGTAAAATCGTTTAAAAGATAGTAGGAATTCACAGGTTGAATTCAGGAATTGAAATAATAGAGGTTGAAATAATCAGGATTGCCAGATCTATAGAGATCTAGGATAACTTCATTGACACTGTACTTACGATGCCTGGATACTTGTTCAACGGTGGGTTGGAGTTGCTACGTCAAAAATCTACGCCAACACGTGAGCTATATCCTCCTCTTCGTGGTGATTGTTTCGTTGCTTGGTTTAGTCCAAAATTAACGAATAAAATCGTCACTCGATGACCAGGGTGAACTTGCTGATTCGTTAATCGCTGGATCACTAAGTGCTGGACATATCCCATCCTCGGCGCCAGTTTTTATGTTGTATTCCCGAAATCTTCTTAATACTAGATTTATTGAAAATCTTTTACAGTATAGTTTATTTCTTCAGAAATACAAGTTATTGATACAAAAACACACACGAAAAGTAAAGTCAGAGATTTAGCAATTCTAGGCTTGATCTTACAATTTGAGAACTTGTTCGTTAGGAGGTCTAACAATATCTGCTTTTTAGAATTGGGGAAAAGAGCAACTACTACTTGGAAAAGGTATGAAAGTGGGGAAGATTCGTAAGGGTAGTTCTTGTAGTTATCTAAAGAGTTAAGGATGCAGCTGTCGGTCAAGGTACAGAGGAAGATTGGGATTTGTTATCGGTGGGAACCTATGTTTATGGTAGGAAAGTGAAGGAATGTAGGTTTTTGGGATTAGTAAATGAAATGTGCGTTTATTTGTGACAGGATGTAGATATTGAAGTATATTTGGGTAGGATCTTGGTTAGTCTTAACCTACGGTAAGAAGATGCATACGTGCTAGATATAAGTATAAGTATGAATACTAGGGTAGATATCCAACATTATTTTAATTTAATATCATTATTTTAATTTAATAATAATCACGCGAGAATACGTGAGCGTACACTGAGGGGAGCCATTTAGACAACACCCCAGGATCGAATAAACAAGCGCCTCTATTTTGAGCGGCGGTACAAAACTCTGATCCCTAAGAGAGAAGAGTGGAAACAGAACCAAAATCCCGGGCACGGATTCATCTGGTTCATGGATGGTTCCAGAACGCAACGAGGCACCGGATACGGGATTTATGGCAGTAAAAGCAGGGACAGTAGAGCTCTGAGTCTGAGAAAGTACAATACAGTCTTCCAAGCGGAAATGGCGGCCATAGGCACCTGTGCCAAGAGCATGGTTCAGAATGGGGCTGAGTGTAGAACCATCAACATCTGCACTGACAGCCAGGCTTCCATAAAGACGCTAGTGAACCCTGTCACCAAATCGCAGCTGGTCGGAGAGGTCAGAGAAATCCTGAACCGACTGGCTGCGAAAAATAGAGTCACACTGACCTGGGTTCCTGGCCACTCAGGATATGAGCGTAACAAGAAGGCGGATGCTCTAGCCAAAGAAGGAGCAGACTCAGACGATGCACCGGAATGGGAGGTAGGAATGCCATACCAGGAAGGTTGCAACATTGTAAAGAGGAGATTAAATGTTGAAAAATGGTGGAAATGGTAATAAGTATGAATAAGTATGAATGCTAGGGATATCCAACATTATTTTAATTTAATTATAATAAATTTTTCGTTTTCCCCAGGGCGCGGAGGCCTTCTGGGAACTGTGCTCCCGGCCATTAGGCGTGCCCCCTCGTCCTGCTCTTCGGGCTGATCGGTTCCCATCGTCGAGGGCGATCCCTTAGATTGGCCCCCATCTCTCCTGGACTCCCCTTAAGGAGGATCAGTACCGAAATCAAAATGGTTAGAGAGCTTTGGAAACTATTTTAATCACTGCTAAACATACAAAGAATATTGTGTAAAAATTTCAGAACAATCGACAATATAGTTTTTGCAAAAATTAATATCAAAGATTAGGCTTTTATACATAGGATTATATGGGAGATGTATAAAAAATTTTGATGAGAGTAAATATTGTTTTTAAAAATGGTTAGAGTATTAAAAGTAAAGTTGTTATTAAAGGATTAAATATTAATGAATATTTTAGTATCAAGAAAAGATGGACTTACAATCTAGTTCTGTAGATAATTCAGAAAATTAAAGAAAAAAAAACCTTTTTTAAAAACAAGCTTTTATTATTTGTTAATAAAATGAACTAAAAAGTTAAAAATAAATTAACTCTAATAAGAAATATAACGCTTTATAAGTTCATGTAACCTTTAACGGTAATTAAGCTACTTCGTCTACGACAAAATAATTCCATTTCGTACATAATTATATATTTTTAACACTAAAACTTTACACATTAATTATTAAATCTTCCCGTTTTCATCACAGTTCCAATTTTATGAATAAAAGCGTGTTACATTTTGATGGTATAATTAAGAACATTTAGCAACTTCTTTTTCCTCTTGCTATCACAATGTAACACGACCGACACACAGACAACGGGACAGGTGAAACTAAATAAAAGCTTGTAAAAAAGAAAAAATTTTGATACATTTTTTCCAAACATCTGATTCGGCGGGATGAAATATGGCAACGCTGGTGTCTATAATCAATGCGCCAATTGCCGCGCTCTTCAAATATTTGATTTGTATAAAATAACTATGATTAGAAATACAAAATTTATTTGTAGCAAATAAATGCATATGACCTATTGCAATAAAAGAACAACAATTAGGAACATAAAAATATCGTTTTTATTTATTTGAAATACTAAACAACAAATATAATCTATAATAATATATTATATAATATAATATTTATTTGTATGTATGTATATCTTTATTGTTCCCCTTAGAATTACAAGTACTTCCATCTCATTCTCTCCATAATCACACTCTCCCTTCACCCTTTACATTCCTTTTCCTTCATCTTCATCCCCCATCCTAGCACCCCTACCTCCTCTCTCTCTCCCCATTCCATACCCTTCCCTTCCTTCATCCTTCTTCTTTCGTTCCCTCCATCCTACTTTTCTCTCTTTTTTCCTAACTATTGCTAGCTCTCCTTCGTACCTTCACACCCTCCTCCGCTTATACACTCTTCCACTCTTGTCTTTCATCACCTCTTCCACCTCATCCCACCTGTACCATTCTCCGTCTATTTGTAATTCCCCACGCCCTATCCACACTTTCCTCATCCTCCTTCTCTCTTCTTCCGCTATTCCTCTGATCTTCCATTGGATTCTTCGTTCCTCTCAAGTCAGATCCTCTTCGATCCTTTCCCCTCTTCCTCTCAACCGCCTCTTCTTCCTCATCAGCTGCTGTTTACCTTCCTCGCTCCTCATCGTGACCACCACCATTTCCTTGCCTTCTTTCCTGCTTCTTCCTCCCATCTTCACTCTTTCCACCGCATCCTCTACTTCTATTTCTCTCAACACATCCTCGACCACTTCTCTTGCACCCCTATTCCCAATCCTCAGGCCTTTCACCTCCATATTCCTTCTTCTTTCCTCTCTCTCTCCTTTCGTCGCTCATCCTTTCTGTCTACCATCGTGCTCGTCAGTCGGCAGCCTACCTGTCTCTGACTCGCTGGCGGCGACCGTACCGAACATCTCGGACCTTATCACCCCCGCAGGGACTGGTGACCAGCTTTCCCTAGCAGGAAGGCTTGATCACCTCACCCTGCTCATTGCAAGCCTTGAGAGGTCGACTACGGCTACTGTTGGCGAGATCTCGTCCAAAATTGATGCCCTTGGACATCTGGCAGCCAAAATAAATGAGCATGAAGCTCGCCTCTCCGTTCTGGAGTCTGCGGTCGGCGGAGTCTCCGGGCATCTTGCTGTCATTGAGCCGAGACTCGGGGCTCTCCCTTCCCCGGACTCCGGGGCGGCTAGGGAGCTTATCATTTCTGGAATTCCCCACAGCACGCACCTCTCCAATGAGGAACTAGTTTCCCTTTTGCATAGAACTCTCGGTGCAACATGCTGGCTGCCAGATGTGATTGGGGTGAAAAGAATGACTGGAGCCGCCACTGAGGTTTCAGACCCACCTCTAGCTGCCGGCGCCGGCCTTCCGTCACCCTCTCCTACATCAACGGGACCGGCTTCGCATTGTCAGTCACGGATCTCTCTTGTTGTCCAGCTCAAGTCCATCATTGCGAGAAACTCCATTATTAACCTCAAGAGGAAGCACGGTCGCATCCAGGTCTCCCAGCTCTTTCCAGATCTCCCCTCCTCCTCTTCTGCATCGATAAACTTAAATGAAATGCTCCCATCAACCACCTACTCCTTGTTACGGCAGGCCAGAATCAAGGCCAAAGCAACTGGCGTTAAGTACGTATGGGTGCGTGACAGCATTATTCCCGTTAGGAGGGAAGATGGCGGTAAGGTCACAGTCATTAATTCGCTTGCAGACCTGGATGCTTCCTATTGACAACCAAAGTCCACCATCCTAGCCAGTCAGTCTCTAGAGAATCTGATCCACCTAATTCATCCTTCTTTCTAGCTTCGCATTTTAACGCCGAATTCCCTGCTAGCCCACATTGATCTCGTCGCCGCATACTTCGCTGATCATCCTGCTCACATAATACTGGTTACATACAGACCTGGTTACAGGATAAAGTGATGGATGCTATGGTCGGGCTGGATGGTTATACGCTTACAAGAAACGACAGAGTGGGGCGAATGGGAGGTGGCGTTGCCTGCTATATCCACAAGTCACTCAAGGTCCGGATCCTGACTCTCTCTCCAGGCCTTTCTACCACCGAACCCGAGTACCTTATCATCGAAGTGCGGTTTCTCACTGGAGCTCCTATTCTGGTGGCGGTTATGTACAGGAGACCGAAGGGTGCCCTCTTTGCCAATTTCCTCCTTGACTTCAACCGATTCTACCACGCCTATGAATCGGTCATTATTTTTGGCGACTTAAACTGTGATCTCGCTAGGGCATCCTTCGAATCCTCCTCACTGCTTGACCTTGTCTCCTCTCACTCGCTCTACCTCCTTCCCTCCGCTCCTACCCATCACACCGCGTCCTCGGACTCCTGGCTCGACGTCATGGTCGACGACGTGGCTGATCGGGTTGGAGGATTTTCTAAATCTGAATCCCCTTTCATCGCTGGCCACGACCTGGATACCATATTGTAGACCATAGTCTGGTCTACAATCTTACTCTTAGCGAATATTTCCGGACAGGAGGGCCTGTTCGTTCGTACAGGAACTTCCGGGTTTCTCTCTTCCGTGAGTCTGTGAGAGCTCTTCCCAGTGACTTTTCGTACGATTCGAGCTCAATAGATGCTAAAGTCTCGTCACTGTCTTCCTCCCCCACCCTAGCACTTGATATACATGCTCCTTTTGGAATTTCTTCCCATAGACGTCACCGCCCTCAGTGGCACACACCAGCATTACTTTGCAGAGCGAGGGAGAAAAACAGACTCTATAAACAGGCAAGACGTTCAGGATCCCTTCTCCTGTGGTCCAAATTCCGAGAGGCTAGGGACTCGATTAATACCGATCTGCACACAACTAGAAACCGGTTCATAAGCGATAGAATTTCCTCCTCCACCAACCCGCGGGCTATTTGGGGTGTTCTGTCATCCACTGGGATGATAGGATCCCCCCCCCCCCCTCTTAGTTTCTTTTCAGCGGAAGAGCTCAATACCTACTATACCACGATCTCAAGTGTAACACCTAACTGCTCTGACGCTGAATTCAAGGCTTTGCTGGGCCAACCGGCCTCTAATGATCCTCAACAACCCACACCGCACTTCGACTTCCGTCCCGTCACCGACCAAGACATCAGTGACGCCCAGAAGTCGGCTCGTGCCAAGCCCTCTGCAAGAGGGCCCGATGGGATCTGTCATGGCGATCTGGTAAATGCTCTTTCATCCATTATTGCTCCCCTTCTAGATGTACTTAACTCATCTTTATCCCAGGCCGTTTTTCCAACCAAATGGAAATATGCTTATGCCCGAGCACTTAGTAAAGTTAAGACTCCAGTATCTCCGTCAGACACTAGGCCGATATCCAATCTGGATGAAATAGGGAAACTTTTTGAGCGGGTGATCCACAAGCAGATCGTGGACTACCTTGACAGCCACAACCTTATCAACCCGTACCAATCGGGTTTTCGCACTGGCTACAGCACCCAAACGGCCCTCTTGCAAGTCACTGATGACATCAGACTTGGAATCGACCGTCGAGAGGTCACGATCCTTATTCTTTTCGACTTTAGCAAAGCCTTTGACACCATCCCACACACCTCCTTGCTTCAAAAGCTGCGCCGCGTGGGGTGTTCTAACGAGGCCTTGGCCTGGTTCTTTAACTACCTCTCAGGGCGAAAACAATCTGCTATGGACGACACAGGACCTGCCACTGGGTGGCTCCAGGTTACCGCTGGTGTTCCCCAGGGGTCTGTCCTGGGCCCTCTCCTCTTTTGAGTTTTCATAAGTGAGGTTGGATCTGTTCTGAGCCATTCCAAACATGTTGTATTTGCCGATGACACTCAGATCTATTTATCCTGTCCACCATCCAACTTGCTGCAGGCCATAGATCTCATCTCACTTGACTCCCAACGCCTCGCCCTTTGGGCCTCAGCAAATGTACTTGGGCTGAACTTGACTAACAAGGAGAGTACCCGCCAATCGGATTTTTGTTTTTTTTTTTAAATATTTATGGCACGTAAACCTGAGGGCCAAAATTGTAATTTAGTAAAGCCATACGACGCCATATTCAGAACTTTTTGAGAAAATTGAGTTTAAAGTTTTTGCGAGCGGCTTATAGGCATGAAATTTATAGGACTGTTCGAGCAAGCCGCGTAGCTCAGTCGGTAGCGCTCCAGTCTAGTAGCAGCGAGATCGCTGGATCGAGTCTCACTTCGTGCATAATTTAGTTTTTTTTTCATTAATTTTTTTGTATGAATTTTTTTTTCTATTAGATACTAGAGTATCTAATAGAATAGACTATTAGATACAGTCGTATAAATTTCATGCCCATAAGCCACGCGCAAAAACTTTAAACTCAATTTTCTCAAAAAGTTCTGAATATGGCGTCGTACGGCTTTACTAAATTACTATTTGGGCCCTCAGCTTTACGTACCATAAATATAAAAAAAAACAAAAATTCGATTGGCGGGTACTCTCCTTGTAAAACCAAAACCATGGTTCTTGGCGGCGCTCGTTATATTAATAATCTCGACTTCCATCAACTTCCACCAATAATTGTCAATGGTACACAAATTCCGTGGATTAGTAGGCCAGGAACCTTGGAGTAATTTTTACTCCCACCCTGAACTGGCGTGATCATGTTCGTCTCATCAGCAAAAACGTCTTTGCCGTCCTCTACAGGCTTAAGCACCGCAGGTTTGCTTTGTCCACAGAGGTCCGAATCAAACTAATTACCTCCCTAGTCTTTCCTTTCTTTGACTACTGCTGTGTAGTATATTCGGACCTCTCTGGCATCCTAGCACTGAAGCTTCAGAGAGTCCTAAATGCCTGCATTAGGTTCATTTTTAATTTGCGAAGAGACGGACATATCACGCCTTTTAGGCTAAATCGGTTGAGTTGGTTGTCCTTGGAGGGAAGGCGAAAATATTTTCTAGGCTCCCTCTTTTATTCTATCACCTCCACAGGCGTGCCATCCTACCTACGAAACCGATTTGGTGCCCACCCAAATACTACACGCCAGTGGTCGGCAGAAACTGCTCAAATCGCCTGGTTTTTGGTTGACTCCTCCTACCGCTCCCCACTTACTTTTTACGTCTCACACACCACCTTACCGCCTTGTAAGGCTCAGGACCGTACCTTGTATATTTCTAATGGCTTTCTACTTCATGGGTAATGTAGAAAGTACTATTACCGACGCGGTTTTTAAAAAGTGGTTTCCCCGTTAAACCTAATCCACTGAAGACTGAGACAACCTTTTGATAACTGTAATTAATTGAAAAGAAGTAGGTTTAGAAAAGTATGATATAAAATACAAAATCTTCACATTCAGATTCACGAATTCCGGGTTTTTTTTTTAAGGCAATAGCAGGAACGTCGATTTGCATATAACTCGTAGCAAGACGCATAAGATGCGGTACAGAATCGTCGTTTAAACGAGAACGTTTTTCACTTTTAATGAACTTCATTTTTGAAAAAGACGTCTCACATAAATACCTGGATCTGAACATAGAATAAGTCATGCCAAAAGTAATAATTGGTAATTTCCAACAATGCATTTTCTTACCACAATTACCACAAGCCGACACCTTTTATTACACTTGCTCATTTATTATACGGAAAACCTTTTGTGTATCTGGGGAAAAACGTATGATATTGTAAGGGTACGAAAACTATGAATAATATCTAGGTAGGATCTAGGTATGCAGGAATGCGACAATGCGGCGCTACGACAAATTTTTATTAGGGGTACCGAAAAGTAATCAAAATTTCTTCAATGAGCTCATTCACAGTTTGTGAAGAAATTTTGATTACTTTTTGGTACCTCTATTGTTTCCCCTATTTTGCTTGTACTATTTTGCTTGTACCGATATTGCTTCCCCCAATTTAAAATTCAGGATATTTGACCAATTGTTTATCGTCATAGTTTTCGATCCCACTCTTGCAATACCAAGTAGAAATTTTTGTTAACTGCAAAACTACAACGAAAATCAGTCGTCTTGACACTTCAAGAAGCGAAACATTAAATTAAAAATCGTATCAGTGTTCTTAGTGATAGTGATATCAGTGGAAGCTGCGACCGTTTGATAGAAAAAGTTTTGATCCTAATTAGCGCAATTCTCTTAAGGATGGATAGCAAAAGGTTCGTGCAACAATTTGACTCGTCCTGGGAAAGTAATTACTTTTTTAGCTATATTTCCAATCGAACGATTTGTTGACTTTGTGCTTATGAACCTTCGTCGGTTAAAAAATATAATATTAAACGCCATTTTGTGAATAATCATTTAGTTGAGTACTCCAAATACTCACATTCAGAAAAATTAAAGATTATCGAAGGGTTAAAATTAGTTCATCAAGAAGGTGCAATATCTTCTTCTAATTCTTCTTCCCAAAAATCTTTATTGGCCTCGTATGAGATTTCTTTGCTCATAGCAAAAAATTCTAAACCATTTACGGAAGGTACTTTCATAAAAGATTGTCTCATCGAAGCAGTGAAAGCTTTCGGTAACTCATTAACTCTTGACGAGGCAATGAGTATTCCCCTTAGTGCAAAAACGATCACTTCAAGAATTACTGATATTAGTAATACTATAAAAGAAAAATTAAAAAATCTGTTGAAATCCTGCAAATATTTCTCTTTGCTTAGATGAGAGCACCGATATTCGACATATGAGTCAACTGACTGACAATGAGTATTTTTGCTCGAATCGTGCAAGGCGATTTCTCATATGTCGAGGAGCTTTTAGATTTCGTCTCGTTAAGAGACACAACAACTGGGTTGGACATTTTTTTAGCAATAGATGACTTAAAGAATTTAACGTAGATTTTAGTAAATGTTCTTCCATTACAACTGATGGCGCAAAATCTATGACTGGTTCGAAGATAGGATTCGCCGGTCAATTAAAGTAGCGAAATATTAATATTCCCGTTATCCATTGTATTTTGCATCAAGAAGCTCTTAGTGGCGAAGTTATTAAATTATCAACAACAATGGAAACGGTAACAAAAATCATAAATATAATTAAGGTGGGCATAAGTTCCTTAAACATCGTAAATTTCAATTGTTTCTTCAGGAAAATAGTGCTACGCACACAGATGTTCCACTTCATTGCGCAGTACGTTGGCTTAGTGCTGCAAAATGTTTGGAAATATTTTTTGAAATCAGAAAAGAGATCCTTCTCTTTTTGCAGGAAGAAAAAAATCAAAAATTTCAGGAATATATATCGCTTTTAGAATATATATAATTTCTTTCAGAACTTGCCTTTATTACTGACGTGACTAATCAACTTAGGCTTCTCAATTTAAAGCTGCAAAAGCAAAATCAAACTATTTCCCAATTAGTTAGTCATGTCGATTCTTTTCGAAGCAAATTACAGTTATTTAAATCTAATTTAAATAACAATATTTTGCATTATTTTGCTTCATGCCAGATTCTTCTTGAAGAACACGGGAGTATGTGTAGTTTTAAAGAAAATGATAATTTCGTAAATTCCATTATAATAGAATTCGATACACGTTTCACTTGCTTCGAAAAACTTAACAGAACAGAATTAATTCTTTTCGAGAATCCTTTAAGGTGGCTCATTACGATGGTGCTGTATCACGAAGGACCGGGCCCCTAGGCTTTATCGAGTTTTCGATTAGCTTTATATTTCTATTAAGAAATATAATTTAAATGTATTCCACTGTAATATTATGTCATTTATATAGAAATAAATACATTGATAAGATATATAAACAAAAAAGAGTGGTTTTTTTTTTTAAGTTAAGGTACTAAAAATGTCATGTACGCCCCTAGCTAAGCAGACGCATCCAAACGATTGTTTGTATCAATATACTAAAAAATTTTTTATTTTATTATGGCGTTAACCTCGTACAGCTCACATTTGAGTGAAATGTAAATATTAAATAACTATTCATGTTATGTATGCGTTACATTTATTACACTTTTTTATATGGGGCATTCCACGCCAAATCGGACGGTTCGTAAAATTTTGATTTTTGATATCCTCAATTTTCTGATATTTTTTAGTATCTACCGAAAAACCCTTCCTGGTAAATTTTGAGATTTTTTTGATTACCCGTTTAAAAGATATCAAATTTTCCAAAAAATCGCTTTTTTTTTAGTTTTTTGCTGATAACTTCTTCAATAATGGTCCAAATTTAAACTTTTTTTTTTCAAAATTTTGGTTTTTTCATGTACTCTTTAGAAAAAAATATAAAAAAAATTGTTGAAGCATTTTTGAATGAGATTTTTGAGTTTAAAATTTTAAATCTCATTTTCCAAAGTAATTGCATATTTTGATTTTCGTCAAAATTTTTTGTAGCAAACTACTACTCATACCACAACTTTTCAGGCTGGTCCGATCATGGGAGCTCCAAAGCTGTTATTTTTTTTCGATTTTTGAAAAATTTTTTCTTTCTATCAATCATTATGAATATCAATTTCCGTTACTGTATATTGTTTTTCTAATTATTTTTTAATAATTTCTACAGTTTATAATGGTAAAAAGGTGATTAAAATCAATTAATAGTCGTTAAATTATTTTATAATCAATAAAACAAAAATATTTATTTATTTTCGTAATTTTCTGAAAATTTTACATGTGTGGGCATCATTTGAACCAGAATAATGTTTAACTCGTACATTTCCGCTATCCATTGGAACAACTGAATGAATTTTGTGCGTTCCTGCAATTATCTTATTGTTAGCTGTTTTGTATCTCAAATCTAATTTTTTCCGTTGCATTTAAATAATTCTGTTCAGGTGAAATATTACGGCAATATTTGGCAAATTTATAACAAATACTTTATAACAAAAAGTAACATTGAACATTCAACCCCAATCAGATTTTTCTAAAAATTACCGAAAATAAATAGATATTTTTTTTATTGATTATAAATTGATTTAACGACTATTGATTGATTTTAAACACCTTTTTACCCTTATAAATTGTGAAAATTATTAAAAAATAATTAGAAAAATATTATACAGTAACGGAAATTGATATTCATAATGATTAATAGAAAGAAAAATTTTTTTAAAAATCGAAAAAAAATAGTAGCTTTGGAGGTCCCACGATCGGACCGGCCTGAAAAGTTGTGGAATGAGTAGTAGTTTGCTATAACAAATTTTGACGAAAATCAAAATATGCAATCACTTTGGAAAATAAGATTTTAAATTTTTAACTCAAAAATCTCATTCAAAAATGCTTCAACAATTTTTTTATATTTTTTTCTAAAGAGTACATGAAAAAACAATAATTTTGAAAAAAAAAAGTTAAATTTGGACCATTATTGAAGAAGTTATCAGCAAAAAACTAAAAAAAAAATCGATTTTTTTGAAAATTTGATATCTTTTAAACGGGTAATAAAAAAAATCTCAAAATTTACCAGGAAGGGTTTTTCGGTAGGTATTAAAAAATATCAGAAAATTGAGGAAATCAAAAATCAAAATTTTACGAATCGTCCGATTTGGCGTGGAATGCCCCATATACATTGGCAATAAAATAAAAAAGTGTATGTCATACTTACACCAATAATAACTACATTATACTCTACAAAAATTACGTGCTTATTTATTTGAAATTCGCGCGCGTGCGCCGAGCGTCTGTTCAGTCATACGGTCGACATTCTACTCTCTATGATCGGCACATATTGACTTTCGCGATTGAATATCTTTTAATTTTCCCTGATAACCCCCAACTTTTATTAGGTCATTGGAAAGCTTATGACTTCTTCTACAGTACCACTATTTATCACAAGAATCTTAGGTAAATCTCAAAAGATATTATATGATTTTCCATAACCCCCATAAGAGCCTACAGTAACAGAAAATTTTTAAATGGCTCTTTCTCAAAATTTTGCCTAATAGGGGGGTCTGAAATTTCGGGAGGAGATTCCTCATAACTTTAACAACAATCCCTCAAAATTCTATCGCAGAACAGGATATTAATTTACGGGATAAATTATGTGATCATCAAAATGATATTTCTTTAAAAACGGTTAAAGAAACCGGTGCAAATTTTTATAACCCTTTAATAAAATCATCATACCCCAAACTTCGAGACTTCGGACTCCGAATTTATTCTATGTTCGGATCCACGTATTTATGTGAGACATCTTTTTCAAAAATGAAGTTCATTAAAAATGAAAAACGTTCTCGTTTAAACGACGATTCTTTGCCGCGTCTTATGCGTCTTGCTACGAGTAATATACAGGTCGACGTTCCTGCTATTGCCTTTAAAAAAAACCCGGAATTCGTGAATCTGAATGTGAATATTTTGTATTTTATTTCATACTTTTCTAATCCTGCTTCTTTTTAAATAATTCAAGCTATTAAAAGGTCGTCTCAGTCTTCAGTGGACTAGGCCTAACGGGGAAACCACTTTTAAAAAAACGCGTCGGTAATAGTATCCCCTAGGTGATGTGAAAAGCTATTAAGGGGGTCATCCCGTGTGACGGCCGTGGTTTTTGAGATTTTTTCGGAATTTTTCATAATGAAATGAAAAGACACAGAGCTTTCAAATTTTTACTACATATTTATTCATTCTTCAATTATGTCTCTGAATTTTGTTATACCTAAATATACTTATGATCATAAGTTATACCGCTCGAATGGCACCCATGTGAAAAAAACGGTGTCCATGATTCCGCCAGATTGGCTTATCTGAAATAAAAAAATTAAATTGCAAGTTGATCTATAAGTGGATGGCTATCGTCGGAATGAGGATTTTTTGAAAATATTGAAAATTGAATTTTTTACATGCTTTTAATCATTAAAACCCAAAATTTAATGATTTTATTTGGACTATTTTTTCTGTAAAAAGAAGGCGCTTCAATGTTTTTAAAAAGTTCTCATTCCGGTGATAGCCAACCAGTTATAGATCAACTTGCAATTTTATTTTTTTATTTCAGATAAGCCAATCTGCCGGAATCATGGACACCGTTTTTTTCACATGGGTGCCATTTGAGCGGTATAACTCACGATCATAAGTGTATTTTCGTATAACAAAATTCAGAGACATAATTGAAGAATGAATAAATATGTAATAACAATCTGAAAGCTCTGTGTCTTTTCATTTCATCATGAACAATTCCGAAAAAATCTCAAAAACCACGGCCGTCACACGGGATGACCCCCTTAAAAATATAGACGGTACGGTCCTGAGCCTTACATGGCGGTAAGGCTGTGTGTGAGATGTAAAAGGTAAGTGGGGAGCGGTAGGAGCAGTCAACCAAAAACCAGGCGATTTGAGCAGTTTCTGCCGACCACTGCTATACGCCATTCAGACAGGTACGCCCGAAATATACCCTTCACTCTCTCTCACTTTCGCACTGAAACCCAGCGAAACTCATTCCAGACCTCTGCCCTTTACCTCTGGCAGTCGTTGCCGGACATTATCACTCAAGCCCAGTCACTTCCGTCATTTAAAGCCAACTTATTTGCTCACCTTCTCCAAATTGAGCTAGATGCCTTCAATCAATCCAATCACACCCCCTATGTCTGACTTTCTTTCACCTTCTCACATGGCGCACTGGTCCACGCATCGCTTCTATGGCTCATACTTAGTCCTATGAATTTAGTTCTACTCTAAATGGAACTTTCTGTCTAATGATTTCTATATATTTAATTCACTGCTTCAACTGTATTTCGCTGTGTTTAACCTTCTTTACTCTACAACATTGTTCTACTCTATACTTTATTATTTCATACTATATATCTTCTATATCCAATTGCTATGCTTTAATGTATATTCTCTTATGTTCATTGTGTGCTTTTTCGAAAATTGCCTACAGCTCGCTATGGCAAAATAAAAATATCAATCAATTAATCAATCTCTCCTTCCTTTCCATTTTCCTCTCCACCTCCTTTATTCTTTCTTCCGTATCTCGTCTCATCCCCACCTCCCCTCCTCCACGCTGTTCTTTGGAACCTTCCACTCTCTCAATCCTTTCCTCCAGTTCTTTCCATCTCTCATCTTTCCCGCTCTCCTCCTTCATCTTTCTCTGTATTACTTTCGCGCTGTCTTCTATCCAATTCTTTTCCTCTTTCCTTCTAATCTCTTTCTGAGCTTCCCTCTCATACTCCAGCATCTACCCCTTCATCCTTCTCCCATTTTCCTCCATTTCGATTCTCATCTTCACTATTCTCTCTTCTATCTCCTGTCTCATCCCTTCCAGCCTTCTCCACCCTTCCTCTCTTATTCTTTGCATCTTCCTCTCCATTTCTTCTTCTTTTTTCTCCACCATTTTCATCACCTCCATCACCTTCCTTTCCATCTCCTCTTCCCTTCTTACTTGTATTAACTTTTCTCCCCTTTCCTTCTCCTCCGGCATTCTCATTACTCCTCCACCTCCTTGGAATTTCCACTTCTCCTCTGACCTCTTCTCCACCTCTAACCCCTTCCTCCTCCTCCTCTCCGTCACCTCCGCGCTTCGTCCGCTCCACTCACCGTTTTCACTCTCTTCCACTGTCCTCTCTCTCCGCTCTCTCCAACGTTCGCCATCTTTACTGCCATCTTCCCACCTACACCTCTCTTCTTCCTCCCACCTCCACTTCCATCCACGGGCGAATGCTCCTCATGGCTCCCAGTCACATCTGGTGTTCCTCAAGGTTCTGTACTGGGACCACTACTATTCTCGCTATTCATAAACGTTGTTAGAAATTGCCTAAACCATTCTAATCATATGATGTTCGCTGACGATCTCCAGATCTACCTCTCCTGGAATCCTCACAATCTAGCCCGAGGCCTTGCACGGATTGCTGAAGATGTCCACTCTGTTGCTCGTTGGGCTCGATCAAATGGACTCCAGCTTAATCTAGACAAAACTAAAGCAATTATCTGTGGCAGCACAGCCTACACATCGGCCCTTAATCCTAACCTAGCTTCGCCTTCTCTTACCATTTGTGACGAGGCAGTTTTGCTAAGGCTGCCTCGCCCCTGGAAAATCATTGATTTCGAAACGACGAGAATTTTCTTAGCCGCCGGCTAAGAAAATAGGCATAAGAAGTGCCACGCGCCGCGTTGACAATGAGGTTCAATGTCCTCGATACAGGAGGTACCTCGCGTCAGGAAGGGGATCAGGCGGAGCAAAGACCATTGTAAGGCGATCGCACGAGTCCGGGTGGGAAAACAATAGCAAGGATTAGCAAGGTGCAAAATGCACCCTTCTAATTGCACGAGGAGATCGAGCCTGGTACCAAACCGTAGCTCCTCGTGAATTAGAAGGGTGGCCGCGAGATCATAGCTGCACTTGCAAATGCACCGAAGTTGTCAAGCTTAGAAACTTATCGAAACTTCGGTGAGAAAAACCGAGAGCTATTCACCGGAGCTCGAATTAGGGGTATAGAAAAACCGCGGCTCTCGAGAACATTCGAGGGAGCCGCGGCTTTAAATTAGCGAGCCCACCGGGGCTCGCTCTCTCTTTCCTCTCGAAGTTCGACTCTCGACGACGTGGTGCGCGTCGAGACTCTCGCAAAAGTTATCCTAGAGACCGTCAGTTATCGGGACTTTGTGATAGGTTACCCTCGGTAACCAAGTGCGTTTCGGAACCTAAGTCACGATTTGCAGTCGCGTAAAACGAGTCACCGCGAAAAAGGAGTTTGGTGCGTTGCCAAACTCCCACGGGTTAAGCGATCATCCTCCGAGATTCGGAGGCGAATAGACATAGTTAAAGGGGACTTACCCGTGAAATAGTGACGTGTCGTAGAGGGTGAGGAGCCGCCTATCCTGAACATCTACGGAGGGCGTAAAACTCAGGGACAGTTCATTCGGTCGGGACGAGCCAAGGCGAGTCTGGAGCATCAACCGCGGGGTTCCAGAAATTCCGGAACTTAGAGCGGAGGCCACTTGTAAGCCCTCCACCAGTCAAACTCCCGCGGAGACTTGGGGTCGGGAAGATCGACCGAACTCAGAGGGCCGAGGAATTCCAGTAGGAATTCTCAAATCCTAATCAGGGCATCCATCCTGATTAGGGATTTGAGTGCATAAGGCCGAGTTCGAGTGCAACGGGGACGGAACACGCAGGGTTTCCGTCGCCCTTTCTCTTCGCCGTGCATCCGACGGATGCACGAGACACCGACGGGACCCGAAGTCAGCCGAGACGGCAAGGGACGAGTCTGACTGCTGGACGTGACGTCAGCGACGAGCCAGCCCAGGAGAGTGAGAAGGACGGCGCGAGCCGGTTCTACGCTGCGTGTGCTGAAGGGAGACAACTGTACTTCAAGCGGGGATAGCGTACCTGGATCAGCTGTCGATAAGTAGCCAAATAGACTTTTATAGAGACACTAGATGGCGAGGATTAGGTTATGACGTCAGTCAGAACTATCAGCTGTTGATTATTGTTAGCGACGAATCACTGTAGCATTGGGTATGAGAGGATCCGCGCTTTGTAAGATTGACGTATGAGTCATGAGTATGTGATGATGCGATTTATTGCGAATGGTAGGATTGCAGCCGCAAGCCTGTAAGAGATTCAAAAGTACCTATTTTGTAGTAGATGTAGAATTCTTTATCATAGAAATATATTTATTGTTCGCTTAGAGTCTTACCATAAATACGTTCTATTTATTCCTATTGGTAGCTACCTGAGAGCCCACGAATTATCCCTGAACTGAGCAGGTCGGATTGCAGTTAGGGAATAAATAGATTATAGTCATTTTGGTAGCTAAAAAGGAACCGCGTCTTTTTGCGCGCTGCTTGGGGGAATCTCAAGAGGGGGAAAACCCAGCGGTAGATATCGGTCTCAATTGAAGTTGCAATTGGGACGAGAGTCAAGGAAGGGTTTTCTGCTTCGGGATTCGCAGGGCCGGTAAGACCACGAGCCCCTCCAGGCTCGTGTAGCCCTTGTAGCCCCAAGAGGCCGTGGCACATTACAGTCGAGGCAATTAGCCCACCCTGGGTTGACAAGATTCGTTGCCTAGGTGTAGTACTATCCCAGGATCTATCTTGGACTAAGCACATTTCCCTTATTTCCAATAGGGTTCATGCAACTGTCCACTCCTAATCTCACTTTTCGATCCACTTTCACCTGTCCTTGCGTCTCTCAAAACCTTTTATTTCACTTTCCTTTCATTTTCTAGCAACTCCACCACCTTTCCTTTCTTCCTTCCTCACATCTCACTCTCCCACGCCCCTTTTTTCCACCTTTCCTTCAAGTCCTTCACGCTGCCACAACTCATACGTCTCTCCACCACTCAACCGGAAACGGAAGTCCTCAATATAATATTTATTTATTTTAAATATAAAACAATAAATCTAGTTCTTCTAAAATACTAGCTAATATCTTTTTACCTTTTATTAATTCAGATTTTTCTTCAACTCTTTGCTCTAGTAAATCAGTAACGTGTTTCTTACTTATTTGGTACTCGTTTAACTGAAAAATAAATACTGGACCGACAAGGATTTGCAACGTTACCAGATTTCACTCTGCATTTTATAATGCTTAAAAATGATTAATATGTATTTTTATTCAACTAAAAAGTGAATCTGTTTGCATTTAACATTAAATAAAGTTATTTGCTTATTATTGTACAGTAAATTGACTCTTAAATAGAATTTTTATTAGGTTCAAATCTTTTTATCTAAAGTTGGCACTACAATGGCTCTCCCGTGTATAAGCATAGGCATACCCCTCTCACCGCTTGCCCCGCAAGAGATTTAACGAACTTCGTTAAGGGACTCTAGGAAGGGAAACCTGTCGGGCCGAACAAAGGAACGAGCGTGGAATTTGGGACGGAAAGTCCGTCACAATTTATTTTGTGATCGGTTGTGTAGAAAAACAAGAATATGTGCTAAAAATGTGTAAAATGTGTGTTAACAATTGTGTGAAAAATGTGTGCACTAAATCTGTAAAATGTATTTTGTAATAAATTGTGTAAAAAATATGTTCCCTAAAATGTGTAAACTGTGTTGTGTACACTATTGTGTAAAAATGTGTGCAAATCTCTGTTAAATGTGTGTTGCAATAATTGTATCACCAAGTGTGAATAAATGTGTGATTTATATTTATGAGTATTTGTATTAATTTCTATTTAATTACTATGTTACGTATACGTAACTCTCGAAAAGATCTCGCATGAAAGTTCGTTTGCAAATGATAAGACGAATGTAATCCATAAGTAAAGATATCGATGACTTCTGCAGAAATCTTTCGAGAAGCCATAACAAAGGCGACCCAAGAAGACGAACAATGAATACCTGTATTTTTTTTCCTTTTGCATAAGCAAATTCCAAGTGACCAGCGCATACAAAATTTCTCAAGAAAATTTCACTCGAGAAACCCGAAGCGTCTTAATTTCATGAACTTCCTAAACTCATAAACTCGAGTTGGCACTTGGCAAATTCCACAGTTATCAGTACTGTTTATAAAAATCCCCACCAAAGGGAATTCCAAAGAACCCTTCCACCGTTAGAAGCAAAATCCCTACCCCATAATCTGGGTCCAATGGAAAAACTAAAAGATTAAGTTTGGCCAATAAAGAACCATGTGCGATTGTGGAGAGGAGTCGCTTAGGATTATTATTAATAATATCGAGACCGGCGAAAATCTTCATCTTAGCCTCAGTCAGTTATTAATTCTCAACACAATTGGTTTTTGGAGCAGTCTTAGGCCAGTTGGTCCTATGATCTCCTCAAAATCACTCGCGGAGTCTTAGCATCATTCGTGATGACTCCATCACGAGTCTTAGGATCACTCGATCAGTTGATCCAGACTCGTTCGTTCAATTCGTTCGGTGTTAGAAACATACGTTGATTCGGTGTTTTGTAAAAGTGACCTCGGTGTTTTATATTTTAATTTTGCGAAATATAGTATTTTAATAATTGAAAATCAAACAGTGTAATCTATTATTTCTACTCCTACAACCGCATGGCCCCATTACGCAACGGATCCAGAGGAAGCAACCACCGCCGAGTCCACCCGCTGACATCTTCCAGTGTCCACGGAACAATTTCTGCACTACAGACTACGAAAAATAAGTGATCCTCATTAATTTCACAATTCTTTTTCTTTCTCAATTCAATTTCGATCTTTGTCTCTGTCTCAGTTTCAAGTTTCGTTCCAGTTTCGAGTTCAAAATTCGTTTTTATTTCTAGATCCTATTCGAGTTCAACCTCCATTTCCATTTCAACCCTGATTTCTATCTCAATTTTATAATTCAACTTGGTTTCTATTCTATTTCAAATCTCAAACTCTACTTATATTGTGTTCATTAATTTTAACTGAGCGGATAGGAACTACCAGTTCGCTCATCTATTCTTCTATCTCTATTCGTACTTTTAACTGAACGGATAGGAACTACCAGTTCGTTCGGTTATTATCCTATTTCCATCCGTACTTTTCAACTGAGCGGATAGGAACTATCAATTCGCTCAGCTATACTTCTATCCCTATTCCTATTTTTAACTGAACGGATAGGATTTTCCAGTTCGTTCATTTACTATCCCAATTCTATTTCCATTCCTGAGTGGACGAATAGGACTTTCCAGTTCGTCCCTCTATTATCCTATTTATATTTTCTAAGTGGACGGATAGGACTTTTCAGTTCGTTAATTTACTATTCCATTCCTACTTCTATTCCTAAATGAACGGATAGGACGTTCCAGTTCGTCCATTCCCTACTTCAATTTCCAGTTCTATTTCCCATTCCATTTCCATTTCTATTTCCAGTTTTATTTGCAGTTCTATTACCCTTTCTATTTCCATTTCTATTTCCAGTTCTATTTCCATTTCTATTTCCAGTTCCATTTCCAGTTCCATTTCCAGTTCCAGTTCCAGTTCCATTTCCATTTCCAGTTCCATTTCTATTTCCATCTCCATTTCCAGTTCCATTTCCATTTCTATTCCAAGTTCTATTTCAAGTTCTACCTCTATTTCTATTTCTATTTCTGAGTAAACAGATAGGAACCTCCGGTTTGATCACTTGAATCTTAATGTGTACAAACGTTACCGTTCAAGAATTTAATACTCTACCACTTTGTAAGTATTGTTAACTTCTAATTTTGTGAGGCAAAATTAGAAGTTAGGTTATTTTAATGGTTTTTTGAAATTGTAGAAGGATGGACTAGTGGGATGTTGCTAATTATCCAACGTTTTACCGTGATCGTTGGTGGAACGTTACAATATATATATATATATATATATATATATATATATATATATATATATATATATATATATATATATATTGTAACGTTCCGGCAAGTCAAACTTGCTGAAACGTAATAATTATAATAATAAATAATTTTTGAAATATTATTTTAAGTTCAATCATCATTGATAAGAAAGTCCATGATGATTGAACAAGAAAATAGCCTCGGAGGTACAACCCGATCCGAGGAAAGCATGATAGAGGGTTCGACTCGCTCGATGGGTCGAACCAATACTAAATAAATAAATTATAATAATCGTGAAATAAACATCTTTAAGCTTCGATCATCATTGATCTAACGATCCATGATGATGGAAGTAAGTAAAATAACCTCGAGATGCACCTGATCCGAGGAAAATAAAATAGAGGATTCGACTCACTCGATGAGTCGAGTCGATCACAGGTGAATGAGTTGAGTGATTGACATCAATTCATTCACCGGAACTACATTGATTGGTTGGATTGTTTATGATCCAACTAATCTAAAACATTTAAGATTGAGAAACAAAAACAACTATAATTGTAAAGTTCTATAACCTCAAAACGGATGCCGTTCTGAGGCGAACAAAGCTGCAGATTCAACTCACCAGATGAGGAATCTGCTTGCAAATTATAATAATGAGCTCATACAATGAGCTTATTAAACATTTTTATAACAAAAATTAATTAATAACACTGATCCTATGAAGGATTTCAAAGAATCAGTGTCGAAACAAAAGACATAACCTCAAAACAGAACATACTGTTTTGAGGCAAAAGAAAAGTCTTTTTATAAGAATTAATATTGAAAATTAGTATTAATTAAAATAAGACAAACCTTAAAGAAAGCACCCAGTATCCAATTATAAAGAGAGCACGATTTCTTTGATAAAGAAAGCACTTACTGCACACATGCACCTTGCACTTTGCACTTTATAGATTGCATACGCTATCTTTTTACCTCTCAATACTCGATGATGCAACTACAGGCAAGATGGCTGTCCTTGTTACAGTAGCGCCTGTGCTGTCTGAGAGAACTAAGAACTAAATTCAAATTCAAACTAGATTCAAAATTTAAATTTGAATTAAGAAATAAAGTCGGTACAACGATAAGCAGAAAAATCGTTACGACGATAAGAGAAAAAGTCGTTATGATATCGGTTAAGCGAAAAATTCGTTAACCGAGAATCATGATACGGAATCAATTGAGGGCGTGTCTAACTGCCCCTTGAAACTCTTGAGCAGCCTATAGCAGGCGCGGATTGCGCGACTGACGGTGCGCCGTTTGAAATGCTCCAATGAGACACGAAACGTGCGAGATTCAAACGAGCCAACGCCGTCAGGAAAAACCAATCACGGCAAAGAGACCGATGGAAAGGGAAAATAGCGCTTTCCGCACGCTCTGAAAAGAGTATAAAAGGAGGAAAAATCGACAAGATCCTCAGATTGATTCTGCGATCTCAACGATACAGAATCACATCTCGCTAAGAGTATCTTTCGAGGGTCTGGTGAAAGCCAGCCCCTTTAAGGAACTCTAAACCTTCCCAAAAGTCCCGATAATCTCCATTCCTGGATCATTATCCTGTACTTGGGAAATCTCGATTCCTTTGCGAGGCTCCTAGCACTAGGCCTAGCCCCTCGTAAAGGATTTAAGAGACAGAAGGCTCCTAGCACTACGCCTAGCCCCTTCTGTTTCTGAGAGGAACCTAGTTCCTATCTTATCCTTAAAAACTAAGGATTCTCAAGTCTTCTGCGAGGCTCCTAGCACTACGCCTAGCCCCTCGTAGAGGATTAAAGGGAATCGAAGGCTCCTAGCACTACGCCTAGCCCCTTCGATTGCCAGAGGAACCTAGTTCCTATCTCCAATTTCCTAATCCCTAAAATTAGGGATACTCGGTTCTTCTGCGAGGCTCCTAGCACTACGCCTAGCCCCTCGTAGAGGATTTAAGAGATCGAAGGCTCCTAGCACTACGCCTAGCCCCTTCGATTTCTAGAGGAACCTGATTTCCTCCTAACATCCCTATCCCTAGGGATCCCAAAACTCTCTTACGGGGCTCCCAGCACGGCAAGAGGTGAGGGAAAATATATCAAAGAAAACCGGAAGTCATCTTACGGACTTCCTATTAATTTCTATTTTTTACTTTTATTCAAATTTAAAGGAGAAGGCAATTTTATGTAATAAAATTTTACCTATTCCCACACTGATACTCAATCTCACACTTTAGTATTAAGTCTTCACCGATAAAGAAGTTAACACTCGTTATCGACTAAAAATCCTAAGTTACTCGCTCTACTTTACCCGTCCAGTACACGAACCTTATTTTTAGACTAATTCGCACGCACGACCACAACGAGAGTGGGAGAAATAAATCGTGACGTAACGCGAAACGTCTCATTGGCGCCCGAACAGGGACGGGTTTGAAATTATTAGACGAATTCTAGCTATTAAGACTTTAAAAATTAATTAAAATCTCAAATAAAAATAAATTATCGATCCGGCATTAATTATTAAGTTAATAAATAAAAATGGAAGAAGATGAAGCAAGAGGAGGGTATGTTTCCAGCCCTGAAGACAGGAATGATCCTCCAGGAGTATCCCCAAGAAGGATACCGGGATTCACAACTGGATTGCCCCACCCACAGACTCCACCAAATCCAGCAACACAGGAAAGAACGATGATTGAAATTCTAAGACAAATGAAAAGAGAATTTAATCAGCAATTAGAAAACTTTCATCAATCCATCGATGGAAAATTGCAAAAGCACCAAGAAAAGGTCGAAGAAAGCGTGAGACGATCAATATCGGAATTCCACACGCATTTGGAAACAGGAACACCACGAGCGGAAAATCCGTATCCAACCAATGGCTTTGCTGGTGCAATCTCGAGGGAATCGACGAGAATAAACACAAATACAAATCATAACAGAAATATTGGAAATGAGCCTAAGCTATGGGGAAACCCAAAGCTAAGCTTGCCAACATTCAAGAATGCTGCAGCGGAAAGACCAATAAGGTACTTGAGAGACCTTAGGAAATATTATGCAGCGCTAGGGAGACACCATGACATTAGAGTATTAATCTCGCAAAGTTTGTCAGGGTCAGTCAAAGATTGGTGGTCACTGATCGAAAGAGAAGTTGACACACTAGATGATTTTGAAGAACTTTTTAAACAGCGATATTGGAATGAGGAGAAGCAGCACAAAGCTAAAGAAGAAATCGAATTTGGATTCTATGATCCCAACAAAAAGGCAGGAAGGGTCGAATATGCCCTTAAATTAATCGCAACTGCCAAAGAATTGGTGCCACCACCTACCGACAAGCAAATTATTAAGAATCTAGCAAGGCACTTCTCCGAAGACATCCGAACAGCGGTCTTAGCCCGAGGATTGGACAGGATGAACGATTTCCTGGATCTACTCGAGAGATTTGATGAGGGAGGTTTACTCAACAACAAAAGAGAATCACCAAGAGAGAGTAAACCCTCCTGGAACAAAAACATAGACATGAAAAACAAAACAAAATGGACACCGACGACCGGAAAGTCTTTTGGCGTAAAAAGTTTAGAAAAACAAGACGCCACGAAGTCTCCAAAACCATCGACTTCGCAAGATTGGAAGAAACCAGAAAAGAAAAAGATTTTTAACCCAGGAAATAAAACCCAGAGGAATGTCCGAGCAATAATCGAGGAAATAGACTCGGATCTAGACTCAGAAATAGAGGAAACAAAAGATCAGGGAAACGACGAAGCGTCGTGTCACGAATCCTCCCTATAATGAACACGACGCTATTCACAGGGAGAGACACTCGTGAAGAACTATTGGAAGAAACCGAAATTCCAAGAAAACGGGACGAAAAATCCCCAATTATTCCAATAGAGATCGAAGGAATTAGAATAAAAGCCCTGATTGATACAGGAAGTGAAATTTCGGCAATTTCCGAAGAACTTTTTAATAATAATAAAGTTATTTTTGAAAAAGTTCCAACTCTACCTATTTGCAACACGAAGATCAGAGGAGCAGTTGCAGGAAGAGCTACAAAGATCAAGAAGCAGATTTTTGCCAAAATAAAAATAGGAAATTTCACCTCCAAAATCGTATTATTGATAATACCTAAATTAACTACAAAATGCATCTTGGGAATCGACTTTTTAACTAGAGAAAAAACAATTATAAACTTGGAAACTTCCCAATTATGGCTAAAAGCTCAGAATCGCATAAGTCCAGTCGTGGAGATGGTTTTGAATGAAGAAGAATATCAAACCACACACGCCGTTAGAGAAATAACGAAGGACGAGGAAATTTTCTTTCCTACTAAAGAAGAGATTTCAAAAACTACTCAAGAGTGCGACAATCTGAGTATGAAACAACAACAACAATTTAGCCATTTGCTAGAAAAGCACATAGAGGTATTTGATAAAAGACCTGGGAGACTGAGAGGATACCAACATCGACTTCAGGTAATTCCCCATGAACCCTTCAGGGCAAGGTCTTACCCAATACCCATGGCATATCGGGAAGCAGTCAATAGGGAAATAGAAAGAATGAAATCATTGAAGATAATAAGATCATCAAGAAGTCCATATGTGAATCCTATGGTGACTGTCATTAAAAAAGACGGAAGTGTCAGATTATGCCTAGACGCAAGGCAATTAAACAAGATACTGGTGACTGATAACGAATGCATGCAGCCACCAGAAATATTGTTTCAACAATGCAAGGGTGTCAAGATTATGTCCACCCTAGATCTGACTACAAGTTTTTGGCAAGTCCCTTTGCATCCTGAATCAAGAAAATACACAGCCTTCACACACTGTGGAAAATGCTACGAGTTCAATGTAACCCCCTTCGGATTAAAAACTAGTACCGCGAGTCTAGTTAGAGGCTTAGAGCCAGTATTAAGAAACATAGGGGATCACATAATAAACTTCGTAGACGACATGCTGTGCATCTCAGGATCCGTCGAGGAACATTTACAACACCTAGACGGTCTTTTTCATCGACTACGGGAATTTGGACTCACCATAAGCTTTAAAAAATGCTCATTTTTCAGGAAGGAAGTTAAATTCCTTGGCCATATTCTCACGCCAGAAGGAATTCGGCCAGATCCAGAAAAAATAGAGAGCATACACCAATTTCCAACACCAAGAAACATAAGACAACTGAGAGGATTTTTGGGACTGGTAAATTTTTATACAAAATTTACCAGCAAACATGCCCAAACAATAACCACTCTTTTAGACCTTGTCAGAAAAGGTACGAGATGGAAATGGGAAGAAAAGCACGCTGAAGCGTTCGAAGCAACAAAAAGAAATTTCTGCGAAGCAGTCATCCTGCAGTACCCAGACCACAAGAAAACATACTTCTTGCAGACGGACGCCAGCGAATATGCACTGGGTGCAGTGCTTTTTCAGAAAAATGACAAAGAAGAACACGAAGTCATCTGTTTTGCGAGCAGAACCCTAAAAGGACCAGAAGTAGGCTACTTTACCACGGAGAAAGAACTCCTGAGTATAGTATGGGCTCTTCAAAAGTTCCGAACCTACCTATTAGGGGCTCGAATTAAGATAATAACAGACCATAATGCCCTCATCTTTTTAAAAAGATGCAAGCTCGTCAACTCACGTTTAACTAGATGGATCTTGGCAATCCAAGATTACAATTTAGAAATTGAGCATTGTCCTGGTAAGCTCAATCAGGTCGCAGACATCCTGAGCCGACCTGAAATGGAAAAAAATATCACAAAGCAACAGGAATTAAGATTAGGTGATAGAATATCGCTAAATAAATTAGCAAAAAGAATGTCAAATGAATTCAAAGAATTATTGACTCACCTAGGACAGTTGCAAGACGAAGAAAAAGAAATAATAAATATCAAAAACAATGTCAAGAATAATCCATCAAACTTCGAAAGACATCAAATTATCCAGGACGTCCTCTTTGAAAAAATTGGGACAAATTGGAAAGCCGTATTACCTGAAAAATATGTAAAAACATTAATAAAAGAATGTCATGAAATTTATGGACACATAGGATCGAAGAAATGTTATTTCATCCTCAAAGAAGATTTCAACATCCCCAAAATGCACAAGATCATAAGACAAACACTGGCATCGTGCGATTCATGCCAAAGGAATAAATACAATACAGCGGGATCCTTTGGAAATCGGGAAATAATTGTACCGGAAAAACCATTGGATCTCATTTCCCTAGATTTCTGTGGACCACTTCCAACAACTGAAGAAGGACACAAGTACATTTTAGCCGTCATAGACGTATTTTCAAAATACGTAAGATTGTACCCTCTGAGAAAGGCAACGGCACAAGCTACGTTGGATGCAATATTTTCCGACTACGTGGAACGCATAGGAAAACCTCGAAGGATTTTATCCGACCTTGGAACCCAATTCACATCAGCAACCTGGAGAAAAACTCTCCAGCAAAACGGAATACAAGTTATTCATACATCGATAAGACACCCACAAGCAAATCCGGTGGAACGAGTAAATCGGGAACTAGGAAGGTTTTTCCGAACATTTTTGAAGGACAATCACACAAATTGGATAAAATGGTTACCTGTGATTGAGTCATGCATAAATGAAGTACAGCATGAGACGACGAAATTCACTCCGGTGGAAATCCAGTTAAATAAAAAACCAAAACGCCCTTGGGCAAAATGGTTCCAATTGAAGCCACCCGATTCGCAGACACCGTACGAATTAAAACTCCAATTGGCGAAGGAATCGATTAAATCGATACGTGGCAAAGCAGCTGCGAAATACAATAAAAAACATAAATTTCAAGAATTCAAAGAAGGCGATTTGGTATTAGCAAAGGCTTTAAACGTATCAAATCCAAGCGCAAAAAGAATCGCCAAATTCATGTCGGTCTATGAAGGACCTTATAGGATAAAAAACCGAATAAAATCCTCCACCTACATCCTACAACATATGAATTCCGAAAAAGAAAGAGGAATGTACCATGTACAAGACCTCAAACCTTATTTTAAAGAAAAGTAGGGATAATTTCATAAAAGTAGGGATAATTTCACAAAAGTAGGGATAAAAATTCGAGAGTAGGGATAATTCAATAAAAGTAGGGGTAAAAAGGACCCTATTTAATCGAGGATCCAGACTCGATCGGGATCAGTTAGCATCGAGCAAGATGGAAAATCAAATCTTTGAGAAAGAAATTATCGAAGCATTCAGGGAAATGGATATCGGGTCGATGAGTCCAACAATCCCTATTCAGATAGGAGAGGTAACAACCTCAGCCCTATTGGACACGGGGTCACAAGTTTCAATAATTGCGGAAGAATTCTATAACAAAAATTACAAAAACGTTTTTAAGAAAACGTTAACTTTCTTTGACAAAGAGAAAATAAGTGGTCTCTTTGATGAGAGATGCTCAACAAAAAAAATCTACGTAGAGATCGCTTTGGGAGCTGTAAAAACAAGTATCTGGGCCTTAGTCGTGCCAGGAATGGAAGAGGATTGTATCCTCGGAATGAATTTTTTTAACAAAACAAAGGCTATACTAAATCTTCAAGAAAATGAATTAATATTACGAATAAATAAAGAAAAACACTATTACAGACTCCAAGAAGAATCTTGTGGATGTCACCATTAAAAAAAAAAAAAAAAAAAAAAAATTTAATGAAATTTTTTGTACAGCAATAAATAATTAAGTTAAATAATTAATAGACAACATTTTTTTCTCTTAGTAGAAATAAGAATAAAATTAAGTCTAGAAAATTCCTACAAGATTTACTCGAAGGCTACACTTAGGTCCCGACGTTTAAAAAAAAAAAATAAAAAAAAAATAATAATAATGATAATAAGATTAAAGATAACATATAAAGGGAAATAAAAGAACTACATTTAGAAAAAGAGTTAAGTGAAATTTCCGTTAGAAAACTAAAAGACAGAGGAAAGCTGGAGGTCAAAGCAAGACTTAAATCAAAACATATGAAAAGCATATAAAAGGAAGAAATTCACTCCTAATAGTTTAGTCGAAAATAAATCTCGATATGAACAAGTATACTCAGACAAGCTCAGCTATGAAGGAACAGGGTGATAAAATTATCATTGCCCGTACACTTGAGATCGGGGTACGGAAGCGACACAGATTTCCAGTTCCCATGTTTCGGGGACGAAGACACAAAGGAAATCAAGTGGAGGACTGCTTGCTGCGATTATCCGGAGTCCTACCGCAACTTGAGAAGGAAAAAACTGAGAGAGAGATAAGTCAGGAAATAGAAGAAGAAATAAAAAAAAATTTTAACAAAACCCAAAATAACAAAAATTGAAAAAGTAAACCTGCCACAATTTCAACACAAAAATAAGGAGGTAATATACCTGGGAGAAAAGGAAGGTGGCCCGACGATAAGAAAGTACTCCCGCACACGTGTTCCGACGGGAAAAAGGAGGCCGGCGAGACTCGAGGCCGAAGAAGAAGTAATATACCTCGGGGAAAAAGCAGCAAACCCAGCAACGACCATCCTGACGGGAAGACGAAGAGCGGCCAAACAAGCGGCCCAGGTGGAGAGACGGCGGGTGGCCCAACTATCACAGGAACGTTGGGAAATTACGGCATACAGGAACATAGAACCCAGCGATTTCAACAACTGGCCAAGCATATTTTAAAAAAAAAAAAAAACATAAATATATAAAAATGTAATCTTTTCTTTCTTTTCTGTCTTTAAACCTTAAAGTAAAACTAATAATACATTTAAAATCTAAAAATTACATATAATTACACGCAAAACACCAACAACACTACACTACACTTTCCCATTTATAACAAAAAAAAAAAAATGGAAGATTAGAATAAAAGGGCTTTCTTTTCCTTCTTATTTGCGAGCTTAATGATTTAAAGGAAGCCTCACCTCTTTCCCGAATCCAAATAGGTTCATTTCCTTTGGGGGGGGGTGATGTAACGTTCCGGCAAGTCAAACTTGCTGAAACGTAATAATTATAATAATAAATAATTTTTGAAATATTATTTTAAGTTCAATCATCATTGATAAGAAAGTCCATGATGATTGAACAAGAAAATAGCCTCGGAGGTACAACCCGATCCGAGGAAAGCATGATAGAGGGTTCGACTCGCTCGATGGGTCGAACCAATACTAAATAAATAAATTATAATAATCGTGAAATAAACATCTTTAAGCTTCGATCATCATTGATCTAACGATCCATGATGATGGAAGTAAGTAAAATAACCTCGAGATGCACCTGATCCGAGGAAAATAAAATAGAGGATTCGACTCACTCGATGAGTCGAGTCGATCACAGGTGAATGAGTTGAGTGATTGACATCAATTCATTCACCGGAACTACATTGATTGGTTGGATTGTTTATGATCCAACTAATCTAAAACATTTAAGATTGAGAAACAAAAACAACTATAATTGTAAAGTTCTATAACCTCAAAACGGATGCCGTTCTGAGGCGAACAAAGCTGCAGATTCAACTCACCAGATGAGGAATCTGCTTGCAAATTATAATAATGAGCTCATACAATGAGCTTATTAAACATTTTTATAACAAAAATTAATTAATAACACTGATCCTATGAAGGATTTCAAAGAATCAGTGTCGAAACAAAAGACATAACCTCAAAACAGAACATACTGTTTTGAGGCAAAAGAAAAGTCTTTTTATAAGAATTAATATTGAAAATTAGTATTAATTAAAATAAGACAAACCTCAAAGAAAGCACCCAGTATCCAATTATAAAGAGAGCACGATTTCTTTGATAAAGAAAGCACTTACTGCACACATGCACCTTGCACTTTGCACTTTATAGATTGCATACGCTATCTTTTTACCTCTCAATACTCGATGATGCAACTACAGGCAAGATGGCTGTCCTTGTTACAGTAGCGCCTGTGCTGTCTGAGAGAACTAAGAACTAAATTCAAATTCAAACTAGATTCAAAATTTAAATTTGAATTAAGAAATAAAGTCGGTACAACGATAAGCAGAAAAATCGTTACGACGATAAGAGAAAAAGTCGTTATGATATCGGTTAAGCGAAAAATTCGTTAACCGAGAATCATGATACGGAATCAATTGAGGGCGTGTCTAACTGCCCCTTGAAACTCTTGAGCAGCCTATAGCAGGCGCGGATTGCGCGACTGACGGTGCGCCGTTTGAAATGCTCCAATGAGACACGAAACGTGCGAGATTCAAACGAGCCAACGCCGTCAGGAAAAACCAATCACGGCAAAGAGACCGATGGAAAGGGAAAATAGCGCTTTCCGCACGCTCTGAAAAGAGTATAAAAGGAGGAAAAATCGACAAGATCCTCAGATTGATTCTGCGATCTCAACGATACAGAATCACATCTCGCTAAGAGTATCTTTCGAGGGTCTGGTGAAAGCCAGCCCCTTTAAGGAACTCTAAACCTTCCCAAAAGTCCCGATAATCTCCATTCCTGGATCATTATCCTGTACTTGGGAAATCTCGATTCCTTTGCGAGGCTCCTAGCACTAGGCCTAGCCCCTCGTAAAGGATTTAAGAGACAGAAGGCTCCTAGCACTACGCCTAGCCCCTTCTGTTTCTGAGAGGAACCTAGTTCCTATCTTATCCTTAAAAACTAAGGATTCTCAAGTCTTCTGCGAGGCTCCTAGCACTACGCCTAGCCCCTCGTAGAGGATTAAAGGGAATCGAAGGCTCCTAGCACTACGCCTAGCCCCTTCGATTGCCAGAGGAACCTAGTTCCTATCTCCAATTTCCTAATCCCTAAAATTAGGGATACTCGGTTCTTCTGCGAGGCTCCTAGCACTACGCCTAGCCCCTCGTAGAGGATTTAAGAGATCGAAGGCTCCTAGCACTACGCCTAGCCCCTTCGATTTCTAGAGGAACCTGATTTCCTCCTAACATCCCTATCCCTAGGGATCCCAAAACTCTCTTACGGGGCTCCCAGCACGGCAAGAGGTGAGGGAAAATATATCAAAGAAAACCGGAAGTCATCTTACGGACTTCCTATTAATTTCTATTTTTTACTTTTATTCAAATTTAAAGGAGAAGGCAATTTTATGTAATAAAATTTTACCTATTCCCACACTGATACTCAATCTCACACTTTAGTATTAAGTCTTCACCGATAAAGAAGTTAACACTCGTTATCGACTAAAAATCCTAAGTTACTCGCTCTACTTTACCCGTCCAGTACACGAACCTTATTTTTAGACTAATTCGCACGCACGACCACAACGAGAGTGGGAGAAATAAATCGTGACGTAACGCGAAACGTCTCAATATATATATATATATATATATATATATATCGATATGGGCGTTTTTGGGGACCTTTTTATATATTCATATATTATGTCAGAATACTGTATAGTTTCTCAAAATGAACCGGTATAGCTAACTCCGGTTATTGTGAGAGCAGTAATAACAATGATATATGCAAAAAGGTACGTAAAGACTAATATGGGGACGAAGCATAAGTCTATAATATGGGGACATTACATACTATCTATATGGGCCCTTTCGGGGACACTACTTATATGTTTGGAGATAAATGCATAAAAATCATTGTATGGCCTCTATATTGTTACGTCCTAAGACCAGAGAAGCGCTCTCTTTTTAGGGAACAAGGTAGCGTTGTGTTCCCAGGGATAGGAGCATGCGTCAAGACAGGAGGCTTGAAATAAAGAGCATTGGTTTAAGTAAAAATAAAATAAAGAATTGTCACATTTATTCACAAATAAAAGAAAAGAGTATACAAAAAAAATTTAATCTAATTCTTCGTCGGAACCCAGACACCTTTTTACTCTTAATCTTAATTTTTCTCTATAAAACGAACGTCTTGGGTCCCTTTTTTGAATTTTTTTGAAATGAGGGATATTCTCAAAATACTCAATAGGTTTCAAATTTCTTTTCCTCTCTAGTATAATGGCCGTGGCCCTTTTACTCAAGCATATAGCTTTCGGGGGTGAGGGAGGGAAAGGTGCAATTAGCTCCGGAATAAAAGAAAATTTTTTAATCTTTTCTAATAGTTCTGCAATTGGGAGGTTGAGCAACTGCTCTTTCTTTCCCAATTGTTGTTGTTGTTGTTGTTGTTGTTGTTGTTGTTGTTGTTGTTGTTGTTGGAATCTACTGTTCTGGAGTTCCTTTATGAGTAGCTCCCGCTCTACCCGTTCCTCGTCGGATAATGCAGGGTTTGCGGCTTCCTTTTTCAATTTGGCAATTTGAGAATTCACCAATTTCCTCTTTAGGGAGTGCCTAGCCACTAAAGAAAAGGAATAATTAAACGTTTAGTAAAGTAACTAATAGTTTTAAGAAAATATATATATATATACACGGTGATTCAGAAACAAACTCGGTAGATCAGTTACCAATCATCCGAGTAGGGAGGGATCTTGTAAGAGGTCAGTGACCAACCTGTTTACTAGATTTTAAATTAAAGAATTGAAATTCAGGCGGTCAGTTGCCAACCAATCTAAAGGGGGAAAATCTAGCAAGAGATCAGTGGCCAATCTGTCTACTAGAGTTTAGAATTAAACTTTTGATTTTAGAAAGAAATATATATATATTTTCAAAGTTAAAGTTCGAGACTCAAACGATCGGTTGCCAATCTGTCTGAGGGGAGAATCTAGCAAACGGTCAGTTTCCAACCAATTTACTAGATTTTGAGGAAAGATCTCAAAATCAGTGACCAATTTCGAGATCTTGGGAGGGTAAGACGTAGGAGATCAGTTACCAATCTCCAGGTCTTAGGAATTTTTGGGAACTAGAAAAAAAGATCAAGGACTTACTCTTTAAAATAACTTGATCAGTCAAAATTTTTAAATATTTTGGTTTTATTCCTCTCTAGGCTTCAGAAGTGACTCTAATGCTGTTAGGCGAGTAAGTGACGATACATGAAAATTTCAGCCCTTATATATCCAAAATTTTGTCCTTTTTCTCTGTCGTTCTTGTGTATCTTAAATTCTATCGGTCTCTTATTACTATTTCTATCTTTATTTTAAACGGACATTGTGTTTTGTTTCTCTGTCTAGTTTACTATCCTTGTTGAAAAGAAAATTTTCTCTCTTTAGTTTTTGTATATGTCCCATGACTTTTACGAGCTGCTTGAGGATATGCAGTATTGGAAAATGCATATCCTCTTTCTCACTCTGATTCATTGGGTTAGTCCCTTGGCTCAAGTGTATACTATGCGGAGGGCATGGGCCTCTATGTATTGGACTCTATATAAAAAAAAAGGGTCATCTCGGTACGGAAGGTTCGTACTGTAAGAAATGCGAAAAACTTAGTGTTGGTGTCAGGACGTAACACCTCTCCCCTTAATTGAGAATGTTCACATTCTAGAAAATTAGGAATTTTCTAGCAAGTTCTATTTGTTCCCTTTTTCTTTTAGTAAAGGACAAAATTTTGGTATTACATAAAAATAGTACTTAACGCGCTAGAAATCTTAAAATAAGTTTTTTTTTTTTTTTTTTATTTTTGGTAAAAATTGAAACTTGTTATAAAAGTAATATTTGGTATGAGTAGAAATAAAAATAATATTTGACGACAGCAAAATTCTCGTATTACAAGGTAAATTTTTTGGTATAGGAAAAGTATAAAAATAATGTGTTTTTTTTTTTTAAACATAAAAAAAAAAAGGGTGAAGAAAAAAAGATGGAAAGGGAAGAAAAGTTTTCCTTCTTTCTTCCTTCTTATAATATAATTCTTATTGTGGGAAGAGAATGTAAGTTTAAATAATAAAAATAATGACATGCTTGCTTCTAAATGTCCTTACAAATTCTTCTTAGTGTGTTAGTGTATATTAAACAAGATTTACTATACTGATACAAAAGAAAAATGTGTATGTAATGTGTATAAAGGAGTTTAAAAATAAAAAAAAAAAATATTTATGTGTCAAACTAGAATTTAATTTTAATACTCCTTTATACTAGGTGTACTTAAAAATGAATTAAAACTAATACAATTTTGTTTTACGTGTAACACACAATGCGCAACGCACACACAAGAGGTTATCACCATTTTGTCTCTACATCGACTTGTTCACCGTTTAATGCTCGATTTTTAGAGTCTAGGTACTCCTCGATGCATTCACGACAGTCTGATCCCCGGCGATGTATGAACATCCTCCTGGTACAGATTCTGCATTTTGGTGCAGATCTGTGGTAAACGGATAATAACACTAAATAGTGTTCGTTGATCTCCTGATAGTTGTTTGGCCTATCCTCGTGGTACTTCCGGTAGCAATTCTCGCAGATTGAATGTTGGCCTTCGGGTGTTTGGAAGTGTGTCCCAATGATGCAAACCATATCACGGTGGAGTGGGCCGTAATATTGGGTGATTGGGAGGACGCCGTCAATTGGGCCCTCGTTGTCTTGTTGGTCCTCCCACGGGAAGATCTGCATCCTCTTTTTGTTGGCGGTTCCTTGGAATTAGTGGAATCCTTGATTTTTCCTCCCTCTCTTTTTTTTTATTTGTTCCTTGGAAACAATGGGCTGGAAACAGATGAGTTTCCAGGTGGTATTAAATTGAAATATGTATTAATTAGTTTTAGGCAGTGTAAAGTGTGTAATTGTATTGTGTTGTGAAGTTGATGCTTCAGGAGGATTCGTGTTTCTTTGATCTTCTAACTTTGGATATATTTCATTTTCTTGCCCTTCTTCTTCTGGGGCAGTTGGAGTTGAATGTGTAACGGCAGGAGTGATTTCTTGTCGTTGTTGTCCCAAATGTAGCAACAATTGGGTGAAAGAATCCCAAAGGGCTCCTATTAAGTAGAGACTCCATCCGTAAATCGAATGTAATGCATATCCGTGGATTAAGGTGTCTACAAATAATTTGACGATTTTAATGATGAGCATTAAACCAATTATTCCGGCACTGGCTGTGCCGAAACTCATAAATGAGTTCCACATCTTGTTCCATGCGCTATCAGCAATTTTCTTGAGTGATGCTTCATCTAGTAAATTTGAAACTGTTAGTCCTTGTTCTGCTACAGGATGTCCTGCCATTCCTCTTGCAACGGAATTGAGAACCGCTGGTCTCTCTGCTGGAAACATTAGATGATCCCGTAGTTTGTCCAGATCGGTACTGGAGTAGATTCCTGCAGTGGCTAAAGATGCTGGATCCACATATTCCCACGTAGGTTTGGTCATAGGTTTCATCATTGGTGGAGTAATAGCAGTATTTGGAACTGGTGTAAAACGATACCAAACTTTGTCAAGTCGGAACATAGGAGGAATTAGTGGATTGCAGTCGACTTGAGTTCCAGTTTTTAATAAGATGTGAGTTCTTGGAGAAAGGAACATGGTAGTATTTCCTCTATAAACTGGTAACTGTAGATAACATTCCTTGGTTCTTTTTACTCGTATTTCCACAGGAATACATTTAATTATGTGAACCACTTCTCCGATTATTGTGGCCATGTATCCAGGTCCTCCCATGTATTGGTAGGCGAATTCGTCTGGTGAAATTGTAGCTATTGTCAAAGCATTTTTCATCGTTTGTTGTTCTAAATTACATCTTTGAATTAAAATATCCTGGTAAAGTTGTGTAATCTGTCTTCTGATGTGCTTTTCTACATAAACAAATTTGGAATTTACATATGTAAAAATATCTAAATTTTCCACTGCGGGTTTCCTCGAGGTTGTAAATGTTTGTCCTCTGGTTGCTTCAAAAATAAATAGCTTAGGATGCTCAGTTTTTATTAGGGTAAATCCGCAAACAAAAGTTTCAGATTTTTTTGTTAGAGCAAAGGTAACTTCATCGGTTGTTAATGAGTAAATTTCCTGTGTGAACAATTGGTGTTTGTCCGTCATTTTATTGGCAACCCCTTCGTATAGTACGTCGTAGCGGTCGAACCGGCAGGTATCTCTAGGCATAACATCCCAAAAGGTGCTTCCTCCTTCTATGTCTATACATGAACCTTCGGTGAATAACCAGGTAATTCCGGATCTTAGTTTTATTTGGTTTGTATTGAGGTTCACGGGTGTGTAATAAGTTTGTAGGGTTATTTTCACAGAGGCTTGTACGACTACATCAGTCCAGGTACCATAATGGTCAGAGTACTGTGTACCTGAACACTTTCCATTGTTTTCTATTTTTCCTGCTAATGTGATTCCTCTTGATGCGGTCTGGTTTACTCGAAGTCCTACGATTTCAGCATTTGATCCTATCCTGATGATCCCTGTGTTGTGCATTTGTTTGCATTGTTCAATGGTAATATCTAGAAGATATTCCATCCTTCCATTGTTGACTGCAGACATATGTGAATGCATCCCGCAGTAATAAATGGTTCTGTCTATCTCGACTTTACATTGAGTAACCTGGGTATTTGTGAATTCCGTCAATTGGAGTAATTGGATGTTAATCGGTTCCATGGTTGGTGTTATAGTTGGGATGTCACATTCTCCTACGTCCAGGAGTGAAAGTGTTGTAATGTTGAACTGTGAGGTTCCACAGTCGTATCCTATGAGTCCTTCTCCTGTTGCTATCAGGATGGTTATGATAAGTAACTTCCCGAGATCCATTTTCCTAGAAAGTAAAGGTTCCGTTGAGGTAATTGTACCGTTCAGTTATTAGTAGGTTAGTAGAGATTTCTAACAACTGGGGATACGATGAATAAGGTGATGATGTTTTTCTTAGAAGGGTCAGTGTGACGCTGGATGAATTTTTAATTCCGAGTTGTCCATTATCTGGATATCTGGACGAGGCGTCTTGCCTATACTCGACTCTCAACTGCGAATTTCTGCCTTCATTTCCTTATTTCTTCCTTAACTATCCGTTGGTGTCGGTGATCCTGTTAAGGTTGTTATCTTCTTGACTTTGTGTCGTCGGATCCTTGGTGAGGAAGGAAACTTCCCAAAATGTTTGCCGTTTTTATCTAGTAGTTAAGATTACGACAAACGAGGCGGTATAGCCTATAGTTAGAAAGTTCCTAAGGTAGAAGTAGTGCGAGATGTCTGCCATTTTTATCTAATAATTAAGAACATGACAAACGAGGCGGTATAGCCTATACTCGGTGCTTCTCTTGGTAAGGGTCAATATGACGCCGGATGAATTTTTAATTTCGAGCTGTCCATTATCTGGATATCTGGACGAGGCGTCTTGCCTATACTCGAATCTCAACTGCGAATTTTTGCCTTGATATCCTTATTTCTCTTCCTTTGTTGTCCGTTGATCTCGATGATGTGTTGTCCGAAGTTGTAGAATCCTGACTTCCATCGGTGTAGTGAAGGGATCGTGTGTTTATAGTGTGTGAATGTTGTTTTTATTAAATTTTAATACCTCTTCAATTTTCCCTTATTGAAATCCTTCCAATACTGGGCGCTAAATCGATCTTCTGTAGGGCCAGAATCTGTGTCCCAGTCTTCCTTGATAGATGAAAACCCGAGAGCTCGGAGATCTATTGGGTTTGCTTGGTATTTTTCCAAGCAAAATACACAGTTCTTTGCTGGCAACAATGTTCCAATTTTTTCTTTGCATATGACACAACTGGGTAATTGTGCGTTTTTGAAAATTTGGTGAATTTCCTCGAAATTATATCCCGTGCGGAATCTAGTTTGCCTGAAGCATGGTACGCATAGGGAAGTCCCATTGGCATGTTTGTATATGCATACCTTCTTGCAACTATGCTCCGGCAAAGGTCCTAATTGAGACGCCATTTTTAAGATCTAAAAATAATATGTTTTGTTTATTTAATATATACATATAAAGTTTTCTTTTCTCTTTTTTTTTTATATGTATTTTAATCGGAATCTGAAGAGGAAGGATTGATGTGAGAATATTTTAATCTGTTTGCGTGTACTATGCGGGTGCTATTAGCAATTTTAATTTTCACGTTCCCATTGTCGAAAACTTCTAAGACTTTATATGGCCCAGTGTAATGGTTCCCTAGTTTCCCTTTTTTATTGCCTTCCTGTAAAAAGACATAATCCTCCTTTTGTAATATTTGAGGGTTAATATGTTTGTCGTATTGTTGTTTGGATTTTCCTTTCGAAGTAATTAAATTGTCCCTCGCTGTCTGTTGTACATCGTGAATTTTCATTGCAAGATTAATCAGGTAGTCTTGGTAAGTACGCGTGAGTTTATTGTCTTCAGGTATGCTGGATGGTTGGTCAGCTATTTTCCCAAATACTAATTCATAGGGGGTAAATTTGGTAGCTTCGTGTACACTAGTATTGTAAGAAAATATTGCCAAACTTAAATATTCGTCCCAATCTTCCTGTTCATTTACGTATTGTTTTAAATATTCAATGAGTACATGATGAGATCTCTCCAGAGATCCATTGCTTTGTGGATGAAAGGCTGTAGTTTTATATTGTTTAATACGGAATTTCTTTGCTATTTGCGTTAAGAGAGAGCTTAAAAAGTTCGTTCCTTGGTCAGTAAGGATTGCTCTTGGTGGTCCAAATAACCAAATAAATTGGGTGACTAGAGCGTCTGCGACATCTATAGCGGTAGTTTGTTGTAAAGGAATTGCTAATGAAAATTTGGTGAGCAGACATTGTAGCGTTAAGATGTACTTGTTTCCATTGATTGTAGCGGGTAATGGTCCCACGATGTCCATTGATATTTTTTCAAAAGCCTTTTGTGGTGTGTCAGTAATGACCATAGGCTGTTTATTCTTAATCCGAACTAGTTTCTTCAATTGGCAGGGCAAACAGTGTTGTATATAGTTTTGAACGTCAGTTTTCAGATTTTCCCAATAATATTTTTGTCGAATCCTAGTGTATGTTTTGGTAACTCCTTTATGACCTCCCGCGGTGGCTGAATGGGCTTCTTTCAATATAAGCTTACGAGCTTCTTTATCGACGAACTTGGTTTTATTCAAACAAACTGTTATGTTTGTCGGTTCCTCTAAGTATGTATTGCGTAAACAGGTCTCAATAAAATCCCATGGCAACATGTTTAAATTTATAGTTTTTGATACTGAGATGGATTTTATTCTGGCTTCTCTCATAGCTTCTCTAGTTGATTCTATGAGTTCTTTCATAGTCTTTTGTTTGGTTTTGCCTTCATCAAGAATAATTATAAAATGATATTTTGTTCCTTTTTTCTTTACCATTAATGTGTCGGATTCTAAATCAGGAAGTTTTGGTATCAATTTGTTTTTATTTAATAATTTCGCTCCGTTGTCTAATGGTTTCTTGTTTTTCGTGAGGAAATATAATAGATTATCTTTACGCATAGTTAATTGATCTATAGTCTCCAATATTATGTTAGTGTTCTCCACTATTTTATATTTAGGTTTGATGAAATTAGGTTCTTCATCTTCTGAAGAAGTAGAATTGGTAGTTGAATTATGATCTGAATTTATTTCAAAGGAATGTTGTGATTCATTTTCGGATTCTAAATCAGATGATTGAGGATTATCAAAAAACATCTCGTCATCATCGTCGGAAAGAACATCATCCCAGTTTACCCTTGGTTCAGATCCTACTGTTGTTTCGGGTTTCTTTTCAGTAGAATTTTTTATTAATTTTCCTTTCCTTGTTCTCTTTGGTAATTCAGGTATTACATCTATTGTACTCCTACTCCTTAATCGGCTGGCTATTGGTTCCTCTTGAATTCCGGTGGATGTTGATGGTTGGTTGTAAATCCTGTCGGCTAGAGGTGTATCTTCATCGTTGGTAATTGGAAAAATATGAGTTGAATGATCTTCATCGATTTCCAAGTTTTCTAATTCTTTATTTTTTAATACAGGATTACGTGACAAAGCGTCAGCGTTGGCGTTAGCTTTTCCGGATTTGTAATTAATTGTATAATCATACTCTGCAAGTTTTAATTGCCATCTATTGAGTCTCGAAGTAGGATCCTTTAGACCTTTTAACCATAATAGAGGTTTATGGTCGGTAATAAGGTTGAATTGTCGTCCATACAGGTATGGGCGGAATTGTTGTACACAGTATATTACTGCAAGTAATTCTTTCTCTATTGTAGAGTAATTCCTTTCAGCTTTGTTAAGTATACGTGAGACATATGATATTGGGTGGTCCTCTTGACTCAGAACGCCGCCTATTGCGTAACCTGATGCGTCTGAAGTTACTGTAAATTTCTTTTCAAAATCTGGATACTGTAGAACTGGTTCTTGACAAAGTGCGAATTTTAATTCCTCAAAGGCTTTTTGCTGTAATTCTGTCCAATTGAAAGGCGTATTTTTCTTCGTTAAATTACTCAGTGGTTGTGCAATTTTGGAAAATCCTGGAATAAATCTTCTGTAATATCCGGCAAGTCCTAAGAATTGTCGAATGTTCTTGACGTTTCGTGGTACTGGAAATTCGTGTACAGCTTCTAGTTTCTTGGGATCTGGTCGTAATCCATCCTTGCTGATGATGTGCCCAAGATAAACAACTTCTTGTCTAAGAAATTCGCATTTGTCCGGCTGAAGTTTGAGGTTGGCTGCTTTTAGTCTATTCATCAATCGTTCGAATTTTACTTCATGTTCTTGTAAAGATTTTGCGTATAGAACTATATCATCTAAGTAGACGAACGCTTCCAATCCTTGAATTCCAGTAAGAACTTGATTCATCAATCTTTGGAATGTAGCGGGAGCGTTTTTCAATCCAAACGGCATTCTTGCAAATTCATAGTGTCCGTAAGGCGTGGAAAAGGCTGTTTTATGCGAATCCTTAGGGTCCATTCGTATTTGGTGAAATCCAGATGCCAAGTCAAATGTAGAAAAATATTTTGCGCCTCCTAGTTGGTCCAAAATATCAGTTATATTAGGTAACGGGTGGGCATCGTTGATGGTTTTTTCATTTAAGGCCCTGTAGTCGATGACCATTCTCCAGCGTTTATTTCCATGAGAATCGGGCTTCTTTGGTACTATCCATACAGGTGAATTGTATGGAGAGTCTGATGTTCTTACAATTCCAGCTTCTAGCAAATCTTGAACTTGCTTATTGATTTCTTCTTTCAACATCGGTGGATATCGATATTGACGTGTATTAATAGGAGTTTCGTCAACCGTTGAGATCTTGTGTTGGATGACGTTTGTAAACCCTAAGGGTTCTCCAGGTATATGAAAACAATCTTCATATTTTTTAATAAGCTTCTCTATACTATCTCTCTCTTCTGAATTTAAATGTTCCAAACGTAATAAATTTTCAATAATTTCATTTCTTTTCTCTTCTTGGATGGTAAGGCATTTATGTTTCTTAATTATCTTCTTTTTATCTTTATTTATCAAATCTTTTTTATTTGTTAATTCATTTTTAATTTTCGATCCTTTACTTTTAACAATATTTCTCTTTTTGTAATCAAAAACATTACTAGTTGTGGGCAATGGGGAAGAATTCAGTTTGAGTTCACTGTCTAGGAGTGAAACTGAATTGGAATCGCTGTCTAGGAGCGAAGAGGGATACTTTAATTGTGGTTCATTATCTAGAGATGTAGCTGGTTTAGGAGGGGAATTCATTCTTGATTCACTGTCTAGGAGTGAGAATGAATGAGAATCGCTGTCTAGGAGCGAAGAGGGAGAGTTCAGCTGTGGATCATCTAGAAATGTAACCGATTTAGAGGGGGAATTCATTCTTGATTCACTGTCTAGGAGTGAGAATGAATGAGTATCGCTGTCTAGGAGCGAAGAGGGGGTAATAATAAATTCTTCAAAAGGTTGGATTGTTATAACTGGAACTTCAATTTCAACTTCTTCATTCGTAGTATTAAAAATATACATATATGCCTTTCCATGATTATTTTTTACTAAAACATTTCCTAAATGAAATCCATCTTTAACTTTTAATTTTGGAATATATCCAAATTCTAAATTATTCGCGATTCTAACGTAAAAGCTAGATTTAGACCTAGCAGGTACAATAATGGTTTCTTTTTTATAAAATGGTATCCATCCATTTTCCCATTCGATATAATTTCCTGAATAATTAATTTTTGCACCATTCTGATGGAAAAAATCCGTTCCTAAAATCCCCGAATAAGAAATGGGAAAATCATCTGGTATTACGTGAAAGGTAGCTAAGGTTCCTGATATGTCAACTAATATTGTGCCTAAGGTCGAAACACTTCCGGAAGTGATACCTGTGAGTTTTATTGTTTCTTTTGTATCTATAAGATCTTTGCGGTCAATAGCGTCCGCTTTAATAAGATTAGGGCCTGAGCCTGTATCTATCATTAGGAGACAATTAGGCTTTAAAATGATGGTATCTATTTCTATTGCGGGTACTCGAGACTCTGTGGTTAGTTTTATGGTAGCTATTCTTGAGGTTCTAATAGATCCTCTTGACTGTTTATTGTTAATGCTGGGCGTGATGATTGGGTTGAGGTCCCCTGTGGTGCGCCCGTCCCTCGAGGACCTGAGAAGTTTCCCGAGTTCTTTTTAATTCTAGTTTCGCAATTTTCAATAGTGTGTCCAGTTGCTTTACAATACCGACAAGTCAACTCTTCTCGTTGGTTAGATGAGGATGTTGATGGGTTATGATTTTGATTGCGATTTTGACGTGGTTGATTTCGCGGATTTTGTGAAGATGCAGTTGGATTTGGGTTACGATTATTTATAGAGTCTTCGGAGAAATGACTAGGATGATGTGAATTTTCTTGATTGAAATTAGCATTGTTAGAGGAGTTAAAATTATTATTTCTGTTGTAGTATGATTGGAAGCTGGACCGAAAGTTAGTCGGATCAGAATTAGGGGGCCGAAAATTATTCATTGGTTGAAAATTTTGTGAACGATTAGCATTCAATTGCCAACAACGATCGGCGGTGTGTCCTGATTTCTGGCAATATTGGCAAACGACTTGTCTCCAATCCACGTAATTAATCGAGGATTGTCTTCTATTTTCATACCTCGGATTTTGATATCGTTGATCAAAAGAGGTTCTGTTGTTTCTTCGTACGGAGTTACGGACTTCTAAGTCTTTTTCTATGCCAATTGCTTTAGTTGTGGCTTCTTTCATGGTGTTAAAATCTTCAGTTATTCTTTGCTCAATGGTATCGTTTAACCCTTTTATGAAACTTTTCGCCAAATCCTTCTCAAGGTTAATTTTGTAAGTGTTTATATCATCGTTGGGCCTTTCCGTTTTAAATGCGTCTAAAATTTGGTTTCCTATTTCGTTTATTCTATTCGCGAAGCTTAATACTCTTTCTTCATTCTTCTGGTAGCAATTTCCAAGTTCTCCTTGTAGTTGACATAGTGTTTTTGCGGAACAATAAATGGATTTTAAAAACGATGCAAGTTCGGATATTTTATCGAATTTTAATCCTTGAATGGCTCTTCGTGCCTCTCCCCTTAATTTGTTTCTAATGATTCTTGTGAGAGCTTTTTCATCGTTCGGGCCCATCATATCCCGAGCTTCTTCACATCCTTCTAAGAAATAATTTAATGGAATATTATGCCCATCAAAGATAGGGACTGCTTCTAACGCGTATTTAATTGACACGGTCATCTCTGTATCAGGCATGTTTAGTGTGTTTGGTGTGTTAGTATCAGTATTAGATGTTGTGGGGATAGTTTGATTTAGAGGGGGATTTGTGCGATTTTCGTTAGTTCTTAATCTCCTATCAGAGGGAGGGGTAGAGAACATTATTTTTCATCGTGAAAATAAAAAGAAAAATGAAAATGAAAGGAACGAACAACAACAACAACTGAAAATAAGCAGAATGTTTGTATAAGGGTAGAAGTTATTTGAAAAGAAAAGGTAACGCGTGTCTTGACGACTTATCCCACCGCTGCCACCAAAAATTTTACTCTGTTACGTCCTAAGACCAGAGAAGCGCTCTCTTTTTAGGGAACAAGGTAGCGTTGTGTTCCCAGGGATAGGAGCATGCGTCAAGACAGGAGGCTTGAAATAAAGAGCATTGGTTTAAGTAAAAATAAAATAAAGAATTGTCACATTTATTCACAAATAAAAGAAAAGAGTATACAAAAAAAATTTAATCTAATTCTTCGTCGGAACCCAGACACCTTTTTACTCTTAATCTTAATTTTTCTCTATAAAACGAACGTCTTGGGTCCCTTTTTTGAATTTTTTTGAAATGAGGGATATTCTCAAAATACTCAATAGGTTTCAAATTTCTTTTCCTCTCTAGTATAATGGCCGTGGCCCTTTTACTCAAGCATATAGCTTTCGGGGGTGAGGGAGGGAAAGGTGCAATTAGCTCCGGAATAAAAGAAAATTTTTTAATCTTTTCTAATAGTTCTGCAATTGGGAGGTTGAGCAACTGCTCTTTCTTTCCCAATTGTTGTTGTTGTTGTTGTTGTTGTTGTTGTTGTTGTTGTTGTTGTTGTTGTTGGAATCTACTGTTCTGGAGTTCCTTTATGAGTAGCTCCCGCTCTACCCGTTCCTCGTCGGATAATGCAGGGTTTGCGGCTTCCTTTTTCAATTTGGCAATTTGAGAATTCACCAATTTCCTCTTTAGGGAGTGCCTAGCCACTAAAGAAAAGGAATAATTAAACGTTTAGTAAAGTAACTAATAGTTTTAAGAAAATATATATATATATACACGGTGATTCAGAAACAAACTCGGTAGATCAGTTACCAATCATCCGAGTAGGGAGGGATCTTGTAAGAGGTCAGTGACCAACCTGTTTACTAGATTTTAAATTAAAGAATTGAAATTCAGGCGGTCAGTTGCCAACCAATCTAAAGGGGGAAAATCTAGCAAGAGATCAGTGGCCAATCTGTCTACTAGAGTTTAGAATTAAACTTTTGATTTTAGAAAGAAATATATATATATTTTCAAAGTTAAAGTTCGAGACTCAAACGATCGGTTGCCAATCTGTCTGAGGGGAGAATCTAGCAAACGGTCAGTTTCCAACCAATTTACTAGATTTTGAGGAAAGATCTCAAAATCAGTGACCAATTTCGAGATCTTGGGAGGGTAAGACGTAGGAGATCAGTTACCAATCTCCAGGTCTTAGGAATTTTTGGGAACTAGAAAAAAAGATCAAGGACTTACTCTTTAAAATAACTTGATCAGTCAAAATTTTTAAATATTTTGGTTTTATTCCTCTCTAGGCTTCAGAAGTGACTCTAATGCTGTTAGGCGAGTAAGTGACGATACATGAAAATTTCAGCCCTTATATATCCAAAATTTTGTCCTTTTTCTCTGTCGTTCTTGTGTATCTTAAATTCTATCGGTCTCTTATTACTATTTCTATCTTTATTTTAAACGGACATTGTGTTTTGTTTCTCTGTCTAGTTTACTATCCTTGTTGAAAAGAAAATTTTCTCTCTTTAGTTTTTGTATATGTCCCATGACTTTTACGAGCTGCTTGAGGATATGCAGTATTGGAAAATGCATATCCTCTTTCTCACTCTGATTCATTGGGTTAGTCCCTTGGCTCAAGTGTATACTATGCGGAGGGCATGGGCCTCTATGTATTGGACTCTATATAAAAAAAAAGGGTCATCTCGGTACGGAAGGTTCGTACTGTAAGAAATGCGAAAAACTTAGTGTTGGTGTCAGGACGTAACAATATGCACGTGTACCTAATTATATGTTGGGATATGTTGAGTAGATCGGGGTATACAAACAATTGCGCATTATTGGTCTAATATGAGGACATGTACGGATAATTATGTCAAATCTTCCATACGTACGGAAAGTGAACGACCTGTGTGTTATTACAGATGCAATTGTTCGTTTCTATCATCAAATAGTACAGTGTGCAATTAAGTTAGCCAAAATTGTATAATATAGGTATTCGAATATTTAGGTGTTTCTCCTGAATACGTAGACATGTTTTTGCAGTATTACATTTTTCGTTATTAAAAACTTGTTAAAAAAATTCTGAAAAAAATTTTATAGTTACTTCTTTAATTTAATTAAGATCAGATCATAAATGTTTCAGAGAAAAGGTGTTTGTTTTCCTGCCTACAATAACATTTCTTAATATAAAATAGAAGTTTAAAGGCAATACATTTTATTTAAAGATTTTTCTTTTCTACGAGATATTTGGGTGGGTTGGTTACCCCTGTAACAATAATATTTTACTAAGACATGTAACCAAACCAATTTCGCACTCTTGTGTAGACCGTTGGTTTACACGAATTGTAGACCAACGGTCGATAATGTACCAACCATTCTCAATGTTCTCGAATTAGTCCATTCATGCCTATATATGTCCCGGAATCGGCCAATAAATATACGTGTATATCTGGGGCCATACAATGAATTTTGTGTACTTATTGTATGCCAACTGGTTAATTTGACTTAACATGTTCACATGTATTAATGTAATGTTAATCAATTAATTATAATATTAATGTAATAATGACCAGCTTCTTTTTGGATTTTTGTAAGCTAACATGTGGTTGGATTCGAAGATGTCCAACCGTTGATCTACAATTTGTACGTGTTACCTTGTGTTTCTCCAATATCACTTTGTTTCCAAATTGTTTTTCACCTACTGTTGTAAAATATCACCGTTTAGTGTTTATTATTATAATATATAACATTATAATGTTATAATATTTTCTTCGTAAATATAGCTTATTCATGAAATGTAACACAGATCCCTATATTACAACATATGCAAAAAGGCGTTGATACATTCAAACACATTTCCATTCGTACTCAACTCTACACTAATATAGCGGGTCAGCAATGACCGCTTTGTAGGGCACTATTGAAAGGTTTAGAAGTAATAACTTCTTGAACGTTTTCATCATTTCTATCATTTTATTTCTGTTTATTTTCCATTCAAATTCTACAGTATGTCAACATAACTTTACAGAAATCCAATAACAAGCTGATCAGATTACATTAATTCTAATGTCAACAAGTTCAGTTAAATCAAACAGTTATTATACAATAAATACGCAAAAGTCATTGTTTGGTCACAAATATACGCGTATAATTATATTTACAGGCCAATTCGGAAACGAATTTGGGTATAAATGGACTAATTTGAGGACAGTATTCAAATTATACTATCAGAATGGTACAATTTGAAGACACTAATGATTTTTTTATTTTAAAAGAGTCGTCTTTATACGAAAGGTTATCTAAATCAACGTATCCAAGAGTGTATTTAATACTGAAAAAATGAAGTTATATTGACCTACAATAGGCAGAGTATGGCCAGAACATTTTAATTAATTACTTGGTAATTATTCCGAATTTCGAAAAATGGTTCATAACTTTTTTTCTCAAACTTTCCCCAACTACCACCATGTCTTGACTTAGTAGTCTTACACTCCGTGTATTTCTAAACATGTCAATAATGTTCAACACAGAAATCTTTGTTGGCCCGCTACATTTATGTAGAATTAAGTGCAGAATATTATACAGAACTACTGGGTTCTCAAATTATACCATTAATTCTTCTTGGAAATACAGTACAATGTGATTGGAGATGCCCATTCTTATTTATATTTTATAGAAAGGCTAAATGGTTAATAATATTTTTAATGACTTGTACATAAGTCTTTTCATTACCCTGTTGCTAATGCAAAGTGCTTCCAAATATTTATTAATCTAGAAATGTATGTTAAAAGTCACAACTGATTTGTGCGTATAACCATTATAGATTGCGTTTTTATACAAAAAAGGGGATTTGCATATGTGTGTATATAAATATTTTTGAAGAATCTTAAGGAAACTAATACAACACATAGTGACGAATACCGATACATCCTCAATAAAGGCTGTATTGCCATATAAAGTCACTATCTGAACAATAGTTACAGTGTTACTTGAATTACTAGGTACGTATAGGCTAATTTAAGGACCAAGTAGCTGAACATTGATGCAAGATAACATGGGCACTTCGCTTTGTATAGAAACAAACCCTTTTACAAATACTGTTTGGAACAGTAACCTGTGAAAATAAATGTCGAAAGATAATAAAACTCTGTTGAGTTATTCATAGATAAAATCAATTCAGTACACTCTAATAAAATAACATCCATGTTTTTAAAACATGCGTGTATAGTATAAAATCAATGTGACCTTTTTTGCCCTTAATATTTTCTTAATTATTGGAAACAGCCATTCATTTTTGCGTTAAAATGTTAATATTCAAGATCACGCAAACAGAATATTTTTTAAAAGGATGAATAATAAAAATCACATAGACAATTTTGCGTTAGGTTTTAAAGAACGGGTAAACCGGAAGATTAGATTATACGACACGGCAGAGAGATGTCAAAAAATATTGTATATTCTGACGTTCTTTAAGAAAAAGCATAATACGAAAATAGTACGCGAAAAGCCGCGGCAGAATTACTGGTTACACAATAAGTGTATAATGTATATGTTTGCAACATATTTTAAGGGAAGACTAAACTGAAAAATAGGAAAATTTTGAGGTTTTTATAAGAACATTTTTTTTTCTTGAAATAAGGTATAAATTGAAATTCTAATCTGGAGTTATTATTTTTTAGGGCATTTTTAATTATTTTAGATATCCAGCAGTCATATATACCTTCTCACTTAGCGCATGGGCTTATTCCCTCTGACACCTGTTTTACGTATAAAATTTAGGTTGTAGGCTATAAATCTTTGTTTTGGGGGCTCTCACTAGGTGAAATCTCTTAAAAACCTCATTTTACTCCTAGGGAACCATAAAAAAAGGTTTAAAGACAACAGCAGCGAATTTTCATTTTTTAGTTTAGTCTTCCCTTAAACGATAATCAATATATGCTTTGTCACTTAAGCTATCAAATATGTTCTCAAATTGTGCCATTTACATTGTGACGTGGAATTCGTCACGTCACTAAAGGGGGGTCTCGCGACCCCGATCTCCGACGTTTTCGGTCCTAGAAAACCTTATTCATGCAAAGAATACTAGGGGGTTTTGGGCGCCAGGTACTGACAAGGGAACCTTGCGAGGTGTCCCCCTCCGATTTGGATGAAATTTGGATATGTTGTAGTGCTTTAAAATCTAAGAGACACGTATTTTTTTTTATCGGCCAAAAAACGGTTTAAAGGGGTGAAATCACCCTTCAAAGTTGGGTACCTCAAGGGGTAAGAATGCAGTTGCACCTAGAAGGGGTTGTCCAAATTTAATGCGACAAAAACTAAAATACTCCTTCTGAAAAGTAATGAAAAGCACATGTTAAATTTAAGAAAAAAATTTCTTTCTAAGGGGTGAACCACCCCTCGATTTTTCTATTTCTCACCCCAATGAGCAAATTTACTAACAAATTTCGATGAAATATGCACAATTTAAAAGTAGAGGTCAAAATAGAGTTGACCTGTTTTTGCTCATTGACAGGGTAGCAACATTAAGGGGGTAAACTACCCCTTTTAACACTTACACGCTATCTTTCACACGCAATCGGTTATATCGCCATTCAAACGTGCAAAATCAATTCAAAATATTTTCCTCTTGAAAAATCCGTGATCCAACCCCCAATAACCGAGCTACCCCTAATTAATTAATTAATTTCGAATAATTAACAGGGGGTACCTCATACACTCCTCGTGTTACTAACGCTGATATCGAAAAATTAGCACTAAACGGCTATGAAACTTTTACCTTACCCTTCAGTATATTTGCTGGAAGTAATTTTATGGGGGTAAACTACCCCCTTTCGCATTAACGTGTCATCTTTCTCACGGAATCTGTTTTTTCGCCATTCAAATGTACAAAATCAATTGAAAATATTTTCCTCTTGGAAAATTCATGATTTGACCCCCATAACGGAACTACCCCTAATTATAATAGTTAATTCCTATTAATTACCAGGAGGTTCCTCGTAGACTACTGGTTTTTGAAGAGCTATGAAACATTCAACAGCTATGAAACTTTTGCCTTACTCTTTAGTACATTTGTATGAAGTACTTGTGTTAGAATTTTTATTATTGCATTGCATGTAATTTATCTTATATGAGCAAATTCATGATTCATTATCAATCACTAAAGCGATTCATTACCGATATTTAAAGAAATTAAATGCCTGTTTAATCACTTTTTTATTTCCTATTCATTGTGTATATTGTGTACAAATCGCTGTCTGTATTCAATACAATCGTGGTTCAAAAGTATTGCAATAATGGTAATCTTCAAAAAAATGTTTTAAACACAAAAGTTTCTTGCACCATGCGCATCTTATAATAGCTACATTATTACAACCTGGTATTTCACAGGATGCTTTAGAGGATTGACTGAAACCGAAACTAACGGGATTGTCAAAATGTTCTGGTTTTATTGTTATGTAATTACTTTTGAACCAAGCATATTTGAAAAGATTTGTATATCTTGGAGATGAAAGTTGATTATGCGTGAGAGATTGTAATTTAATTATATTATTCCTCAAGTGTAAATTAATATCAGAATTGAAAAGCAATACGCTATCAGAAAAATGCCTAACAAAGTTCTTCCATATCCTGAATCCAAACACGTGCAGTGGTTGAATTTTTCCAGTAGTACCTTCTGGTATTATTAGTGTAACTAAATTTTTGTCTCCGGGCGTCGCTTCTTTAACAACTTTTGAACAATGTTCACTCCAAGAGTCGATCAATAGCACACTATCATAACCAACATTAGGAAACAAATCTTTTTCCAAAAAAATTTTGAAGTGATCTGCAAACAAAAATTAATATTTTATTATTATAAAATAAACGTATATTTAAGTTCTTGTATTTCACTTGTTATGTACATACCTGAAGTCAATTTTCCAGATTTGGATGCTGTTATAAAAACATTTTCTGGTTTGAATATTTGCTTTTCAACAATCGGTCCAAACACACCCTTTGGCTCTTTAAGAACAATAAAAAGAGGGGAAAGCAATTTTCCATCGGCACTTATTATGGATTGTATTGTATAGCTATACGTTGTTGCAGATACAGATTGAACAACACATTCGACCTTTTTAACCCCTTCATCGCTTAAGGTTCGACCAATGAATTTCGAGTTGGAAACCACTTTGATCAGAATTATATATATTTTGTTGCCCATATTTTTCAATATGTTTTTTTACCTCATTCACAAAACTTTCAGCATTTATTGCTAAACTCTCCCGGTTTTCTATAGTTTTCTTTGTAACAAATTTATTAATTTTTCTGGATACGATTCGATGCGTTTTCTTAAACTTCAAAAGCCAACTAGGAGAAGCTTTGAATCGAAAGTCTTGAAACCCTATCTCTTTTTTAGCGTGCAATGCCCATCTTTGCAGGTCAATATCGTGAACAATCACACCAGCATCCAGAGCCTCCCGCAAATTCGTTAATGTAAATTCACTGATTCTCATTAATTTTTCTTTGTAAGTTCCTCATTTATTCAATTGATGTGCCCATCTTCTTAACTGTCGAACAGATTGTACTTTCTTGAAGTTCTTTTTTACTGTATCGACGCTATAATTTTTCTTCTTACCCGATCTCCAGAATTCCACTGCTCTGCTTTTATAATCGTAACTTAACTCTTCTTCATCCGCAGAACAAGTATCGAGATATGTGTGAATTGGATCTTCCATCTCATTATCCTCAATAGCTTGAGCTTCATGTTCTTTAAACGGCTCTTGAAAATCTAGCGTTTCTTTACTTATCACTTCAACAGCATTGTAATCACCCATAGAATAAATCATAATTTTTTCGAAATTTTCCTTGAGTTCTATTTCAGCATTATTCACTGGAGTCTCTGCGATATTTAGGACTTCGAATGTAGCCAAAAGAAGTTTTATAACATTTATTGGGTTCACTTTCATAATGAACTATTTCTCGACGTTACGATTGAAAGAACAAGTGCACATTGCGAATGCAGCGATTTTATGCGGTTTATATACTTGGTCGGTTTGTTATGTTGTATTCACTGAACAAAGATATCTCCAGTTTACTTTATCTTATCTTTATGTTACGATACTGTAGAATTTTATGAAACAGATAACTTGCAGTACATGGTCACATGATGATACTGGCAGTCTTACCATTAACGAATATTTTCTCATTACAGCTCTTAATATCATAAGAAATAAGGGTGTTTTAACGAGATAAAGTTACTATCTATAATAAACAGTTCATACATATATGATTTGTTGACGAAGAACTAGGTTAAAATATCTCCGACGAACAGAAAATAACGTTATTGCGTTGCTGCTTTATAAACATGTATTTTTACTTTTTTTTCTAATTCAACAAACGGGGAAAGTGCGAAAAGAGTGTTTCGGTAAAAAAGATGGTACATAACGGCGTAAGGTGATAGTTTATTGCTTAAATATGTAAAAAGGTACGACGAAAATTTCATAGCTGTTGAATGTCTCATAGCTCTTGAAAAACGAGTAGTCTATGAGGAACCCCCTGGTAATTAATATAAATTAATTAATTAAGGGTAGTTCGGTTATGTGGGTCAAATCACGAATTTTCCAAGAGGAAAATATTTTCGATTGATTTTGTACATTTGAATGGCGAAAAAACAGATTCCGTGTGAAAGGTGACACGTTAATGCGAAAGGGGGTAGTTTACCCCCATAAAAGTACTTCCAGCAAATATACTGAAGAGTAAGGTAAAAGTTTCATAGCCGTTTAGTGCTAATTTTTCGATATCAGCGTTAGTAACACGAGGAGTGTATGAGGTACCCCCTGTTAATTATTCGAAATTAATTAATTAATTAGGGGTAGCTCGGTTATTGGGGGTTGGATCACGGATTTTTCAAGAGGAAAATATTTTCAATTGATTTTGCACGTTTGAATGGCGAAATAACCGATTGTGTGTGAAAGATAGCGTGTAAGTGTTAAAAGGGGTAGTTTACCCCCTTAATGTTGTTACCCTGTCAATCAGCAAAAACAGGTCAACTGTATTTTGACCTCTACTTTTAAATTGTGCATATTTTATCGAAATTTGTTAGTAAATTTGCTCATTGGGGTGAGAAATAGAAAAATCGAGGGGTGGTTCACCCCTTAGGAAGAAATTTTTTTCATAAATTTAACATGTGCTTTTCATTACTTTTCATAAGGAGTATTTTAGTTTTTGTCGCATTAAATTTGGACAACCCTTTCTAGGTGCAACTGCATTCTTACCCCTTGAGGTACCCAACTTTGAAGGGTGATTTCACCCCTTTAAACCATTTTTTGGCCGATAAAAAAAAATACGTGTCTCTTAGATTTTAAAGCACTACAACATATCCAAATTTCATCCAAATAGGAGGGGGACACCTCGCAAGGTTCCCTTGTGAGTACCACGATTCCGGGGATCTAAAATGCTCCGGCTGAGCCAGTATATGGAAGAGGGGAGGGTTCGACACGGTCAAGCAAAAAGAAAAACGCGAAATAAATAAAAAAAAGAAGCAGCTATATTCAGTTCGAACAGAGACAAAAGAAAAATAAAAAATAAAAGAACATTGCCGACCAGGGCACGCTGAGCCCGCTCAAAATCGATTTTGGGCTCCCCGTTGGCATACGGGAAGCGCCGAGCCCACTCGGTCGTCTTTATATGGAAGATGGTGGCCCTTACCGTACACCGGTCGTCTTCGGAAACTCGGTCGTCCGGGCTTCGATATCTCCCGGTTCCTCCTCCGGGTCTATCCGGGTAACCTCCGAACCTCTTGGGCACACGGGAGTTTCACGTAACGTCCCTTTTCTGCTGACGTCTGCGAGAAATCGGCAAAATTTATCGCGGAGTGCGATCGGGCGTGCAGCTAGTCTCTGATCCGACGTGGAAGTCGCCGTTTCCGGTTTCTTCCCCGATTTGGCGAGAACCTCTCGAGTCGTTGAGAGCCTCGCCAGATACGAGAGGGGTCGTAACTCTCCCATGGGAACCGGAAGCGGCTGTCGGGGACTCCGCCGAATATTCGGCCTCCTGTCCCGCGTGAATCTTGTGGCAGCGAGTATTTCCCTCGGGATTTCGGGACTCTCAATCGTGGAGTTGAACTACGAAGTTTTTCTCCACGGAAGTGTCGTGCTCCATGGCTCTCTTCATTCGTCGTCGCTTTTGAGGGGTCAGCGTGCCGTACGTAACAATTCGGGTTTCGGCCGACCGATGTCGCCATCGGTCCGATTTGTGACGTGGATCCCACAATCCCTTCGTTGGGGGGTGTCGACACACCCCACACGTCACAATCGCCCTGAAATCCTGAAATCGAAATAACGGGAAAAGGGCTCGATCATGGGCGCCAGGTGCTATGCACCGCGATCTAACTCAGGAAACGAAAATGGTAGAGGGGAGGGTTCGTATAAACGACACGTTCGACAAACAAAATAAAATGAAAATAAATATATTTGCCGATAACAAAATAGTCGAAATAAAACAAAAGAAAATCCTACAAAATGAATGCTATGAAATAACAAAAAAACAAAGAAACGGGGCGAGGTGTCGCGAACGGCGCGACGAGCTCACTCAAGATGGCCACCTGTCGAATCAGGTGGCTCGACCTCCTGAGCTCGCTCGTTTCCTTTTCGGCGATAACGAATACGGGACTCACGCTTTCTCCGTTCTGGGTCCCGGGTGGCGTCCTCTGCTCCGTCGACGACGTCGTAAAAATAGGATATTTATCCCTCGATTGGGTCGTCTTCCTCCTTCGCGTTTTTCTCTTTCTTTCTCTCTCTCTCTCTCTCTCTTTATCCGCGTGGGCACGTGCTTACAGGTTTACGTCCAGCGTAGAAGTGAAGAAGTCGGCTTCACTTCCGGCGTCTTCTTCTCGATCTCGGGGCTACGAGCCTCCTCATTGGCTGCGAGTGACGACTCGTACCCCTCGAGTCATCTACGAGCCTTCTCGTGGACGGAACTCCGCGTTGGCCTCGACTTTGCGGTAGAGACGATCCCCATTGCTTCGGAGAAAACGTCTCTCGATTTTTCCCCGCTGGGACGACGTCGAAAATCCTTCCTGGAGTGTTCCGGGGTCGACTTTGCTCCTTCCACCAACGGCTGCTTCGTCTGACGTGGTTCTGATGACGTCAGTGCCGGTTCGTCTCCGCGACGAATCTCCACGTGGTCGAAAGTCTGGTCCCCGTCGTCTTCGACAGATGGCGCCTCGTGTTCGGTTATCGCGACTCGCCTCGGCCCGTTCCGAACCTACTCTTATCGACGCTACGATCTCTAATGCGAATCTAATCTATATTTCGGCCGCCTTAATTCTAACAATATATTGTGTCGCTCTTACACCGCGGAATAACTTAACCTAAGTGTTTGTTGACTTCCACGGTGGACGTATATGCGGTCGATCCATGCCGATCGATCGTATCGATTGAATTTCGCGGCGCGAATAGTCGTGGGGAAAGTGCGTGGGAGGTTCGAGATCTTTGTACCAGGGAATCGATATTCCCTGTTACAGATTATACAATATCGATCTTAACATTCTAAATCATACGCCGTTTCGAATCTGGCGTCGGTTCTAATACATGTTACCGACTGAGTCGGGACGCAATAGATTATCTTACAAGCTATTACCTTACAGACTAGAGGGACTTCCAGGTCGGATCGATAATTGTCAATCTACCGCGGTTTCTAACCTCAATTATCGATCCGAGTTTCCGCGTGTCACGGGTTACGGGACTTTTTGGGGCAGAGAATCGTTCTCTGTCACAACATGTAATTGCTGTTACATCAATATCTACTAAACTATTGTAATTCATATTTTTATACAAAGCATCGATCGAAACAAATTGTAATCAGAAGGAGCAAGGTCTGGAGAGTACGGGGGGTGATCAAGCCGATCCCATCCGAGCTGCTCTATCTTGTTTCTAGTGATGTTTGCACGATGCGGCCGTGCATTGTTGTCGTGGAACAAAACTCGATGATGTTTTCTCGCTATTAATGGCCGTTTTTCACCTTTGGCACGTAAATTGAACGAAAAACGGCCATTTATAGCGAGAAAACATCATCGAGTTTTGTTTCACGACAACAATGCACGGCCGCATTGTTCAAACATCACTAAAAACAAGATAGAGCAGCTCGGATGGGCTCCTTCTGACTACCATTTGTTTCAATCGATGCAAATGGGCCTGTACGAGATATCCTTTCGAAATGCTGAAGGAGTGGGAAAATGGATCGATGATTGTATTGCATCAAAAGATCAAACTTCTTTGCAATTGTATTGCATCAAACTTCTTTCGACGCGGAATCAACAAGTTACCAGAAAGATGGCGCAAAGTCATCGCTAACGATTATTTCATTATTGAAATTGTATTCTTATTGCAACCATTTAATATTAGATACACTCGTGGATATGGTAATTTATAAAATGAAACCTTCCATATAGGAACAATTGTTCTATGGTGAAAAAAACTTTAGCCTCTTCAAATAGTACCCTTCGGATAAAATAATTTGGGGACCTTCCTTAAATTATCAAAATGTTCTCGAATTAGGCCATTCATTTCTATATATGTCCCCGAATTGGTCAATTAATATATTTACGCGTGTATATTTGTGGCTATATAATGATTTTGGTATATTTATTGTACATCAACTGGTTAATTCGACTAGACATGTTCACATTAATATTAATTAAGTTAATATATAACATATATTATATAGGTCAATAATCTAAGAGACTCAAGGGTTGTACTAGAGGTAAATACTGTAATACGTCTCATTAAAAGGGATGACAAAACGAGATATATTACGAAGAAAAAATTGTCCTTCCATGTACCTGTATTTCATCTTATATCCAACATTTTTCGACCGATTATATAAAAGCATGTGTAATTTAAATACATAAATGTAAATTAAGTAATGAGGCGTATTTTTTGTTTAATTTTGCATTTGAATAAAATCACAATTCAATATTTTCTCTTTCAAAGTAATTTCCTTGAAAAGCCACATAGCGCTGAACAAGGTTTTTCCTATTTCTCATATCTCTGCTAGAACTCTAATAATGGAATAGCCCTTAACTGATACCAAAACTGTCCCTTGCTACAATGCAACACACAGTTGTTCTTGATTTTTGGTCTCGAACGTATGACTCTTTTCCGAAGTTTTTCAATAACCTTTCGATAAAACGATTTTGGAGCCATTTTTGTGCAAATCTTTCTCCGATCATTTTGATTCTTCACCAACGATCTGAACGCACAAGGTCAGAATGCCGGCTTCTGTCGATATTTTCATCTGTTCTTGGAGATGAAGACCATCAGCTGCAAGGTTCATCTTTAATTGACTCTCTTCCGTCTGAAGATGCCTTAAACCACCGCAAAACCTGAGTCCTTTAAAAAAAAACTCTCTCTGTAGACCCGCTGAAGTTTTGTAAAAGCTTGCGCTGCACTGAACCCAATTCCAAAGCAAAACATGATTGCATACCATTACTTGAAATTGAAATCACTCATTTTCAGGAGGCGCTGGAAAAAACTGTAGCAAGAAAAATATCACTACAGGCAACCAAATGACTTTATCCAGCTCAAAACTTGTGCTGAAGTCGTATCACACGTTCGCCATTCGCTCTTGCAAATCCCGCGCTCCAAAGATTGCTCAATCGAGCGCTATGCTACCAGTTTCATTACTAGATTTATAGAGCTCTTTAAATAGAAATATTAAATTTTTCGGAGTCGGAGAATTCCCATTGGTAGATATATTTCGAAACAAACTGGACATTTGTATTGCAAATAAAGCGATTTGTCATAAGAAATGTGTTTTTGCTCAAAGAGGTAGTTTGTCCTCTCGAATGTACAGGAATGTACGTCTTTCGACATAGTTAGATGCTGGTGTTTCGAAGAGATCGTGGAAGAGTTGAGTATACACCTTAATGGCGGGAGAAATATTTCTTAGGCTCAAATAGCGAGTAACATCGTGTAATTAATGCCATTTTAATACATTTCTATTTTTAAATACTTCGTATAACATGTGCAATATTCGCATTTTGATTAATTGGTTCTCACTTCAGTGTTCCCAAATTAGTCCATGCGTATAAAGGCATCATTATACGTTTCGCATAATTTGAGGACATTGATTGATAAACTTCGATAGTTCCCAAATTAGCCCATAAAGAAAGAGGTGTTAATTCGGGGACGTCCTCGAATTGTACCAAAAAGATAAAATTGTTTAGGGACCGTCCTCAAATTACACAATTGTCCTCGAAAAAGACCATCCATACCTGAAAATGTCCCCAAATACGCCCATATCGATATATATATGTATGTATATGTTTATATATCTTTTATACATCTTTCTTTTTATAATTGGATTTGCAAAAGAAATGTCCACAATCACATCTCAACTTCCAGCTAAAACAACGATATTTTCTGTGAAAATTACATTTCCTTGGTAGTTTTCAGTGACATACAGAGAAATAGTATAATTTTGTTTTTCTATCCCTCCAACCTGTAATTAATCAAATATTAATAATAAACGAATAATATTGATTCCACTTTGATAACATTAAATATCAGAGTTTAGGGATTTATCATAAATCCAATTTCTACATAAAATATATTAAAAATAATTTTAAAAGAGTAGTAATAAGCAGAAAAAATTATAAAACACCTTTTTTGCTTCACAAACAAATTCTATTTTTTGTTCTCCCCAAGGCTTGGTGCAAGACTGATTGGGTTTAAATGAAACTTGTGGTTCTATCGATCCCAGAGGGTTATTTATTTTCCAAAAAATAGGAACTTCACATTTATTTTTAATTGTAACAAATCTAGTTTCTCTTCTATGTAAGAGAATTTTTACAAAATTCACTTCTTTCCCTTCCAAGCCTATCTTCAATTTTATGCCAGTAGAACAAAGCTGCAAAATGATAAATTTATGTTTATGAACTTCCAAGTCAACGATATGTTTGCTTTTGAATGCAACCCAATTTTTTATATTTTATCATACCGATTAAATTATTTTTCATACCTCAACAGTTTCATTTTGAGGATTGTTTCGAATAGAAATCAGCAACCAATCAACGATTTTTCCAAACTTAGTAGCAGTTGCTGTGATTTTTACCGGATAGATCTTCGTAGGCTGCAGAAAAGACACAAAAGTGAACAATTTTTTTAATAACGGAGTCTTAAAATTTCGCTTTAAGAATTATTGCCCTATAAAAATACCTGCATTTGTAATTCACTGGGTTGAATTTCAAAATTATTGTGGTTCCCACTTACAAGAGATAAGGCAACCTCATCAGGGATTTCGGAAATATATTGTAGAAAAATTTGCCCTTCTCATTGATGCTTTCTACAAATATAATTCAGCATAAATTGTGATTACAAGTAAATTAATCAAATTCAAAATTATTTACTTTCTAATTAATCTACTGTTTACTACATTTATAAATATTTTCATTATTAATGATTTATTATTGTTATTTTTATTAATTGTGTTAGTATTATGACAGCAACTAATAATCATTATTGACACAAAAACTAACATTTTTTAATTACGTAGATATAATAAAGGTCCAAAATCGAAAACTTTCGTATCCAGGAGGAAAATTGGTTCTTTGAATACCTTTGGTTTCACTTTTTCCACCTTCAAAAAATATATTATTAATTAAATTTTTTTCATGTGGCAAAAACTCCATAACACAAATTAATAAATTTCAAGAATATTCTACTTTCCTGACCATTTTAAGTTCGATAAATGTAGAAATCTCCTAAATTATAAATCCTGAGATGAACAAATAATTCCAAAACCTTTGAGAAAAGAATTTCGGGGTTCATACCCCTTTTTCTAAATAAATATCAGATGGAATTTTTTTAATTACTATTTTACAATTTTTCAACCTTTAGGGTGAATTTTGGTAGGAGGTAAATTTCCTCTCGGTTTTAAAATTGTGTAAGTTTTGGACTCCAGGTGATTTAATTGTAAAGTATAAGTTTGCTCTTCTTCGGGTAACCGTAATAAAAAGTGCCTGAGATCGGAGTAAATTCACCGGTGAATGTCAAAACATTCATCAAATTTCGGACTTTCACCATAACATATATTGAAACGATTCGGCTGCTACTCGTGGCTTTAGTGGAGAGACGTGCAGTCGGATCTGAGAAAAGGATTCGTGTGCTGGACGGGATTGATATTGAAAGGGATGAAATAAAATAATTTACACCAGAGAATTTTTATAAATTACTAGTATTCATTTATTAATTCTCTGGCATATTTTACAATGGGATATTTAACTATTTAAGTTTTTTTTTTCCAATTCTAAATTTCAAATAATTAAATAATTTACTAAATAAATTTGAATAATGAAATTCCCTAGGAAAGGAAATCTTTTTCACGCGGATTCAGTATTGAAGGGCTAGGCGCGATGCTAGTAGCTTCAATACGAAAAACTGATCCTGAGGAGGGCTGAGCGCAATGTCAGTGGCTCCTCTGAGTCAGTTGCGTGCGGAAGTAGGTTCCCTTTGTTCCTAGAAGGGCTAGTCGCGATGCTAGTTGCTTCTGGGAACTCAAACGCAATAGAGAGGGCTGGTTGCGATGCCAGTGGCTCCTTATTGCATCTGTTGCAGGGAGGATGGGGTTTGATATTTTCCTTGGAAGGGCCAGACGCAATGCTGGTGGCTTCCGAAGGTGCTTTGCGATTGAAAAAGGGGCTGAGCGCAATGCTAGTAGCCTTTTTCAAAAGCGGAGTGTCGGAAATTGGAATTCCTGTTGTCTCTAGAAGGGCTAGACGCAATGCTAGTGGCTTCCGGAGACAAGAACACAGTGAAAAGGGCTGGTCGCGATGCCAGTGGCTTCTCACTGCATTCCCTTTACAGGGAAAGGAGATCTTTCACCTTATTTGAAGGGCCAGACGCTATGCTGGTGGCTTCTATAAGATGTTTGCAATTCGAAAAAGGGGCTAACGCTATGTTAGTAGCCTCTTTCGAAAGGAGATCTTTCACCTTATTTGAAGGGCCAGACGCTATGCTGGTGGCTTCTATAAGATGTTTGCAATTCGAAAAAGGGGCTAACGCTATGTTAGTAGCCTCTTTCGAATGCGAGATAGGAAGTTCTTCGAGACTTTGGAAAAAGGGCTAACGCTATGTTAGTGGCTTTTTCTGCTAAGTCTCGAAGGGGAACTTAGAATTTAAATTGAGTTCGTCCTGATCTTTCTGATCGTAGGACTACTCTTAGAGATTGAGATTTTTCGATTGTCTTTGCTCTGAAGCTTCTAGCTTGTGAGCTCTTCGACGCTCGAAAATCATCTGAGTCTCCCGGAGCTCCCGGTTCTGCCTTTATACAACTTCCTGATGGCATGCGGGAGCCGACTTTGTCCTACCTCTCGAGGGCTCTTCCTCGAGAGGGGCGATATCCTAACGGAGAGGGTATTTTTCGAAGCCCGCGCTGAAGCGTCACATTGGGGCGATTCGAAAATCCTTCCGTTAGGCACGGCTCCCGCGCCTGCTATAGGCTGCCTTCGGAGCCATGTGGGGCAGACTAGGATCGCGGGAGACGTATCACGCCTATCTTAAGGATAGCGCGTGTTACATGTGATTTTATTCGTCCTTAATTGGACTTGTTCTAATTTTCGTCAGATTCGCCAGGACGCACTATATGCTAATAGCTAATGTGTCCAGCGGTTATCCATCATTGGGAATTAGAGTTATTGATCTATATCGGAAATAGATCTTATTTTAATTTAGTTTTTAAAGATGGCTGTTAGCGGATGGCTGACAGCCGTCAACAAAGTTTATACTTTATTTTTAACAAATAAAGGAAAAAATATTTAATGAAAAATTAATAAGTTTATTTTTATATTAAAAGGTAATAAGTTGACTTTACTTAATAACATATCTGGTGAGTTATAACTGATATTTCGAATTTCTTCTAATTCTGTGAGGCAGAATTAGAAGTTTTTTTATTATTTATTATTCTTTTTGGATTAATGGATGGATAGATGGATGGATTTCTAATTATGCAACGTTCTACCAACTTGATAGTTGGTGGAACGTTACAATATATATATGGTACTTTTCCGTTAGCCGGGCGCAAATGTTTAGGTTATGGCACAAGCGCGTTAAGCAAAACCCATGCAACAGCCAATTCTTTTATAGTGGTTTTGCTAGGGTTTCGCTATTAATTGTAACGCTTAGTGAATTTGTAAACCCTGACATAACCTAAACATTTGCGCCCGGCTAACGGAAAAGTACCATATAATATACCCTAGCATATATGGATGCTATTAAGCAATAACATGTTAACCTAATAGGATTTCCGTATGGGTTGACATGTTATAGCTTAATTGCATCCATATATGCCACTCTGTCAAACAAATTCACCAAGCGTTGCCAGCCGCCGTAAGGCGCTTGTGACATAACCTAAACATTTGCGCCCTAAACTAAGGTGACCAATTTTTTCACAATGAAAAGGAGGACATTTATATATATATACATATCGGCTCCTTCGAAGCCAGTTTCTTCAATAAAAAGCTAATGTTTTTTCAATGAAAAGGAGTATGAAAAATTTAAGATAAAAGTACAACATAAGTAAATGAAACGTTTTATTAATTTAAACAAAAATACACTAACTCTGCTTGTATCCTTTTTAATTTTCTAATTAAATGAGTATTTTTCTATTGAATGTATGTTTTTAGTCAATATATCATTTTCTAACAATATTTTTGAAATATTGGAGCAAGAAAAATCTTTCATATTAAATTTAACGGTAAACGCTGCAGCTAAAGTATCAACGTTTCATCTCGATTTCTCGCTTGTCCAAAAATCATTATTAATTGAGAAAACTCTTTCAACTGCTGCATTAGTACCAGTACAACACAACGTAAATTCTACAAAAATTAATTAATTTTCATGAAGGATGTATTCATTTTTGAAACGTTTAAATATTTCCGCCCATCTTTGATCAATTTTAATATTTAGATTTTCCCACTGTTCTACTTTTTCAGAATTCAAATATAAATTCAGTCTTCTTATTTCTTCAAATAGACAATTGTCATCAATTTTTATATCAGGTATTTCTTTTGATAAAAACTCAATACTTTTTTCAACATTTGTCCAATTTACTTGCGATGAAGTCAAAAAACACCATTGGAAGCTATTATTTCCTGTAATATTTGTTTCAGACCATTCTTCGACATATTGGAAACATGTTTGGTAAAAAATGTTGTACTTCTTTGGTAAACTTTTTTGTTATTACTGGATTTGATTCCTCTATTTTTCATAATTTTCTTTTTATTGCTAAAGGAATAAATTTTTTTCTAAATCGAGATTTATATTGAAGGACAAAATCTTTCAAAATAAGGCTAACTTCTGTGGCTGAAATATGTTCACCTTCAATCTTTTGAATCGTTTTGTGGAAAACAGATGCCTCATTATGTACGAAATACATTATTGTCTCCGATAATTCGTAATTGAAAAAAGATTCCAGGATTTTTGGACATCTGTCTAAACTTAAAAAATATGAACGGAGGGGATCAAGTAATTGCAAAACACGCTCTATAGCAGGTGTTAGAGCGAGCCATCTAACTTTTGAATATCCCAAAAGTTTTTTGTATTCAACATCTACGTCTTCACAAAATTGTTTTAAAGTAGCCACACGAACAGTAAAACGACTAAAATACAAATAAATTGTGGTTATTATTACTTCTACATCAATTGACATGGCACATGACGCTGTGTTGATTGCATTTGACAAAATATGTGCATTACAAACTATACCTAGTATTTTCTTTTGGAGTAAATCTTGTAATTTTACATAAACATTGTTTACTCCTTTGCGTTTTCGTCCACCAAAATTTGTGTATTATCAGCTGTTAGCGCAACAACTTTAGATTTCAAATTGTTTTTGTTTATTACTTGGTAGAGGTGGTTTGACAAAATTTCAGCAGTTTCGCCCTCAATGGATTCTAAATTTAAAATATTCACTTGAACGCCCTTAGTAACATTATAATACCTTACCAGTATTGGATACAATTTGGTTTCATTATGATTTGAGGCATCAGATAAAACCGTTACAAATCTTGCACTTTTGAAGTCTTCTTCAAACACTTTATCACAATAATTTTTAAATACTGATTTCACAATAGCCTCACATTTTGTCCTGGCACGTGAAAATTTAGGATTGTGAAACTTTTTCAATAATTTAGTTGTACAATCCATGTTACGAAAACTTAGATTGTGTATTACCGTATGAAATGCTAATGTTCCTTCCATTACAGCTAACTGTTCTTCATGTTCAGAATAATTACAAGTTTAAAAAAAATTTGTTACCTTACTACTGGAAGCTGATGCATCTAATGATTGCTTATGTTTGTTGGTGTTCAAGTGTTTCGTTACAGCAGCTCTGCCTCCAACTGCAATACAAAATTCTCCTCTGCAAATATTGCAGAAAACAATGGTGTCTCCCTTTGATATGAGGAATGGAAAATTCCTTTTTCAATTGATCATTGAAGTGGCATATCCTCTTTCTTGATTTTTCCATTCCTAAAATGAAATTAAAAAGGAAAAATAAAATATAGAGCTACACGAACGATGCAAGCACATAATGAATAAATTAAATTAATAATTAAAACTAAAAGTTTAAAAACAAAAGCGATAAAACTATATATAAAACTATATTTACAAACCTATTTTAGAAATTAAAACTATATTTAAATTATTTTACACTTAAAATTGAATTAATGAATTAATAAATCGTGCATTGTACTTACCCGAGAATAATATTCACAGAGAAAGAAATAATTTCGTATTTCCGTTAAAAACAAACACGAAGTATAATAATTAATATAGAGGCAATAGTGGGACTCCCTTACATGATGCACGGACAAAGTATAATTATTTAGTTTCTCTGATATTTAGCCTGTTCCTTCTTGTGCACATCCACTTCAAATTTCGGTTAACCCTTTCAGAGGCAGTGGCACATATATGTCCCACCCATTTTTTTACTCGGTTTGTTAATATTTCTGACATCTTTTGCTATAGGTACAAAAAGGTCTTTTGGTATAGGTACAAAAGTATTTTTTAGACTCTTGGGTACCTAATTTATGAAATTTTGGCGTAAAATTGCAATAATTAATTTATTTAAATACTTGTTATAAACAATTAACATGAAAAAATGCTGTTTTTTCAATAAAAAATCAGTTTCTCGGTAACGCATATGGCTACGGCTCTGAAAATTTTTTTACGTATTCTCCGTATATAGGTTTATAACATATTTTTGTTTACAATTTTTCATAGCTCAGTTTTAAACAAAAAAATCTTAAAATTGCAAAAATCCGCCATTTTGAATTTTGAAAATCTGACTTGGGATTCGTAATCAGCGACCCCAAAAATCCTAGTAGTCACTCTTATTTTTGTAATAAGTGTTAAGGAAAAACGTGCCCCTGAAAGGGTTACATTTCTTCTTCTCGATGTTTTAAATCTTTTAACGTTAAATTGTTTTACATTAGGAAGTAAGCTATGGAGAGCAACTTGGAGCTAGAACACCAAAAGAGGCCTTGGAAAAAACGTTTAACCAAATATGACTATGAGGGATATTCATACGTTTACAACGGTTCCCGTAATAATTCGATGTAAGTATTCGTTAGTAAAAACAAATAGATACTTTTGAAATGACTGCTTCGACTCGAATGGATTGTTTAAAACATAGAACTTATATACATGGAACGTGAATAGGGTATACTTTACTTTACATTGGTCACAAATGAGTCCAACATCTGTACACGTAAAGGTATAACATAATTTTGGTTTGTTATGCGTCATAGTTCAGAGACAAAAAGAAGGTATAGCCGAATAAGAGGGTCAAAAGCGGTCCTAAACAAACCTCAATACCTAATAAATCTGTTGCTATTAATTATTATCGGTATGATTTTAAAAAAAGAACAAGTCGTTGGTTTGATTACATATATCAGAAATAAATCTTGAGTCAAAAATATGTATATAAAAACTTCAATTTTGATTATTTGACAACTTACGATCTCTGCATAGTAGAATGACTTGTACGTTTTACATGAAAATAGTTTACTGTAGATTTTGCTAAGGTTAAGAATTAGGATAATGAGGCTAGGGTTTTGTTAAGTTACTGAATAAAACAAGTCCATTGATTTATTTATCAGTAATCGTAAATTGTAATTATAAGATACAAAAACATTTGAATAACTATAAAACTGTATAAATTAAGATAAAATAAAATATTTTAAACATATGTGGATACAATTTATTACACGCATAAAAATTATTATCTTCAATCAATACACATTTAGTACCTTGTGCATCATCATTATCCATAGGTGTCCCGATTACAATAACTAGCTCAATTTTATTTAATACGTCAGCTACATTTGATCTGAATTTACATATAATTATAGTAAACTGATTGCATATATTTGTAATAAAAGTTATAGGAATCTAAAAAGACTAATGCACATTAGAATTTAAGGAAATGCCAGTTGGATACAAGTAAAGACTGTATAGAGAACTCACATTTACAGCAAATACTCTATTACAATTTTGATTTCATAAAAATACATGGGCTCCTACCAAAAAAAGTTTTGGCTTAGATGAAGAATATATTAAATAATAGTTATTACCTTTTTATGTCCTTTCATTGGTACATGTGTGGGAGAATTTGTTAAAATAAATAAATAAATGGATAGTGACCGATCGAATAGGTACTGGTCACCTTAGTAGCAAAGAACAAAAGGAAGTTGTTTATGAAAAGATATAAGAAAAGAATGTAAAAGAGGTCTCAGTTGGTTGTCATCCATTAAAGAATAAACATCTTTATAAAAAAAGAGAGTGATATGGTTCTTTTCTTACGATTGCGACACACGAATCGTTGGTATTGCTCCTGGAATTGCGATAGGGCAATTTAATTTTTGTTTTAACCCATTAACGTCCAAAATGTCAAAATTTCTTGCACGTTTTCAGAGTGATTATTTCCTATGTAATTGGCGTTGAAAAAATTCTTGAACCACATATTCTGATGTAAAATTTCATGCTCTTTTAGAATCCGTTGCCAGAATCATGATAAAACTCACAGGAAAAGAGATATGCTCGATTGAAACATAAAAAACACCTAAATTTTCGAAAAAAAAAATTTTCAGGATTTTTTTTCGAAGTGTTACGGTGAAAATATCACCTTGCGACCGTGATCAAAGGTGATCATGGGAGTTGAAGTTTAACAGGGAATTTTTTTGTTGACCTTGAACCATCGCTTCTTTACAAAATGGCGGAAAAAACGAATTTTTTTTTTTCAATCTTCATCAATTTTTTTCTCAAAATCTATGGTCTTTAGAAAAAAATTCATAAGAACAAAAATGCCTTAGAATCGCTTGAGGAATATTGTCAAATTTTTTCAAAATTTTTTTAGACATTTTTGAAAATCCCATTTCCCAAGTTTCCCGGAAAATCAAAAATTGTCTCAAAAAATTCTGAAAAAATTTGAGAATGTTCCTCGAGTGATTCTGAGACATTTTTGTTTATATGAATTTTTCTCTAAAGTCCATAGATTTCGAGAAAAAAATTGATAAAGTTGAAAAAATAAAAATTCGTTTCGGCCGATGTTTTGAAAACCTATTGGTAAAAAAACGTTCTGTCTACGAAAACTCGGAAAAAATTTTACAATATTGCTCGAATGATTCTAACTTATTTTCATTCTTTTTTCAAAGACTTATAGATTCCGACAAAAATTTCATCCTTTATTTCCATTTCATTTCGGCAGATAAGCGTAATTTTTGGTCTCATGTATTCATGAATATTCGTCTTTTTTTGTTCTCTTCTTTCGTGTTTTTGTACATACGGATGAGTGATAAATAAACGAAATCATTAATTTCATATATTATGTCGCGGAAACGTGTAAGATCTTCTGAATATGAATCAGATTCTTCAGATAGTGATTCAGAACGCAACGTATTGATTCCGGATCCTGACTATTCAGGTTCCGATGATTCTGGTTCCGATTTTGATTCAGATTGCGAACATGAAATACCCAATATCACTTACAATAAAGCTCGTGCAAATTATTCTGAAAAACAAGATAAACTTGAAAAAGGTCATGAATTCACTTGGATTGAGGGTGAAAAGTTACACCCTGATTCTTGTGAAGATAAAGTATTATTGTCCGAATCGCAAAAAAAGAAAATACGTAGGAGCGAACCTTTTCAATTGTTTGAAACCTTCTTTTCTATTGAAATGAAAAAATATATTATTGATGCATGTAAAGACAATGGTTATGATCTGAAATTGAAAGATCTTGATACTTTTATTGGAATAGTTATTTTTTCTACATTCAATCCCAGAAAATCACAGAGAGATTACTGGTCATCTGATCCATATTTATCTAATGAAGTAGTTTCTTCTGCAATGTCTCGCCAACAATTTGAAATCACAAAATCTAAATTGAAGTTTTCAAAAAACAAAGACAAAGATTCAAATGATCGAGGATGGCGCGTTCGTTCTCTACTGAAACTTTTTCAAAATAACATCATGAAATTCGGAATATGGAGAAATGCTCTATCCGTTGATGAGATGATGGCCAAATCCTATGCAAAAACTGTTTTGAAACAATTTATTCGAGGAAAACCGATAAGATTTGGTTTGAAATTTTGGGGCTTGTGTACTTCGGACGGCTATCTACTGAATTTGGATCTTTATTGCGGCAAGAATTCTCAAATTGGAGATAAGTTATCTAAATGTGCTTTAGGTTCACGAGTAGTATTATATTTATTACAACCATTTTTTCAAATAATAAGTTATAACAAAATTTCTCAATTTCATCTGTACTTTGACAACTTCTTCACGAACATGGATTTGGTATTACATTTGAAGAAATTGCGTTTGAAATGCACTGGTACTATCAGAGATAATCGAGTCAAAGAAAAAAATGTGCTTGATAAGAAAGCTCCAAGAGGGACATATGTGGTGAAGCACGACGTAAACAGTGGCATAAATTTCATTACTATCATGGATTCGAAGCCCGTCTCAATAGCTTCAACTGCAGCAGGTGTCAATCCTCTATCTATTTCAAAAAGATACAGCGCAGAGGCTAAATCTAAAATTGAAATACCTTTTCCGCAAGCTTTTCACCTATATAACAAATTCATGGGAGGTGTTGACCTGCATGACGGACATTGCAATGACATACTCCCAAGTATACGATCAAAAAAATGGACATGGGTAGTTTTTATGAGACTTATACAGGCGTCTATTACTAATTCTCTTGTAATTTTCAATGCTGCTAACGATGGAAAGAAAAAAGTTGGAATAAAAGAGTTCACTATTTCGATTGCCAAATACTACTTACAAAAAAGTAGTCGCAAAAGTAAAGCACATGAACGATCTAATAGTGACAAATTGAGGATTTGTTCGAATGGAAACTGTCCAATAAGAACAAAAATTTTCTGCAAAACATGTAATTTAAATATTTGCAATAAATGTTGGCTAAAAAAGCACAGCTAAAAGTATGAATAAGTGAGAGGCAAGGGGACTCACGGAAAACAAGCACCCCGAGACGTGAGAGGCAAGGGGACTCACGAAAAACAAGCACCCCGAGACGTGAGAGGCAAGGGGACTCACGAAAAACAAGCACCCCGAGACGTGAGAGGCAAGGGGACTCACGAAAAACAAGCACCCCGAGACGTGAGAGGCAAGGGGACTCACGAAAAACAAGCACCCCGAGACGTGAGAGGCAAGGGGACTCACGAAAAACAAGCACCCCGAGACGTGAGAGGCAAGGGGACTCACGAAAAACAAGCACCCCGAGACGTGAGAGGCAAGGGGACTCACGAAAAACAAGCACCCCAAAGGAGACAGAATTTTACCACGTCCACGCCGTAGTCTCTGGGTAACGCTAAGAGTAAAAAAATTTTCCTAAAATTTGCACAGAAATCGTTTTTTACCAATAGGTTTTTAGAACATAGCGGCCGAAACGAATTTTTATTTTTTCAAATTTATCAATTTTTTTCTCGAAATCTATGGACTTTAGAAAAAAATTCATAAGAACAAAAATGTCTTAGAATCACTCGAGAAACATCCTAAAATTTTTTTAGAATTTTTGGAGACATTTTTGAAAATTCCATTTCCCAAGTTTCCCGGAAAATCAAAAATGTCTAAAAAAATTTTGAAAAAATTTGAGAATGTTCCTCGAGCGATTCTAAGGCATTTTTGTTCTTATGAATTTTTTTCTAAAGACCATAGATTTTGAGAAAAAAATTGATGAAGATTGAAAAAAAAAAATTCGTTTTTTCCGCCATTTTGTAAAGAAGCGATGGTTCAAGGTCAACAAAAAAATTCCCTGTTAAACTTCAACTCCCATGATCACCTTTGATCACGGTCGCAAGGTGATATCTTCACCGTAACACTTCGAAAAAAAATCCTAAAAATTTTTTTTTTCGAAAATTTAGATGTTTTTTATGTTTCAATCGAGCATATCTCTTTTCCTGTGAGTTTTATCATGATTCTGGCAACGGATTCTGAAAGAGCATGAAATTTTACATCAGAATATGTGGTTCAAGAATTTTTTCAACGCCAATTACATAGGAAATAATCAGTCTGAAAACGTGCAAGAAATTTTGACATTTTGGACGTTAATGGGTTAAATCTTTTTGTTGAAAATGGTGAGAACAAAGAAATGTGGCATAATGAAGGATTTTTTTCTTGATTCCGCAAAATTTTAACCATTGCTCTCTTATCAGGTGCGCAACTAAGTTCCCGGGTTTCCCAAGAGATTGCGCTAGCGTCACGTGTAGTCGTAATACATGCGTGAATTTGAATTGGTTTTATAGTGTAAACATCTCCAAACAATTACCAATTATAATACTAAAAAATATTGCTACGCAAAAGTTTATTTATAACAATAACAATGTCGAGTTTTGTGCCAAATAAGCAGCATTTGCGGGAAATTTTGCTTTTTTATTTTAACTTGAAAAACACTGCTGCTGAAGCACGTCGTTTTCTTGAAAAAGCCTACGGCGAACATGCGCCATCGAAAACTACTTGTGAGGATTGGTTTAAACGCTTCAAAAGTGGCGATTTCGATATTAAAGACAAGGAGCGCTCCGGAAGACCAAAAACAATGGAGGGGGCCGATCTGCAAGTGTTATTGGATGAAGATGATACGCAAACACAAGATCAACTTGCGGAAGCATTAAATGTTACTCGCCAATGTATTAGCAAACGCTTACGTGCCATGGGAAAAATTCACAAAGAAGGAAAATGGGTGCCACATGAGTTGACCGAAAGGCAGATGGAAAATCGAAAGACCACTTCTGAAATTTTGTTTTTGCGGCAAGAAAGAAAGAGTTTTCTGCATAGAATTGTTACGGGCGACGAGAAATGGATTTATTTCGAGAATCCCAAACGCAAAAAATCATGGCTTTCACCTGAGGAAGCATAAACATCGACGGCACGCCCAAATCGGTTCGGAAAGAAAACAATGCTCTGTGTTTGGTGGGACCAAAAAGGGATTATTTACTATGAGCTGCTAAAACCGGGCGAAACTGTCAATGGGAATCGGTACCGACAACAACTTATTAATTTGAGAGATTGCTCGAAAAACGGCCAGAATGGAATACGAGACATGAACAAGTCATCTTACAGCATGACAATGTTCCGTGCCATCGCACTTCAATCGTCAAGGACCTAATCAAAACGCTGAAATGGGACCTGCTACCGCACCCGCCCTATTCACCAGACCTAGCGCCTTCAGATTACCATTTGTTCCGATCGATGGCGCATGGTTTGGCAGGGGTGCATTTAAAAATCTTTGAAGAAGTTAAAAATTGGTTGGATGAATGGTTTCACTCAAAAGACACGTCGTTTTATCGTCGGGGTATTCATGTATTGCCAGATAAATGGCAAAAGTGTATAGCTAGTGATGGCCGATATTTTGAATAAACCATTTTTTGTATTACTTTTGAAATTTCAATTTTTATTTGATCGAAAAAAACCCGGGAACTTAGTTGCGCACCTGATATACTCTCATCTTTCAGAAACCTGTCAAGAAATAACATAAGTTTTAATTATTACTCCAATATTTTACCTACTAGTTAACATATTATAAAACATACAAAATATATAAAACAATTATTTTAATTTTCTTATCGATGATACAATGCATTTTTCAAGTGATTACCACATAGCGCACAGTATACACCACAGTATTTGTAATATATAATATCTCAAATATTTCAAAAAAACGTGTGAGACTAATGTTAGTAAATTTCTTTAAATATAACCTCAAGGTTATATTTAGGTTAGTTTACCCTATGCCAGTTGAATATTACACACGCATGCGGTCTTACAGGAAAAGTAATAGAATGAGCCACAACTACATATAGTTGTCTCACTTCTTAGACTTAATTTTGTCGCTCCTATTCGCGTTCCATGTATATAAATTCCAGGGTTTAACAGCACATCACTCTCTCACATTTGTGTCAACGTATTTTAATTTTTACCTGTACAGTTACGTGCAATGTGTAAATTACGGGGACGGGATATGTAGAGGCCGCGGAATTTTAAAAGACGGCAAAGTCTTTAAAGCGACTAAAAATCATACTTGCGGAGACCCCAATCCCATGAAGGAAAAATTGCGAAATTTCCATTCCGCCCTTAAAAGTGATATGACTTGCAGCCGACCGTACTCCTCGCCAAGTATATGAGGAACACTGTTTCGAGTAAATGCTTTAGTATCACTCCAAATACGTCCCAACTGATTAAGGGGGTTAGGTCAGCTGTTAAAAAAAGTTTATTAATTTTTTTACACGCCTTTTATTATGGAAATACATTTTATAGTTGTATATTGAAAATAATATTACTAAATACTTACTAAATAATTTTTTTCCAAATCCCTAGTATGTTGTATAAACATACTATAAATTTATTAAACATTTCCATTTGTCGTAAGGTTCGAGGAGTACCGATTGACCGATTTGACTCCGCAACGGCTCATTTTCTTTTGAAGACCATCCTTTATAGAATGAATGTGGGAATCTGAAAAGAAAAGAAAATACAAAAGTTATGAATTTTTTAAACTCACAAACGAAACAAAAACCAAAATTATGAGATAAAAAATGTAACTTTTTTTTACTTACTTCTTCAAAAACTCACACATTCATCCCATAAAGGGTCTTCCTCCGAATAAAATGAGACCTTGTCGAGATAAATCGGTTAATCGGTACTCCTCGAATATTACGACAAAGCACGAAAAACATGTTTCCTGGAAAAATTAAAATAGAAGTTATTAGTGAAATGTTAATTTTATGATTTTAATATTTGTACTATATTTTGTGGATACACAAAATGTGGTAGAAAATATTTTGTGGATAAACACACACTTATTGTTTACCTCACATTCATATATTATTATCATTATTATTAACATGATAAATTTCAATTTACTTACATTTGTGCACTCTGCAAGATCAAGTAGAATGAATCTGCAACAAAAATGTAACTCAAATTAATTGAAATAAATATGTAAATATATTGTATATGCATTGATAAATGGTTATATATTCAATTACACTTATTTGAGTGTAGTAAATATATATTAAATACATATATATTTAATATATACATTAATGTAATAAATATATATATTTTTTTATTTTATTTATCCGTCTCCATCGTCTGTTTCTTCTACTGCTTCTTTTGACAGGTTGTACAGGTGTAGGTAAATCCAAAAATTCCACAGAATATGTTTAGTCTTACATGTCCTTGTCCAATACATCTCATTGTCAGTATACTTTTGCGATTTACATCATAAACATTTCCATTTATTAGGAAAGAATTGTGAAAAGTAACCTTCTTATCGCAATTTTCACACACAATTCTGTATTTTGCACCAAGACCTTGTTTTTCTTTTTCCATTATCTTGATGTTTCCACCACATATCTTGCAACTTGTATTCTATTGAATGCTATCGAACAATAATTGCAAGTTGATGAGTCGATATCCGTCAAACTAAGAAGAGGAATAATCCTCTAAATTAATTTTTATGGCCGATGCACTCAGCATTTCTATGCTGGTCTTCTTGATATTTGCATAATAAATCCTCTTTCTTTTATTACTACGACCAGTTGAGTGTTTTGTGTCTTTGTGTGGTGTTCTTTCCCTGCGACTCATCTTTAATTTGTTCTAATAACAATTGACAACTTGCTTTTTAATACTATATCAGTACTTCACTGTTTCGCTATTACACTATTTCATTATTTCGCTGCTTCACTATTACACTATTTCACTGCTTCGCAATTTGACTTTTATTGTTCTTCGACATTTTATCTTTCACTTTATAAAATACACTTTTTCTATACACTTCTTTATAACTATTAAAAATTTACACTTTTTTAATAATTAATTGCACTAATAGCAATTAATAATAAATAAAAAATATATTCCAAATTTATTATAAATGTGTTTTGGTTTCAAAAATTGTTTTTAATTTTTGATATTTGCTTTTAAAAGTGCAAATCTCAAAAATTACAGGGTAATGTCATACAAGAATAAAATCAAGTATGACACTTCTTATTTTAAATAATTGCAGGAAACGAATTTTTTCCCAATGAGTACACGTACGAAGGTATTTTGTATTCAAATTAAAAAAATCACTTAAAAAAAATAATAGGTGACCTAGCCCCCTTAACCATGGATTTCAGCCCTGGCAGAAAAATGTTTTAAAAAAATTTGTACTATTCTATTTGATATTGATAATCGCTGAAGTATCAACTGTCACAACCCTAAAAATTTTCTACAAAGTATTTTTGTTTTAAGAAATTTAATAAAAAGTATCAATTTTTTCGCCAAGGGATTTTTCATACATTTTCTCTTTCCGAAGTACTTATTACCTATTTTCAATAGGTAATAAGTACTCATTACCTACTTCCTAATTCCAATAGTTTCGTCGTTCATAAATCCTTCCTAATCGTATTCCTATATTCCCAATAGACATGAAGAAGCGGCCATAAATTTACCTTTTGCAAGGATAAAACGATCACTTAGTCGCTGGAAATTTAATTCCTTTCCTACTGGTCAAGAGAACATCGCCAACCTATCCGATTTTAATTCCTACCTAAACCTAGAGGAAGTGCAGAAGCACTTACAGTACGAAATAATTTCAGAGAAACACGCATTGAACAACGAAATGACAGAGGATTGCGAAAGCCTCATTATTTGGAATAAAAGTTTTGTAAGAAATTTCGAAAAAACAACAGTCCTAAATATAGACGCTACCTTTAAAGTAGTACCACGGATTGGTCGCACGTCCCAACAATTAATAGTTGTTCATGCGCAGCACAGCGGCTATGTAAGTGTACGAGGGTTGCAAATTATTTAAATTAACAATTTTCCAGTGTTCATTTTAAATAAAATTTATAATTACAATTTCCAGAATCATAAAATTTTTTAAAAATTCGTAATTTAAGTAGTATTAATTAATCATTTTTTCAGAAATGCATTAATTAAATTTTCTTAAAAATTTATTCATTTAAGAATCAAATAATGAAAAGTTATAACTTTTACTTTTCAAGTAAATTTTTTTTGGCGTTTAATTTTTTTATTACTTACGAAAGTGCAAGAATTAAGGTAGTAGTCTGGTAAGTGTGGCCGTTTTTTGTCTTTTTTAAGAGACTATCTTTTTTAAGAAAATAAAGATGGATCTTTTTGAATTATTAATAAGTTTTTATTGTCGTATAAAGAATGCAAAAAAAATTTGAAAATTTATTATTATCGTTATTGTTACTCGAAGTTGGCGCCTCTAAAAACAGTGCGTGAGTGGTCCGGGTGATTTTGACTCTTGAAGACTTTGGAAATGAAAATTTATTGAGTATTCTTAATCTATAGACATGTCATTCTCGCAGGAAGAATCAAAGTCAAATTTTATCGATAAATAACAAAATGGCGGAAATTTTATTTTTTTAGATTTTTTAAAATTCCGCCATTTTGTTATTTATCAATAAAATTTGACTTTGGTACTACCTGCGAGAATGACGTGTCTATGGATTAATAAACTTCCAAAAAATTTAATTTCCGGTATCTTCAAGAGTCAAAATCACCCGGACCACGCAACGAAACCCTAGCACTTTTTTCGAGGTGTCAACTTCGAGTAACAATAACAATACTAATAAATTTTCAAATTTTTTTGTATGTTCAATATGTTAATAAAAACTTATCAATAATCCAAAAAGATCCATCTTTATTTTCTTAAAAAAGACAAAAAACGGCCAGAGTTACCAGGCTACTATCTTAAATTTTTCACAAGATTTTTAAGAAATGCTGGAATGAAATTATCAATATTTTTATGAATTTGTTAGATTAACAAACTTATGCTCAATGAAAACATCTGGTGATGTTCAAAAAAATTTGTAAGAATTAACTTTTCAAAGAAATTTTTATTTTACACTACAGTAGATTTTACGGCCCTAGAAAATGCAAAATCAAATGTTTCAAATTAATGCATTTTTAAAAAAATGCATAAATTAAATTTATCCAATTAACAAATTATTTGAAAAATGCAAAAATTAGGTATTAAACATTGTTTATTTTTTTTCAAAACGCATCAATTTAATCTTTTAAAATTCTTAATAGATTAAAAAGGCAAAATTAACCTGTAAAAAATTGCAATTTTTTAAATAATGCAATAATTGAAATTTTTTAATTATTCATCGAACAAACAATTATTAATTAAGGCAATTATTTTGATGCATTTTCAACAAAATTATTAATTGAAATGTGTTTCAATTAAGTATTTTTAATTTAATTGTTAATTATATAAAAAATTTTAACATTTAAATAAAGATTCATTTTTCATTTCTTTTGTTAGAGTTTTCCCATAACCTGGGCATTAATGAACAGAAGAACCGAAGAAGCATATACAAAATTATTCCAAATTATTTTAGCGCCTTTTAAAGAAGGCACCCCAAATATAATCATGGATTTTGAAGTAGCCATGAGGAATGCGGCGCGTACAGTTCTACCAAATTCGTGTATTTTGGGATGTTTATTTCATTTAGCGCAGGTATTAATTTTAATGTTAGTCTTTTTGGAAATTTAACAAATTTGTTTATCTGTTATGGATTTTAATTTAGCAAAATTTTCTTGACAATGTTCATTGAGTACTTTTCCAATCAAGGCTTTCCTAATAATTTCCTTTCGGAACTCTGGTTTATCCATTAGTTTTTATAATTTCATAATAGGCGTGTGGACTTCACTTTTATCTGTAGCTTTTTTAATCTCCGTAGCCATTTTCTGAATTTTTCAAATTTCTTGTATTCAGCAATCTTTTAATCCCTAAATTTAACGATATCTACTTTCTTATTGCTTTACAGGCTCTACAAAAAGCAACTAAACGATTAAAAATACATAGTAAGTTACATACAATGTTGGAGGGACAAATGCTGTTACGAAAAATTTTAGCTCTGGCGTGTTTGCCACCAAATCGGATTAAAAATGCGTTTGTTAATTTTCGCAATCGGACTTCGGATGAAGTTGGACAATTATTTAGTGATTTCTTCAAATATTATGAAAACTACTGGTTGGACAAGAGAGGTCCCGAAGAAATATCGATCTATAGAGAAGTTACCAGAACAAATAATGTTGCCGAATCATGCAATTCTCGTTTATCCAGATTACTTATGAAGAATCCAAGCCCTACAACCTTTACAAGTAAGCCCAATTTAATGAAGTGTTTCCTTACCCCTTTATAAATGATTTTTCTCCTAAAATAAGAAATAAAACTAAATTTATGATGAAATCATTAACCCTTTAACATCAGGATTGCACGGTCTCGCACTTGAAACTGTAAATACGTTTTAGTTAAGGTGTCTTTTCTTTTTTAAAATAATCCTAGAATTTTGCTATTTTTCTTTTTGTTAATAAGTTTGTTGTTGCGATATCACTGAATATTAGTGACCTCTGATATTTAAATCACGTATTCTAACTTCAGTTATATACAATTTTGTTTATTATACACGATACACAAAACTAATAACATTAAAAAAAACTACTAATAACTATAAGTTTGGCGACTTAATATTGATTCACAACCTATGGCGGTTGTATGAGTCCAATACCTATGACGGTTTTTAGGTACTCTGTTCAATAACCTATGGCGGTTCTGAAGATTCTGTTCTTTCGGAAAGCTCCTACGCTACCACCTAAGTTTCAAAATTAATGAGTGACTATGTAGACGTTTCTTATAAATGTGTTTCTATTGCATATTGCCAAAAATTTCACTAATAATATTAAAAATGAGAATTTCATTGGTGTAGCCAAATTGTGGGTGGTTTCTCAACCCCATGGTACTGTTCATTAGGCAAATAGGGTGCAGGTAAAGAATAGGGTACCGGAGTGACCCTTCCGCTGTATGAATTATAGTAGTACTGAGTATTTATGGTACCCAATAAAGAGGGATACGATAATTAAAAATAGGAATAGAAGATATAAAAAAAAGGGAAACTATTTGCCATGTGAAAAGGATTATGGGAAATTCCGGTCGAAATATAAATGTGTTTCCAGCTGTACAACATACAGAGGGCTGGATTAGAATTTACCGTTTGGGTTTCGTTTTTGTGTTATCTACAAGTAAAAGGTTTCAAAATGTGAATTTTGTCTATCTGCAGTTAAAATATACTTAAACTTATTTCTCTTACTTGACTAAATATTTGTATTCATCTTACAGGGGAAATAGTCCACTTGCAAAGAATTACGCATTTGGAGTTTTGTTCCGCTAAAGACGGCAACAGAATTAGAAAAAAATCGTCAAAATATAAAGTCAATTCGGCATTATTAATTGATGCATGGGATCAACTTGATTTAGAAACTATAGAAGAGGATGACTTTTTAGTAAAGGCCGCCAAAGCTATCCACAAATTTCCGACATTCGTGGATGACGATATTACCAGCAACAATCCAAATAATGAAGAGCCGCAGAGTACAAATTTAGGTATGTGTTACGTCTAAAGATGGGGTATCGAATTGTGGTTCGAGAGCAACCCAAGATTTACTTTCCATTTTTGAACCGACACTGAAATATCGATTCAGGGATAGGAAATTGTTAGAATTAAACGACTGGTTGGTGACATACAAACAAAACCTTTCCGATCTTCAAGGTCAAACTTGGCGTCAAGGTCAACCGAAACATAACTTATATTCTGCGCAAAATATAGTAGTACTTAGGTATAAAAAATCATCAACTTCTCGTCAGCCGTTCTCACGTCAACCCGTAACATACAAACGAAACCATTCCGATCTTCAAGGTCAAACTTGGCATCAAGGTCAAACGAAACATAGCCTATGTCTTGTGCAATATATAGATGTACTTCGGTATAAAAAATCATCAAGTTCTCGTCAGCCGTTCTCACGTCAACCCGTAACATACAACCGTTTATAATTACCTGAATCAACAACTATGCCGGTATTTAAGAGACAGGCTTAATAATACTACACAACTGTTGACTTAGGTACTAAGCAACACGTAAATTAGATGAGCCTGTCGTGAGCGCTACAAGCGCTATATATATATATATTGATGGGGTTTTACGAACCCCATCCACAGTAGTCACGTACCGTCCTACCTCGTAAGGGCGTCGAACGCGGGAATCGGGGAATCCGAATCCCGGACGACCGGTAAGGCACCGCCGTATCCCCTCGGCAACCAAACCTAACCTAAAACTGTCACTGCTGCCGCTCCATCTCGTTTCATGAGTCCACCGGAGGATCGATCCGAAATCGACCGTCGAGCAACGGGGGAATCGAGGCCGGAATTCCAACGGCCATCTTGTCACGCGGGAACCGGGAGACGATTCGAGTCCCGGCCGTCCCAAGGAAGGAGAAACTCGCCCCGCCCTCGCCAGGACCGGGGAAAATCCACCGGCGCTGTCCCGGCTCCACCGGGGAATCGTCCACGTGAGGACCCAGACCGCCCGGGAGATATCACGACCGGGAACAGGAAGCCCGGGAGACGAGGACTTCGAACCTTCCCGCCGAACCCAGCCGGACGCCGGTAGTTCGGACGGCAGCACCGGACGGGTCGACGAGGGAACAAGGCAGCCGGCGATCGACTTCCCCCTCTCCAACGCCGGACGACGGAGCTCATTCTCGTTTTCGACGCCTGGAGAGACGGACGGATTGACAGCCAGAAAAAGCCGCCATATTTCTGTACGCCGGGAGAGACGCGGAGGGAGCCTCAACTCCAATTTTGAGTTAAAAGGAGGTGCGTGAGCGAAGCTTAAGGCTTCTCGCTTGTTTCTTTTTTGTTTCTTGTCATTTTTTGTTGTTATTACTGTTATTTTCGTTTTCCCGGCACGCGGCCGGGAAAGTTCCGGGAGAGAAAAAGGAAGCGTCCTTTTTCCCCTTTTTCGTCATATTTCCGTTTTTCTTTTTTGATGTTTTTCCCCGGTTCCGGACGCCCGGACCGGGAGTGTTGCCCAGGGGAGCTGTCCGGCCTCTCCGGGAGCCCCAAGAGTAGATTTAAGAGAGAGAGAGAGAGAGAGAGAGAGAGAACGAGTGAGTGTGTACGAGAGAGGAACGGGCGAGCCGGTTGCGTCCCGGCCGCCATTTCGCGTACACCGGGTGAACTCCGGTCGCCGGATTTTCTCCCGGTGCGAATGTAGATTATTGTCGCGTTAGGAATATCATTATTATTTCGATTCCATCTTATTGTTGTTCTTTTCGATTTTTGCGATTGTTATATTTCGGGATAGTCGATTATAAATAGTTGTATTTTTGCGTTTTCTTGGTCGCCGGGAATAAAGATCCGGGTTTGTTACGATTCCGGGAGCGTTTATTTCTTTTCCGGTCTCCCGATTTATTTTCTGTAATTCTTTCAGCACCCAGCACGGCCAGGCCGACCCTGGCTGGCGCCCAACGGAAGATTAGAAGTGCACGTGGGGGAGGTTGACCCGACCCTCCCGAATCCCACGTCACAATATATATATATATATATATATATATATATATATATATATATATATATATATATATATATATATATATATATATATATATCCAAACCCCAACCAGTCGTTTGATTCCAACAATTTCCTATCCCTGAATTGATATTTTCGTATCGTTTCAAAAATGGAAAGTAAGTCTTAAGGGGGCTTGGTTACCTATTATTTTTTTTGTACCATTTCTTTTTATTTGTTTAAAAAATACCTTAGTATGTGTGCTCTTTGGAAAAAATTCGTTTCCCCCAATTATTTAAAATGAGAAGGCTACAGCGCATGATCGATGTTAAAGCGCAGGAGTGCTTCTCGTGGGCGCGAAAAAAAAAATTTTCAACAGTGTCATACTTGATTTTATTCTTGTATGACATTACCCTGTAATTTTTGAGTTATGCACTTTTAAGAGCAAATATCAAAAATTCAAAAACCAATTTTGCAATCAAAACACCGAATTTTTATTCAATTTGGAATATATTTTTTATTTCACATTAACTGCTATTACTGTAATTATTTATTAATAAAGTGTTTACAGGTTATAAAAACGTGTATAAAAAAAGTGTATTTTATAAAGTGAGTGATAGTGTCGAAGAACAATAAAAGCGAAATAGTGAAATAGCGAAATAGTGTAATAGTGAAATAGTGATATAATATTAAAAAGAAAGCTGTGAATTGATATTAGAAAAAATTAAAGACGAGTCGCAAGGAAAGAACACCACACAAAGATAAAAAACACTCAACTGGTCGGTGTAACAAAAGAAAGAGGATTTGTTACGCGAATACTAAGAAGACCAGCATCGAAATGCTGAGTGCATCGGCAAGAAAAATTAATTTAGAGGATTATTCCTCTTCTGAGTTTGAAGGATATCGACTCTTCAACTTGCAACTATTGTTCGACAGCATTCAAGAGAATACAAGTTGCGAGACATGTGGTGGAAATATCAAGATAATGGAAGAAGAAAAACAAGGACTTGGTGGAAAATACAGAATTGTGTGTGAGAATTGCGATAAGAACGTTATTTTTCACAATTCTTTCCTAATAAATGGAAATGTTTATGATGTAAATCGCAGAACTATCCTGACAATGAGATGTATATTGGGCAAGGACATGCAGGACTAAACACATTCTGTGGAATTATGGATTTACCTCCACCTGTACAAACATCTACATACAGGAAGATACAGAAGACAATGAAAGAAGCCGCAACTGGAGTACTAGACGACATCATGAAGACAAATGTGGAAGAAGAAATTAGAATGTCGATACCAATAGAATCTGCAAAAGAACCACAACCCAGATCTCGAAATGGAGTTTGTACCATAATTGGAGCAGAAACTGGACAAATACTTGATCAAGAAGTTTTGTCATCTTATTGCCATCAATGTAAAAATGGGAAAATTCCTATGGAAAACCAGAAGGTGCACAGTGGAAAGCTTGGTTTTCAACTCACAAAGGAGCGTGTCAATGCAACTATACAGGATCAACAGGAGGAATGGAATCTCAAGGACTCGTCAACATATTCAGAAGATCAGAAGAGAAATATAATGTGCAATATACCAGATATATCGGAAATGGTGATTCGAAAACCTATCTCAATGTGTGTAAGTCAAAACCGTATGGTGACAATGTCATTACAAAAATGGAATGCATCGGTCATGTACAAAAAAGGCTTGGTACAAGAATGAGAAGACTGAAAGCAAATTCCAAAAGAAAAAAGTTATCGGATGGAAAAGGTCTTGGTGGAAAAGGCCGTCTTACCGATGCAGAGATCGACAAAATTGCAAAGTTACTATGGAAATGCAATCCACAGTAACTTGCAATCAGTGGAAAAAATGAGAGATGCAATTTGGGCCATTTGGTACCACAAAAGTTCATCCGATGAGAAGCCGCAGCACCAATTTTGCCCTAGCGGACAAAATTCTTGGTGCAAATACAAGAAAGCAGAAGCAACAGGATCATTAGAAACTTTCAAACACTCGAAGATGTTGCCACCAGCTGTAATGGAAGAAATCAAGCGCATCTTTGAAGATCTGACGTCGTGGGAACTTTTAAAACGCTGTTTAGGAGGAAAAACCCAAAATGCAAACGAATCTTTTACAATATCTTGTGGAGATATTGTCCAAAAGTAACGTTTATTGGCTGTGACATGTTGCGTACATCATCCGCTCTTGCTTCCATACATTTTGGAAAAGGCATGAGCGGAATTTTAAAAGTTATGGAGAAAATGCAACTGACGACCGGGAAACATGCAATTGCTGCAGAAAAAGAAAAGGATAGGATTCGTGTGAAGACAGCAGAATTGCGAGCAAAAGTGAATAGAAAAACTGCAAGAATTGCTCGTAGGAGAAAAGTTTTGCAACAACAGGAAGATACCAAAGAAGAAGTGCAATATGGAGCTGGTGCTTTTTAGTGACAGAAAATCGTGAAAGTGCAATAAAATAGAATAACAAAAAATAAAATATAATCAACAATGAAGAACCAGTGTTAAAAAAGTGATAATATAAGAAGTGTTTTTTGTTACATACTACAAAAAATTCATCAAATGAAGACAACCGGAAGATTTCTCAGTATCGACAACAATTTCATCTTGAAGAAAATATCCAAGATTTCCATGGTTGAAGAAAACAAGGGACGTAAATACAAACAAAAACTTCATTTTAAAGATAGCCTTACATTTTAAATAATTTCAAATAGTTTTTTTTCAGGTTTTTTCATAAGCACAAGAACCATGGGCAACATAACCAAAGAAAGAGGTTATGATAACTGACCCACATTCAATTTTGAGGTAGGTTATGGATCAGTGGTGTACCTAACCTCAACCTGTCAAAATAAGCAGTAGGAGAAAGACAATAGAAAAAGATGAGTATGAAATAAAGTAGAATTAAAAAATATATAAAATTATTATATTAATATATACAGGGTGATTCAGAATGTTCGCGAATCCTTTTACAGGTATATTCTTCGTGGAAAAATAAGGGACACGTATTTTTGCATTTTGTCCTACGATAAGTAGTTTCCGAGATAATTAACGTTAAAGTTTACCAATAACAGGACAGTTCTAAGTCAGAATCAGGAGCGTAGCATATCCGAGAAAAAATGCTCCCGATTCCGGGCCAAATTCATTGCATACCTACATCATCTGTAATGTAACACCACCGAAAAGTTCGTTCTAAAACAAAATATAGTCTGTGATTAAAATTTTATTTTGTTACAACTATCTTCCTATTTTATCGACGGTAGGTGTCGAAGTTTCAAATTCTTCTCGCAATTAAAGCATACGATTAAAAAGTATAATTTCAGAGACAGAACAAGATAATTTTAATCGATATCACAAAATGTTTATTCATTGGATGGACATTGCAGTAGCGATAAAGATCGTATGCGGCGTCAACAGATTCACTAAGCTGAATTTGTTGTTTGCTCGCATAAAAGCAGCGTCGTATAAAAAAGCCGGTAATATTTGGGAAATCAAGATCGTACCCCAAATATTACCCGCCAATACAAGCTTACGATCTGTGAGGAAACATGTGCCCAAAGTACATGCAATGTTTTTGCGACACTTTGAGGAGATGAAGGAATTCCTCAAGCAACAGCCGTGAATCCGATGCATTAATCGGCCCTTTTCAGGGCCACAAAATCATACTAAAACATAAGAAAATCCATACGTTTTTTACGCTGTTTTAAGCAGCAGTATTTATTTTTTTAAAGGTTGAAAACTAACGACGTTTGTATGATTTTCGTAGGAATAGATTTTTAAAGGGATTGAATACATTTGGGTTTTGAGAAATGAAACATTTCTTGCTCTCCTGCAAGGAGACGAATTTTTTTATGGAAAACTGAGATTTGTTTCACTTACAATTCGGGGTACTTTCTAGTCAAAAAAGAAACATTTATCCCTTTTCCATGCTGTGGCATTTTTTTGGAAGCTTGAAAATGCACCGGAAGGTGTAATTTCATGTTCCAGAACGACTAATTTTCGATTTTTGAGGGAACGAATTTTTAAAGGACTCTGAGATTCATCTCACCTACAATTTGGGGTACTTTTTAATAAAAAAATAAACTTTTGTCTCTCCTGTAAGCCACAGCATTTTTTTAGAGGGCTGAAAATAAATGGAAGGGCGTAATTCCATGTTTCGAAACGAACATTCATTCATTTTTCAGGGAACGGATTTTTTAAGGGTGTCTCAGATCTGTTTTACCTACAATTCGAGGAAATTTTTATCCAAAAAAGAGACGTATCTCGCTACTGCGAGAGGCGGCATTTTTTTGGAAGCTTGAAAATGCACCGGAAGGTGTAATTTCATGTTCCAAAACGACCGATTTTCGATTTTTGAGGGAACGAATTTTTAAAGGATTCTGAGATTCATCTCACCTACAATTTGGGGTACTTTTTAATAAAAAAATGAACTTTTCTCTCTTCTGTAAGCCACAGCATTTTTTGTAGGGCTGAAAATAAATGAAAAGACGTAATACCATATTTTGAAACGAACATTCATTCATTTTTCAGGGAACGGATTTTTTAAGGGTGTCTCAGATCTGTTTTACCTACAATTCGAGGAAATTTTTATCCATAAAAGAGACGTACCTCGCTACTGCGAGAGGCGACATTTTTTTGGAATCTTGAAAATACACCTTCCGGTGCATTTTCAGGCTTCCAAAAAAATGTCGCCTTTCCATTTATTTTCAGCCCTACAAAAAAATGCTGTAGCTTACAGAAGAGAGAAAAGCTTATTTTTTTATTAAAAAGTACCCCAAATTGTAGGTGAGATGAATCTCAGAATCCTTCAAAAATTCGTTCCCTCAAAAGTCGAAAATCGGTCGTTCTGGAACATGAAATTACACCTTCCGGTGCATTTTCAAGCTTCCAAAAAAATGCCGCCTCTCGCAGTAGCGAGATACGTCTCTTTTTTGGATAACAATTTCCTCGAATTGTAGGTAAAACAGATCTGAGATACCCGTAAAAAATCCGTTCCCCGAAAAATGAATGAATGTTCGTTTCGAAACATGGTATTACGCCTTTCCATTCATTTTCAGCAGTCCAAAAAATGCTGTGGCTTACAGAAGAGAGAAAAGCTTATTTTTTGACTGAAAAGTACCCCAAATTGTAGGTGAGATGAATCTCAGAATCCTTTAAAAATTCGTTCCCTCAAAAATCGAAAATCAGTCGTTCTGGAACATAAAATTACACCTTCCGGTCCATCGCGAAAATACATCGCAAGGTGTAATTTTACGTTCAAAAACGACTATTCTTCGATTTTTGAGGAAACAAATTTTTGAAGGATTCTGAGATTTATCTCACCTACAATTTGGGGTACTTTTGAATAAAAAAATAAACTTTTCTCTCTTCTGTAAGCCACAGCATTTTTTTGGAGGGCTGAAAATAAATGGAAGGGCGTAATCCCATGTTTCGAAACGAACATTCATTCATTTTTCGGGGAAGGGATTTTTTAAGGGTGTCTCAGATCTGTTTTACCTACAATTCGAGGAAATTTTTGTCCAAAAAAGAGACGTATCTCGCTACTGCGAGAGGCGACATTTTTTTCGGAAGCTTGAAAATACACCTTCCGGTGCATTTTCAAGCGACATTTTTTGGATAAAAATTTCCTCGAATTGTAGGTAAAACAGATCTGAGACATCCTTAAAAAATCCGTTCCCTTAAAAATGAATGAATGTTCGTTTCGAAACATGGGATTACGCCCTTCCATTTATTTTCAGCCCTCAAAAAAAATGCTGTGGCTTACAGAAGAGAGAAAAGTTTATTTTTTTATTAAAAAGTACCCCAAATTGTAGGTGAGATAAATCTCAGAATCCTTAAAAAATTCGTTCCCTCAAAAATCGCAAATCGGTCGTTCTGGAACATGAAATTACACCTTCCGGTGCATTTTCAAGCTTCCAAAAAAATGCTACAGCATGGAAAAGGGATAAATGTTTCTTTTTTGTCTAGAAAGTACCCCGAATTGTAAGTGAAACGAATCTCAGTTTTCCATAAAAAAATTCGTCTTCTTGCAGGAGAGCAAGAAATGTTTCATTTCTCAAAACCAAAATGTATTCAATCCCTTTCAAAATCTATTCCTACGAAAATCATACAAACCTCGTTAGTTTTCAACCTTTAAAAAAAATAAATACTGCTGCTTAAAACAGCGTAAAAAACGTATGGATTTTCTTATGTTTTAGTATGATTTTGTGGCCCTGAGGCCGATTAATGCATCGGATTCACGGCTGTTGCTTAAGGAACTCCTTCATCTCCTCAAAGTGTCGCAAAAACATTGCATGTACTTTGGGCACATGTTTCCTCACAGATCGTAAGCTTGTATTGGCGGGTAATATTTGGAGTGCGATCTTGATTTCCCAAATATTACCGGCTTTTTTATACGACGCTGCTTTTATGCGAGCAAACAACAAATTCTGCTTAGTGAATCTGTTGGCGCGGTATACGATCTTTATCGCTACCGCAATGTCCATCCGATGAATAAACCTTTTGTGATATCGATTAAAATTATCTTGTTCTGTCTCTGAAATTATACTTTTTAATCGTATGCTTTAATTACGAGAAGAATTTGAAACTTCGAAACCTACCGTCGATAAAATAGGAAGATAGTTGTAGCAAAATAAAATTTTAAACACAGACTATCTTTTGTTTTGGAACGAACTTTTCGGTGGTATTACATTACAGATGATGTAGGTATGCAATGAATTTGGCCCGGAATCGGGAGCATTTTTTCTCGGATATGCTACGCTCCTGATTCTGACTTAGAACTGTCCTGTTATTGGTAAACTTTAACGTTAATTATCTCGGAAACTACTTATCGTAGGACAAAATGCAAAAATACGTGTCCCTTATTTTTCCACGAAGAATATGCCTGTAAAAGGATTCGCGAACATTCTGAATCACCCTGTATATGTATTTAATATATATACTGATAATACTGAATGAAGTGTATTTGAATATATATTGTGACTTTCCGGGATGATCATATCCTCCCAAAACATCCTTTTATTTTCGTTTTTCCTCCTTGAAGGCCCTTGGCATTGCGCCAAGCCCTTTAAGGGATATTCATAATATTATTTTCACTACATTCACACTTTTACAAAAACTTTGCACTATTTAAATATCTCTTTAAATAATTACATTTGGGTCTCACAAGTTGGAAATACTATCGTTTCCAACAGGTGGAATCCATTACTGTTTACTAATTATATCATGGAACTTAAAATTATTAATTCTAAGCTCGATGATGGATAATAGGCTTGATTGGCTGTCCTTAGCACAGCAGCGCCGAATTGTCTGAGAGCAATTACGAAATTACAATGCGTAGGGTAAGTAGGTCAATTACCTTATCTTCGCGCCAGGAGTTTAAACTGAGGCGAAGATAAGACGCCAGCGCTGTCGCTTAACAGAAAAGCGAACTATTTTAAGCGCAAATTCCGTTAAAGACCTAGTGAAAATTTCCGTTAAGGAATTTTCTCGTAAAGACGTAAGAAGTTTGAAAATTTGAATTTCAAGAACCAATGGGACCTCATCGTCCGACCGGGGCAACCAATAGCGGTGTGGATTTCCATAACTGGGAGACGCGCAGCTTGATATCTCATAGAAAGATTCAAGTTTCTGCCAACGTCTTCCAGGAATAGCCCCCCCGATGGAGAGCCATCGTGGAGGTAAGCACCAGCTTGAAATCCACGCGCTCCGTTCGGATATAAAAGGACCCCGGAAAGCTCTAAAATTGAAATCGATCCTTTCCGTGATCGAAAGCAGATCTGGAAAGAATCGACTCTCCCGGTGAGACTCGAAGGGCCCCAGCATAGCGTCTGGCCCTCTTCAAAGACTCTAAAAGCCACAGACAAGCCCTTGGCATTGCGCACTGAGAGAAATCGAGATAGTTTAAGTAACTATTCAGCCATAATAATATTTTATTAGTCCAGGTGACCATTTTTATAGTTACATTAACTTTTTGCACTATTGACATAACTGCATTCAATAGTTGCAGTAACTATTTTAGGACAGACTTTTTTTTAAAACTTGTTTCAACTTTAATTACATTGTTCCAACAGCTATCGTCCCGTGATCAAATTGACCATTTGTTTTAGTACATTGTACTATATAAATGTAATAGCCTGTCCTGTTTTTTGGAGGGTTATATAGTATATAGTTAGTTATACTATCATGTGAGTCACACCAACAAGCCTTACAAGTTCCGATTGAAAGAATTAAATAGTTCTCCACACGTAATGTCATCGTTACAATAACTATAATCACACCATTAAATACGACCACAACTTCTTTTTTAATAGTTGGTGCAACCTTTTTCGTTGTCCCGCTGACTATTTTTCTACAGTATTGTCTCGAAATAAGCAACTCGCCCATCCCCACCACTTTGTTAGAAGTCGCCCGTCGAGTGAGAGGCCCGACAAGATGTGAGAGGTCTGTGTACATACCGGCGTACTCCTTTACTTACACTTAACACATTGACTGCCGCGTCAACCATATTAGGGTGACATACAAGTAATAGCAAACACACACATGTGGCAGTCAACGTGTTCAGTTATATAAATTCATTTAGCAGTCCAAGGAACAATTATTTATGTTTAAAACATCATTATGCAACGTATAAAAAAATAATTTTTCAGATTTTTTGGACGCATTTAAAAACATTTGTCCACACAAATGTGCCATGCGGCACAACTTATATATTAGAAATGTACACGGATTTCCAACAATGTCGGTGGCGCAGTCGGTAAGCGTTCGAGCGTCGAATCGCTGCTAATTTTTTGGTGTGAGTTCGAACCCTCGAAGCAACACTTTTTTTTAAAAATAATTTGTAGATTGCTCTCACAATCAGTTGCCAATTACTAAAATATATTTAATCGATATTTATTTACAAATGCTTAACCATATTTACAAATACTTTACTCTAAATATTCTTATAAGTAATTCTGGAACTTTATTTACGCTACCGTTTAATCCTACCAAAAAATACTTGACAACATCGGAATTGGTAGGATTAAACGGTAGCGTAAATAAAGTTCCAGAATTACTTATAAGAATATTTAGAGTAAAGTTTTTGTAAATGTGGTTAAGCATTTGTAAATAAATATCGATTAAATATATTTTAGTAATTGACAACTGATTGTGAGAGCAATCTACAAATTATTTAAAAAAAAAGTGTTGCTTCGAGGGTTCGAACTCACACCAAAAAATTAGCAGCGATTCGACGCTCGAACGCTTACCGACTGCGCCACTGACATTGCTGGAAATTCGTGTACATTTCTAATATATAAGTTGTGCCGCGTGGCACATTTGTGTGGACAAATGTTTTTAAATGCGTCCAAAAATCTGAAAAATTATTTTTTTATGTTGCATATAATGTTTTAAAAATAAATACTTTGTCCTTGGACTGCTAAATGAATTTATAAAACTTAACACGTTGACTGCCACATGTGTGTGTTTCCAATTACTTGAATGTCACCCTAATATGGTTGACGCGGCAGTCAATGTGTTAAGCGTAAACAAAAGAGCACGCCGGTATGTATCTAGATCTCTCACTTCTTGTCGGGCCTCTCACTCGGCGGGAGATTTCAAACAAAGTGGATGGGATGAGCGTTGTGTGTTTATTTTGAAAGAAGACACAGTTGCTCATTTCGAGACAATACTTTTTAGTTTTGCATAAACTTGAAACGACCAATCAGGCGCGCGCGTTGTCTAACCGCCGAAACCAACGGGCGACATTTTTCACGCGCGTCTTAAAGAGTCTTCAGTCCGTCTCGAACCACAGTGAGCGTTAAAGTCAAAAGTTGTGTTATTGTGGGTATTGACATCGTGTTCAACGAGCATGGAATCAACGAACGCGGAAGCCCCTGGTAAGTACAAATTATCGTATATTCGTATCGTATTTTTTTGTGACACAAAAGAAGTTAATGAAAAAATATATCTGTTTTCGGTTAAAAACATTTTTGTGTCTCCCTCGCGTTAGCCTCGCGTCGCATTCGATTTTGTATACAACATTATACAGTTTGGCGACAGCTTTTGCTTAACTAAGTGGAAAATCATCTTTATAGTATTGCAAATTCATGACAAAGATTCTGTATCGTACCGGGAATAATCAAGCCCGAGTCCCGCGTTCGAGGGCACAGAGATCGCGCGGTCACGAACCGCGCGCGGGCATAGCCGTTGATAAACAATGGCGCGATCGCACTTACTTTGTTGTCGATCTCGCTTTTGTGTTGGTATCGGATTTTCGTTAGGTTTCCGATATTTCGTGTACATTATTAATTGTGTATTCATACGTTTCGGTATGCGTGATTATTTGCATACACAATCGTAAATTCGTATAACAAAATAATTCACGTTACTCCGGGCATAGGGCCTCAACTTATAGACGTTTCTCGGTGATAGGAGACAATAGAAAAAAATCTGGTACCAGTAACTGTAAATAGCAAGTTAATAAAATCTCAGCAATATTTTCCTAATTACCATAACTACGTAATTAAAAAATTTATAATTTAACTGAAAATATAGTACAATTAACTAACAATAAATGGTTAGCTCTTAGTAGTTAACTGCATTACTATAAATATAGTTGAATTAACTACCAATCAATAGTTTTCATTTGCTAGTAGTGCATCATATTTGTAGTATACAATATCTAATTTTGCAGTACGGTACAGAATCACAGCCAGCTCAAGTTGAAAAAAAAATTATATGAAACTTAAAACTTCTACTTTACAATCAGCGAATGGCGGCGGTCTTAATAACAATTCATCAGAGCGAGGAGAGGCAGCCCGAAGCAGTTTCGTTCAAGACACGTTGACGGGATGGGGACTTCAGGAGTACATTGCTAACTTTGAGCGTAAGTCTAATTCTCGTAATAAAAATATCGAATTTGCACATATGATTATAAATGTATCACATATTCGATGCGTTTGATAGGAGAGAAGATAGACGAAAGCACATTCTTCCAAATACCCGATGATGCCATCGCCCAATTAATTCCACCGATAGGCCCTTGCTACAAGTTTATATTCGAAAGACAAAAACTGCAAGCACCATCGGTATTTTATATTTTATAATTTTTTAATTATATTATATATATCTCGCACGTACTATTCTAATATCTATGTTTCATTACATTTTGTTGGTTCTGAAATTATCATTTTTATGTATTTTTTAATTTGGAATTTATAGACGTCGACTGAAGTATGTTCAAGTCAAACGCTGCCCGAAAGCGGACAGGTAAAGTTTAATATATCTTACTTTTGCCTACTCATTTGAGACGTATGAATTGTGGAAAGAATTATAATTATTCTAGACACTGCGTGCGCTACTGCAGAGATCAAGACAGGGGATATATCTTCTCGCGAAAAAACATCTACGGGATAAAAACGCACTCTGCACAATCGTGGTCGACCACCTGATAGACAAATCCTTCAAGTAATCCACTTTATATTAATGCAATTGATAATTACTTTTGATGTCTCCAAAGCATGGCAGTTCGTGATTTTGTTACCAATCCATTGTATATGTTATGTAAAAAATCTTAAGTATTTTTTAAATTTCTTTCAGAGTTACTCGACAGGAATTTATATTTTGGGCCGACGAAATCGTATCGCTTTTTCCGAGCGAAAAAACGTGTTCGTGGTATATCCCATCTCACCGTGGAAGGCCTACTACTGGAAAGCTATACAACAGGTTCACCAACCAATCAAAAAGAATAAAGCCTGCAGTCACCAAGTACGAAAAAAGGAGATCGGCTCTTACGTCTGCCGCGGAATTAGAGCAGGACGACGCGTACCTGCAGGAATTGCAGATGGTGTCTCTGGATGACGTTGATAAAATTAAAGATTTGTGGACGAGAACGTCCAAAGCCCGGGATAAATCTGAGATTATATCAGATTATTACAAGCGTTATCCGCAGCTTCGAACTCCACTCGGAGCTATTTTGGTAAGCTCATCAGTGGTTTGGCTTTGGTTTCTCATTTAATGATTCCGATCGTTAATTTTTTCACATTAATCAATACCTACAATCCGTATTATTTAGCATACAAAGAAATTTAATTATTGTCATTGGCATTGCGACTAATACAACTTTTCTACAATAGATCGAATTAGATTACGAGCAATTGGACAATGTCCCGAAAGATGAACCCCTGAAGAAAAAGTGGCCAAAAGTCGCAAACAAAATTCTATACGTGGCACGACGACAGTCTTCCTGCGCTCCAGCCTTACAGAACACAGGTAAACTTTATCATTATAATTATGTTAAAAAAATATTTCTGTGAACAATCGGAATGGACTCGCGAACAGGAATGGTAAAGTTGAATACATTTACAGATAATGTCCCACCGGAAATTCTGGCGTTCCGAGTACTGCCTTACTTGTTTAGACCTACGAATATGAAAACGGGATTACCAAAGACTCATTGGAGACCGTCGCAGAAAGAACAGTCCGACGGATTTATTACTTGGATCAATGTAAGAATTTTTTAATCTATTATGTATGGAAAGAAATCACGGATATTAAATTTATTGTATATAATTTGTATAGACAATCGCAGAATTCGAGAACGCTCTGACAACGCATCGAACTGTCCTAAGCAAGTACAAGCTCACTCTTCAACCTCTCGTCGTTGCTGTCGGGCCGCCAGATCAGTTGACTGCAGCCTACGTTGTCGTCGACGACGTCAAGTACGCGTTTGTGAATCTACTCGATGCAGTCAATCTTTGCTTCAAGGCGTTTTACGCACTGAATGCATCATTTCCCGTCTCAAGTGAACCTATTTGGATTTTCATGCAAACAGCGATCTTTGGTATAGAAGAAAAAGATAAATTTTATCAAAGCGTTGAATCACTGCGTTCGAAGCTGGCTGATGTCGAAAACCAGCGTGACGCAAACAGTGACTCTTCAACCGATGCAGTGTAAAGACGTACGGTAAGAATTTGACTAAAGAACCGACAGGAACAAATTTTAACTGATCTCTCTTATTATAAAATAGTCAATATGAAAGCTCAATGTACAATCTGTTCGGAGATCATAGACGGCAAACTTATGAAATATCATTTGCGAATCAATCACAAAACATACATGGTGAATTTCGGTTGTGCTGCTATCTCGTGCGGACGAACGTTTAATACTTTGAAGTCTTTAAATAATCATTGGTACAAAAATCATACGGCAAACAATGTACAATCGAAAGAGTCCGTCCCCGAAGATGTCGGTTTTCTTCCTACAATTTACGAAGCAGCATCAGACGAAGTTGCTTCAAACAGAGTTGCAACTGTAGTAGATTATCCGGCATTCAAAGAATCCTACAATACCTCGGAATTTTTAAACACAGCCCTAAAGGTGGCATCGAGCTTGTACGGTGATGTGCAACTAAGTCGTGAACAGTCCAATCGTATAATTACGCAATTCGACGATATACTCAATGGTGACTTCGTTAATTCATTGAAAGAATTAGTTTTGAACTCTGTAGAGAAATCTGTAGTAGATGATGTTGAACGACGATTTCATGATTTGCAATCGAGCTTTTCTCTTTTTAATACAGAACACAAATGTTTCAACGAATTACGCAGACGTGATTGCCTCATAGATCCACAAACGATAACTTTAGGATTCCGCGAAGAGCCAAAATGCGATGTTATTCATTTTGCGAAGAATTCTGCAACTGTAATACCATTAAAACAGATATTGAAAAAATTTTTTGAGTTGCCTGAAGTATTTGAAAAAACGATAGATTACATCAATTCCTTGGCGTTAGAGAAAAATGTTTCCAACATTATGCTAACAGAATTCTGGAAAATTAGAAGTTCAGTTGCGGACCGAAATGGTATCGTATTACCCATATTTTTGTATGAAGACGACTTCGAAAGCGGCAATCCACTAGGATCACATGCGACCATTTATAAAATGGGTGCAATGTATATCTCGTTACCCTGCCTACCACAGAAATTTCGATCGCAGTTAGATAACATATTTCTTTGCCAAATTGTCCACTCTAGCGATATAGTTGAGTTTTCAGACGAGCAAGTGTACCGTAATGTAATCGAACAATTGAATGGTCTCGCGACTACCGGCATCGAAATACAAATTGACGGGAAAAAGTACAATATTTTCTTTAAACTAGCTTTAATAATTGGCGATAACTTAGGACTAAATAGATTATTAGGTTTTACGACTTCCTTCAACGTTGACTACTTTTGTAGGTTTTGTAAGGTTTCCAAAAAAATATCGTGCAAATTAAATTCGGAGAATGCTCATCTTTTGCGAAAACAGGAAAATTACATAGCTGACGTTAAATGTAACGATTTAAAGAAAACCGGAATTAAAAGAATTTGCGTTTGGAACGATGTTATTGGGTTTCATGTCACGGAAAATTTCTCTGTCGACATTGTTCATGATCTCCTTGAAGGCGTGTGCAACTATGATACGGGCCAAATATTGCACCATTTCGTTGTTGAAAAAAAGTTATTTACATTAGCTTCGCTCAATACCAAATTGAAATTCTTCAAATACCCGGCAAGTGACTGTAAACCACCATTGATCAGCATTGCCCAATTAAAAAATCAGCGTTTGAAAACGTCAGCTGCGGAGATGAAGTGTTTTATTTTGAACTTTTCATTAATAGCGGGAGAATTAGTTACGTCTAAAAAAAACAAATATTGGAGATTATATGTACTTTTGAGGCAAATCGTATCCATAACAATACAAACATCTGTGTCGGATGGAGATATTGAGAAAATTTCTAATTTGATAAAACAGCACCACATTCTGTACGTTCAGCTTTTCGATGCGACATTAAAACCAAAACATCACCATATGGTACATTACCCTCGGATTATGAAAAATATAGGTCCTTTGCGCCATACGTGGACTATGCGCTTTGAGGCAAAACACAGACCTTTGAAACAGAGTGCTATAACTTCCTGTAATAGAATAAATTTACCTTTCACGATTGCTATGAAGCAACAACTCAAAATGAGTGAAATGTTTTTCGATCGCGTAGGATTCAAAGAATCTTCAATTTGTGAAGAGTTACGTGACCCAACTGAATATCCAATTGTACAACTTGACGATTCACAAAAAACTCAAGATTACTATCAGATAAAAAGCTACTCGAAAACTGGTGTTAAATATGACACCAAAACGGTTGTACGAATCTCCGATGAAGATTTACCGGTGTTTGGTCGAGTCAAGAACATTTTTCGTAAACGTCTTAACGTTTTAGCAAACGATACCGATATTGCGTTTATTGTTGGAATCTTCAAGAGCATAGAAAAAGATGAACATCTACAGAGCTTTCGATTGATCGACACAAATTCTCACCAATTCGTCACGTTACAATCGTTGCCATTCTTTGAATCGCGAAACATGGTTGTTTTGTCGAATGGTAATTCGTACATTTCTTATGACTATCATCTACAGTGATTTTAAGCTTAGTTGAAAGATCTTTATTTTGCTATGCATTCTCGAAGTCACCATTGGTATACATGAAAATTGCCTATAGCCGGGACTGTTAAACACGATGTATCCTGTCATGTAATAAGGACGCGAACCCAAAGTTCAAATATTTAATTCAATTATTTTTTATTTCTTAACAAAAAATGAAAAAAAGAAGAATGAAAAAATGATTTATTTTTTTTCTTTTTTATATTTAATTGAATTTATTTTTACTTCTTTTTTTTCTTTCTTCTTTCTTTTTTACTTTTTCTCGCATTAAGCTGCTATTTAAATCTCGTTCCCTACGAAATGTCGTTGTTACATTTAATGTTTTAATTTCCTATTAACGACACCCGTTATGCACATTGCATTCTGTCAAGGGATAATGAAGTATCCCAAAGTTCAAGTATTTAATTTCGTTTTCATTTCATAATTTTTTAATTTTATTTTGTACTACTTTTCATGTTATGATGCTGATGAAACGCTATTTTCATAATATTTCTTAAAATATTGATTAGCTTTCGACGACTGAGTATTTTTATGAGATATACCGTGTTGTATCCGGTTGATGTTCTCTACGCGAGTTATTCTGCGAAGAATCCTTGCATCGATGTGCGTGTGATTCAATGTTTGAAGCAGTAAATGGGTTCAAAAAAATAAGTCGAGTTGATCTTGAACTGTACTGATATTTTTAGAATAACCTTTGTGATAATGGAATATATGTGATAATGTTGAATCCCAAAGTTCTAATATTTAATTGCGTTTTTTCCAATGTTTAATTTAGTTTATTTTGGTTCGAGTGATATTTTGAAAATTATTTTTAAGAAATATATCCTGGCATGGATCGTTATGTATTCGGTATGAAATGAATAAAGTGATAAAAAGATTTTAAACACATTTTCACTGCGTATTTATATGTCCAAAATCTTCGTTACAGGCAATTGATTGCGCTACAATACCCGAACTGTACGTTTATTTGCACATTTTATTGTATAACTATAATATAATTTGTATAGCTATAATAAATTTCGCATGATATATCAAGGAATTTCTGGCATCACCCGAGAAAAATTATGGGTTTAACAATAATTGTTTTATATATACAAATTGTAGAAAAAAAATGCATTAAACTACAGAAAAATAGTAATTTCACCACGAAAAATAAAGCTACAGAAGCTACTAACTTGCAGTTTGTCTAACTATTTTTTCTTCACACCCCCCTCGAAAGTACTTCTTTCGCTTCATGGGACCCCCCCTCGAAACACATTCATTTATTTACAGCCTGAATCTGGACTTTTTTGGTTTCGAGGCTCTGATTGGCTTGTTAGACTAACGTGTGCTGTCATGCGCAGTTGTCTCAACAGTTAAGTCAAAATGTCGTCATCGGATGAATCTTTTGAAGAAGAGGAAATTTTAAACAACTTTGACGTTGAAGCAATAAAAATCGTTCAAACAGCTTCGTTACCAAAGAAGTCGTCTGACAGATATTTATTAGTGTACAAAACTTTCAAACAATGGCAAAAAGACAATGAAACTTCTTTATCCAGTTCTATCGAAAACAATCTTATAGTTTATTTTAATGAGATGAAAAATAAAGTACAACCACCGACTTTATGGAGTATATGGAGCATGCTACGTTCCACTTTGAACTCACATGAAGATTGTGATATTTCAAAATTTTATAAATTGAAGAACCTTTTAAAAAACCTTAGTAAAGGTTACCAGCCTAAGAAAGCGTTTGTGTTCAAATGGGATCAAATTATACAGTTCATTTCTGAAGCTCCAGATCAGACATATCTTTTGACAAAGGTAAAAGCATTATACATGTACATTCAGTTAATACTATTTCTGGTATTATATTGTGACATGTTTGGTTACAGGTTATACTAATTTTTTATCTGAATGTTCTTTTGCTTAAATGATTTTTAAAAATAAATCATTTTATGCAATTAACGCATTTATTTTACGAGGCCCGCCCCCGACCAGCAAAGCCTCGGCTACGCCTCGGCTTTGCAAATGTCGGGCGGGCCTCGTCGACTGCTGTCCCTGTCCACATACAGCAGAAAAAAAGCTGCCACTGTATCATTTGTAATTAGTTGATTATTAGCGTACTTTCGAGGGGGGAGTGAAGAAAAGTACTATACGACACTCGGCCATAAAGTTGTGTTCACTGGCGTGCGATATGACGGCCTCGGCTTCGCCTCGGCCGTCAAATCATCGCACGCCAGAAAATACAACTTTCTGGCCTTGTATCGTAATGTACTATTTTTAAATAGATTACACTACTCCACAAACAGTTAAGTATACTAAACGCTCATATTTGGAGCAACTTAATGACAATACATAACAATAACTACAATAGTTTAGTCAAACAGACTGAAATATCGAGGTTGCGGTGAGTGAAAAAGTATATTTCTTACAGCTCAAAATCTATAGTACATAGGCTTACGCAACTTATAATTCATGAAACTATAAATCATTAGTAGCTGTATCTAGAAAACAGAAGTTGGTATCACTGAACCTTGGTAGTCTTTTTAATATTTTTTTTAATGTTGGTATAATTCAACTTTCAGAGTTGTGCATATTATTATTGAATAGTTTCCACAACCATGAAACTTGATTATCCTAACTGTATAAAAGGGATACGTTACAAATAGTTCCCATAATAATAAATTTTGTTAGGATAACTATTAAATATGGTTGTACTGACTACCTATTAGTTATGCAGGTAACTAAAAAAAAATGGCTAAGGTCGTATTTAACATCAAATATATAGTTACCGGTACCATTTTTTTCTCTCAGTGCGCCAGGCCCTTGTTGGCTTTCGGGAAGAATTCCTTCCCGAAAATCCTCTCTATCCGCTAAAGGCAACCTAGAGGCCCCTGGCATTGCGACCAGGCCCCTCCTGGAAACTTTACGATATTTCAAAACTTGAAATATCACCTTTTCCTAACAGTACCAAAGGGCATGGCGACATAGCTCCCTTTGGGTATCCAGGAATCCAAACTTCCTTTAAAAGGTTACCGGAAGGCCCCTGGCATTGCGACCAGGCCCCTTTCGAAGGCTTATAATATTCCGGGATAATCAAATATCCTAACCCGGAATATTCCTCCTCATCCAAGAGCCATACCATCCGGTAAAGGCTGCCTGGAGGCCCCTGGCATTGCGCCCAGGCCCCTCTCGGACGGCTCATCCATTCTGATCCTCTCCTAATCCAGAACATCCGCAGAGGCCCCTGGCATCGCGCCCAGGTCCCTCTCAAACTACTCCTCTATCCTGACCCTCTCCTGGATCAGGATCTCCATAGAGGCTCCTGGCATCGCGTCCAGGCCCCTCTGTGAGGATTAAATTGGGATCTGAGGAATATTAAAATATTCCTGCAGATCTCGAGAGATACAAGGAGATATCCCACCCTGATTCCCGAAGCGTCACGTAGGGAACTAAAGGGAAAGATTTGAATACGCCCGTCCAGTACACGAATCCTTTTCGTATAGACGCATTTCGGCGTGTCCACCTTTATTCGAGAGAGAGGGGAGGCGCTCGAAACGTCTCAATATACATATGCATTTATCAATGCATATACAATATATTTATACATTTATTTGAATTGATTTGAAATACATTTTTGTTACAGATGCATGCTATTTCATCCTGCAGAGTGCATATATATGTAAGTGAAATGAAATTTATTATGTTAATAATAATGGTAATAATTTATCAATGTGAGGTAAACAGTAAGTATATGTTGATCCACAAAATATTTTTGCCACATTTTGTGTATCCACAAAATATAGTACAAATATTAAAATCATAAAATTAACATTTTACAAATAACTTTCTTGTAATTTTTCCAGGACACATGTTTTTTGGGCTTTGTCGTAAGATTCAAGGAGCACCGATTGACCGGTTTACCTCGACAAGGCCTCATTTCATTCGGAGGAAGACCCTTTATGGAATGAATATGGGAATTTTTGCAGAAGTAAGTAAAAAAAATACATACGCTGGAAGATAAAATTTTTGCGCCTTCAATCCTGAAACAAAGCCCACGTGTATACCGTACTTTGTCCACTATATACCTTTTGCTTTCTCGCGAAACTTTGAGATAATTACTTAGTAGACGCATTAATTACCCGAAATTAGTGAATCTGCGAGTCTTCAACAGCATCGACATTTCCCTTAACAACTTCGATAATAGGCATTGTGTCCTTGTATTTGACGAAATGAAGCTTAGTCCGGAACTTCATTATAACGTTAAATACGATATTATCGAAGGTTTAGTAGATTTCGGTTTTGATCGATCGTTAATTATTGCAGAAAATGTTCAGGTCTTTATGCTGCGAGGTATATGCGGACAAAAAACGTGGAAGCAAACAGTGGGCTACATGTTTTGTAAAGGTACTGCACCATGGGATTATATTGTACGTACATTCAAGGCCGTATTTTCCCATTGTAGTGCCATCGGCCTAGGAACTGTTGCCTCCATCTGCGACCAAGGACCAACAACTGTACATGCAATTAAGCAATTGCTTTTCCATTCGAGAAGGAATTGCAACTCCCATGAGGCAGTCATAATGTTAGGAGATCAAAAAGTAATTCCACTGTTTCATCCGCCTCACTTATTAAAATGTTTGCAAAATAATTTGTTAACGAAGGATCTTCGTTATTCTCTAAACGGGATAGAAAAAGTCGCAAAATATTCCCATGTAGAGCATGTATATTTTATCGACCGTAGTAAGGGTAGTTTCAAATTTTTGCTAATCTTACGGAAAATCATGTTGCTCAGGACAAAATTAAAAAGATGAACGTACGTTGTTGTACTCAGGTCTTTTCCTGATCGGTGGCATCCGTAATGGATCTTCTAAACACTACAGAGGCGGAAAGTGCTTGTAAGACCAGACGGATGCCACCAGAGGGAAAAGACAGTACACAACTTTTTTTGCATTCGAACGAGCTTTTTGATTCAATTAATAGCGGGACCATTCTCTGCCATAAAAATAACACCATGGACTCTTGGAACAAATTGATTAACTTGTTTAAGTCGATAAGTTATATTAAACGCAAGGCGGGTGATAAAACTCATCCCGAGGTGTTAAATAATTGGATTCATACCCTTCAAAGTTTCAAAATTTTGTGCGATTATTTGAAGGATCTCGGCTTCACCAAATTCAAAACTAGAGAATTTAACCAAGATCCTTTAGAAAATTTTTTCGGTAGGATAAGGCAACACGTTGTTAGGAATACAAACCCACCTTGTACTGCATTTGTAGGCAACTACAAATCATTATTAGTTAATTCATTTTTTTCGAATTCAGGAAAGCAGAACTGTGAAGACGATTATATAGAAACATTAACATGATCTGTTCAAACTTTTCTAAATACAACCGATTCCACCTTTCGCAATAAAACCCTTTCCGAAAATAGTATACCTGTAGTAGCAGTAGAGTCAATAGAATTAGAGTTAAAGTTCGCCAATGTAAATGCTCTACTGCAGGTGATACTCATCTTGACACTGCCATACAAGCTTGTGCTTGGTGCCGTCAGAAATTAATAAATGACAAAGAAATTATAAACTCGTATTTGCGAAAGGTTTAAATCATTGTACAATTTTTATTTTGATAATTTTGGTCATGTTTGTAAATTCACAAATATAATTTCAAATTATATGTCTTCCACAGTTCTTGTTGATTTGAACGACTGCCCACAGGGGCATCTTAGAGACTATTTTTTATATTCGCATGTTTCATTTTTTTTTTTTAAATGTATTTATAATGCCAACAAATTTTTGACCGCTTCTGAGAAACCTTTAGTTCCAGTGAGTGGCCTAACAGCACTTGCTGCTAATTACGGCAGAACTCACTTGAAGCAGAAGCGAGTCAAAAGTCATGTGTAAATACGTATAAGACATTTTAATAATCTAGTTTCAAGAGCAAATGACGTTTCATTTACACTTGAAGTACAGGTATTTAGAATTCCCCTAAAAAACACCTCTGGTGCAGAAAAGTCGAGACAACTTCATGTATGAAAATGGATCTCTCTACAAAAGTTGTAAAATCCAATAACATTAGACAATCTCGTTTTTTCCATTATGTTAAGACGAACTAATTATAAAACGGAAATAATTTTTTCTGTTTACCTGATTAGAACCGGTATTGAACTTTGTCGGGCCCCGAACCCAAACTATAAGCAATAAATATCTTACAATTTAATTTATTTTTACCGCATTATGAATTAATAAAGATCAGATTACACAATAATGATATGAATAATTATACATCATACTCAAACATCTGAATTGTTCGGGGCCCTACAAGTTCAATACCGGTTCTAATCACGTAAACAGAAAAAATTCTGTCCACTTAGTAATTACTTCGTATTGACATAATGGAAAAAACGAGCTTGTCTAATGTTATCGGATTTCACAACTTTTGGAGAGAGATCCCTTTTCATACATGAACTTGTCTCGACTTTTTTGCACCAGAGGTGTTTTTTAGGGGGATTTGTCTCCTTTTTGCAAATATTATTATTATTATCGGCATTATATCTCGAGATAATATAAAACAATACATACCGCGTGTCGGCAAGGTAAATTTTTCGTCTTTTGGGTATTCGGGAAAATAAAACAGACCATATTTGAATGCCTAGGGCCTAGCCCACCGTTGAGCCGCCACTGGGCAACAGACAGCTAATGAGTTATTACTATTATTTTATTTGGCGTCATCGTATTATTATTGTTATTATTATTATTTTATTTTATTTCTTTTCGTCATATTATTACTATTACCGACTTTATATCTGGACATAATATAAAAAATCAATACATAACGTACGTCGGTAAAGTAAATTTTTCGTCTTTTGGATGTCCGTGAAAACAAAACACAACTCATATCTCAATGCCACTGCGTGTTGTGTAAACGGCCTTTCAGTGTGTGAAGACATTCCAGCCGTATATGTATACACAGTTACCGTGTACACCCATACCTCGCTATACGGCCGCTCTTTATACGGCATTTCCCTTTAACCGCTCTTTTCAATTGGCACGTTCTCGCTTTGCGGCCAAGTTTAGTGGAACGTATCTAGGCCGTAAAGCGATGTATGGGTGTATAGGAAGCGACAGACAGCATTTGAATGTATTTGTCGTGCATATACACAGCATGCTTCGGCTATTTTTCATGTGCCCGCAGCTAGTTGCTTCGAGAATAGATACACGTTAGCGCTCGAGCCCAATTCATACATGAACTTGTCTCGAGACACTACAGTGTCTCTTGATATTATGTACATGCGTGTAAATACGATATAGTGTGAGAGTGGTATTAATTCAATAATTTTGTTTCATATTGTATTTCCTTTGGTGACCGGATTATATCTCGCTCTTTCTTTATAATGTATATTCAGGTCAATGTCAGTAGCTTCCCAATGGATTTTTCGTCACCTCTTGGTGAAAGGAGGTGAGGAGGTAAGGATGCCAAGTTATTTTTAAGGGGCTGGAGGCTATGCCAGTAGCCTAAAAGAACTTGACGGAAATTTTGAAATTCGACGGGATAAGGACTTGGACGCTCGGTCAAGGGCTTGTAGGGTTTTCTTGGATTTTTAAAGGGGCTAGACGCAATGCTAGTAGCCTTTGAAGGAGACTCAATCTTTGAAGAGATCAAATCTGAATTCATGGGATCCTCCAGCTCCTTTTACACTGTCCGGAGCGTATCAACCCTAATCTGTCGCCTACCCCCACGATGGCTCTTCATCGGGAGGGGCTAGTCCTGGTTCACGTTGGCTAATTTTGAATCCTGCTCTAGGAATTCAAATAGCGCGTGAAACCGTTATGGGGATTGACTCCGCTATTGGTTGCCCCGGACAGATCTTAAGGATCTATTGGTTCTCATCTAATTCAAATTTGAATTGTTCCGCATCTTCTGCGAGAACATTCGATAACGAAAATTCGAACTAGGTCAGTGAACGGATTTCATTCTTAATTAGTTCATTTTTTGGTTCACTGACAGCGCTTGCGTCCTTTATCTGAGCCTCAGTTTCTATTGCTGGCGCTCGGATAAGGATACTATCCTTCCATATCGATCTTTTTGATCGATAAAGATGTATTTCGATGTTTTTATTAGTGCTCTCAGAATACGGGCGCTGCTGTATAAGGACAGCAAATTATCGCCCATTTATCCATCATTGAGCATTAAATTATGATCTATATGACAAATAGATCTTAGCTTCTTTTATGGATAGTATTGTAAATAATTGTAATGGCGTCCACCTATCAGAAATTTTAATATTTCTGACTTGTGGAAATGAATTTAAGTTTAAAACAATGTTATTATAATATGTTATTGATTTGATAAACTTATTTAATAATAGTGTTTTCATTATGGATATTACCATTGAAGGTAATTAAATGGCAAATATATTCGTTAAGTGATGAGGTACTTGACAAGTATTTTTCTCTTTTCAAAAGGGCTGAACGCGATGCCAGTAGCTTTTGAAAAGAGTATTTTTCTTTTTATTTAAGAAGGATAGTTTCAGGAAGGGTGGAATCCTGGAACGTCACAATATATTATAAGAAAATTGCAATAAATTATACTATCCTTTATTCGTCCTTTATTTTCGTTAGTTGTGTATTCAACTGTTTTAAACATTTTTTTGTTGCTTTTTAAACGTTTCGATCTTTGGTTGCAGATCTTCCTCAGTATTATTGAATTAATTAAGTATCCAGTGAGATATAATCGACGATTAATACAATTATCGAAATAAATAAATGAACGTGGTACGTATTAATTATAATCGGCATTTTTATTTTATATGATGAAAACTGAAATTATAATATGAGCAATGTAATCATATCTGTATAAATTGGAACCTCAAATATTGTAAGTTATATATAATGAGATGAATAAAATATATACTGTGGCCGCCGTTCTCTCCGTCTCCCTTGTTCAGGCGGAAACGGAGATACCGGGGTCCTCAAATCTTGCCCCTTCGTCCCTTCCTGCGAACAGTAGGGTCGTTTTGGGGTTGGCACCCTGTCTCTCAAGAGCCCAGAGGGGTTTTTGGGCGCCAGTCAGGATCCTTTTGGAGATCCTGACGCGATACGCAATAAGAACAAAAAAAAGGAAAGGAGAGAGAAAACAAAAAAATCCTAAAAACAACAAAAAAAAAATACAAAAACTACAAAAAAAAAAACACTCGATATCGGCGAGAGGGAGTAAAGGGGGGGCTCGGTTGGCTCAGGGTGAGCAGGAGTCCCAGATGAGATCCTGCCTCCTTCTCAGAAAAAAAAGGAGACTCACGCAGGAAATAAATAAAAAAAAGGCGCAACGGCGCAATTTATTGATAACAAAAACTTAAACTATAATTTCGTGAATAAAAAAATGAATTCGTGGTACAAGAGAAAGAGAAAAAAACGCAGCGAAAATCAAAAAGAAGAATAGCGCAAATCTGAACAGCAAAACAAAAAAAACTTAAGAAAATTCGGTACTGAGAGGAACGGGGGGGACGCGACAGAAAACCTTCGAACTATAACGCACGGAAAAAAAAGAAAGAAAGAAATTCGTTACAAGAGAAAGAAAAAAAAAAGAGAACGCGAAACCGTGTTACAACACGATCGAAAAGGGGCACAGCAAACGGTAAGAGGGGATACTCAAAAAGGGGAACAGAAAAGACGCGATGGGGGTGGCTCAACCAAATAAAAAAAAAGGACGGAAACCAAAACTTTACAAGGGAAAACTAGAGAGGGAAAGAGAAACGACAGAGGGTGCGGCACCCTTCTCACTACCTTTTTCGCCGGATGGTTCGCTGACGGTCGTGGGCGTCCGGGCACTATACCTCCACTCCAGGAAGACGGCACCAGGCACTTTTCCAAATCCAAGGGATGGACAAAAACCACGGGGGCGAAAAACGTGCTTCTCAATTTCGCACTCTGGCACGGCACTCTCAAGTTTAAGCAGCACTCTACGGCAGTCCAAAGATCTCTGGAGGTCGCCGCTAATTTGCGGGACCTCCATGCTCCAATTTCCCCTTCCTGGGGGGTCCGCTGTGGAATTAGGCCAAGAGGTGCTGACCTCTTTCCTTGGATCTTCGGGTCGATCGCCTTTATCAGTTTCCTTCCTTATCCAAGGATTCGTCGCCGGCGAATCTTCCTTATCGGCGTAGACCTTGCGTTGTCGCTATCCGGCGATAACGGATCCGCGAACGAGGGTACCGCAACGCGAATAATTCTTTAGGGTCCCAAAAAGAGAAAAGGGGAAATACGCAAAGGAGGAAAGAGGGTTTCAGAGTAGGGGAAAAGGGAGGTTGTGCCCTCACCTATTCTTACATGGAGCTAAAGTAAACGCTCACGGTTTCGCACACTTACGCAATAGTTTCCGAAAAAAAAAACAATCTTACATCATAGGAATAGCGCAAAACAAAAAAAAGAATATAATACAATAAATTTCGATATAGTACGCACAAGAAAGAAAATAATATGTTAATAGAATGATAAAAAAAAACGTAAAGAAAAGAAATACTAGACAGGCGCTTAACTAATGTTTAAGGGTCCCCCTCCTCTCAGGGAGATCCCTGGACTTCGCCATAGCCGCCAATAAAATCAATAATAATCCTTAATAAAAATGATCGATAACAAAAAGCAAAAAAAAACAGCGAAAAGAAATAATAGTAGAAAAGAAAAAAAAAGAAAGAAAAATAAAAAGTGCTCCCACCTGGAGGGGTGGAAAAATGCCACGTCACAATACATACCAGATTATAGAATTAATTTAATTGTTTGGAATCCTTAGTTATTTATGATTACGCAATTGTATTATTGTTGATTTATATTATATATACTTTTACGATTCCATTGGATTATATTATCAAAAATGATTTATGATTGATACATGTTAACGTGTAGTGTGATAACAGTTGTGTTCCTATTTAGTCTAGTATGACCTGTTGTTCTTGAGGCGTTTAATGATTGCGGATGTGTTCATAATTATACCAGTATAAATTCATTCGCCCGGTAATTATAAGTTCAGTTTTCGTTTGATGTTTTTGAAAGATGGTTGAAGCCATGTATATTTTATTTTGAGAATTTAATAAATATTAAATAAATAGATTTACAATTTACATAATTAAATCATTAAATACATAAATAAATATATGAATAAATAAATAAATATGATGGAAAGTGTTAATAGCATTAATATTATGTGTGTGTTAAAGCGTGTTACGCCAATTATTAAAAGAAAAAAATATAGTCAATGGATAAAGTATAATAGAAAGTTAAAATTTATAAAAGTAATTGTTATTAGTTAAAACTAATGTTTATAGGTGTTACGTCAATTATTAAAAGAAAAAAAATATAGTCAATGGGTAAAAGTATAATGGTAAGTTAAAATTTATAAAAGTAATTGTCATTAGTTAAAATTAAAGTTTGTATTGTTATTAGTTTAAAATTAAATTATAATATTGATGTAAATCATAACAATCATTTTGAATATTAATACTATCTTCACTTTCTTTGATATACATGGCTTCCATTATTTTTCTTTTATATGTATCGGTTTCTGAATTCAAAATTTTAAAATTATGAAAATCAAATGTATAGTTTTATTGTATCGCGTGTTTGGACAATCCTGTGCTTGTTTTGTTTTCAGTGATGTCATAGTTGTGATGGTAAAATCGTGTGTTAGCATACATTCTAGTCTCACCAATGTAACCATTATTGCAATCTTTGCAGGAAATTTGAGGTATAATATTTTTGTTTAGGTTTTTCTCTAATTTATCTTTTCTGTTATCTAAACAATTTGAAAGGGTATAATTATTTTTGAATAAGCAAGTAATATTGAATTTTTTTAAATTTGAAGTAAGTTTTTCGGATCAATATCGAACGTATGGTAAGACACAATAAGTGTTATGTATGATATTATTATTAATATTATTAGTGTTGACGTCACTGTTGTTATTGTAGATGCTTTTGATTCTATTGGATATAATTCTATTTAAAAGTTCGATTGGGTAATTATGTAATAAAAAGGTCTTTTTAATAACTTTAATATTGTCTTTTCTATATGCAAAGCCGAAGGGCTGGGAGCGACAATGGGGCTAATCCCCGAAGGAGACAACCCGAGAACACCTCGAACTGTCTCAGACACAACTAAAAAGTGCGAACACTGCACTGAAGGAAAGCCAACTCCGCTTAAGGAAGTGCGGACACCTCACTAAATCTATTAATCACGAGAACGCCTCGTGGGAATCGGTGTGGATCGTTGGGATAACCAGAAAGATCAATACTACCTTCGCCTTGCCTAAAAGCATTCACAGAGTCCCGGTCTGTAGGGGCTCGGGTCGAGTGAGCGACTGACTGGAACGGCAACGATCTCACCGATTTCGGAATCGGTGAGAACGCCGCGAGATGGGAGACGCTGCGAGTGGGGACCAACTCCGGGAGAGGGAGACTGTCCGGTGGGTCCCGGCTCAGCCCCGCTCCCCCCTTACCTTTAGCGATCGCAAACACAAATCCTTAACTACATCCAATGTTATATCGATAGGTATATTAGTGAATAGGGCAGTTACATCCAGTGATGCCATTATTCCATCGTCATTGATAGTTTTGTTTTTAATTAGATCAATTAATTCCCATGAATCTTAAATGCTGGAATCTTTAATATTGAATTTTTAAAAATTTAATACTGCTTATTCAAAAATAGTTATACACTTTCAAATTGTTTAGATAATGGAAAAGATAAATTAGAGAAAAACCTAAACAAAAATATTATACCTCAAATTTCCTGCAAAGATTGCAATAATGGTTACATCGGTGAGACTAGAATGTATGCTAACACACGATTTTACCATCACAACTATGACATCACTGAAAACAAAACAAGCACAGGATTGTCCAAACACGCGATACAATAAAACCATACATTTGATTTTCATAATTTAAAAATTTTGAATTCAGAAACCGATACATATAAAAGAAAAATAATGGAAGCCATGTATATCAAAGAAAGTGAAGATAGTATTAATATTCAAAATGATTGTTATGATTTACATCAATATTATAATTTAATTTTAAACTAACAACAATATAAACTTTAATTTTAACTAATGACAATTACTTTTATAAATTTTAACTTACCATTATACTTTTACACATTGACTATATTTTTTTTCTTTTAATAATTGACGTAACACCTATAAACATTAATTTTAACTAACAACAATTACTTTTATAAATTGTAACTTTCTATTATACTTTATCCATTGACTATATTATTTTCTTTTAATAATTGACGTAACACCCTTTAACGCACACATAATATTAATGCTATCAACACTTTCCACCATATTTATTTATTTATTTATTTATTTACTTATTTATTTATTTATTTGTGTATTTAATTATGTAAATTGTAAATCTATTTATTTAATATTTATTAAATTCTCAAAATAAAATATACATGGCTTCAACCATCTTCCAAAAACATCAAATGAAAACTGAACTTATAATTACCGGGCGAATGAATTTATACTGGTATAATTATGAACACACCCGTACTCATTAAACGCCTCAAGAACAACAGGTGATACTAGACTAAATAGGAACACAACTGTTATCACACTACACGTTAACAAGAATCAATCATAAATCATTTTTGATAAAATAATGCAATGGAATCGTAAAAGTATATATAATATAACAATAAGTATATATAATATAACAATAATACAATTGCGTAATCATAAATAACTAAGGATTCCAAACTATTAAATTAATTTTATAATCTGGTATGTATATATTTAATTCATCTCATTATATATAACTTACAATATTTGAGGTTCCAATTTATACAGATATGATTACATTGCTCATATTATAATTTCAGTTTTCATCATATAAAATAAAAATGCCGATTATAATTAATACGTACCACGTTCATTTATTTACTTCGATATTTGTATTAATCGTCGATTTATATCTCACTGGATACTTAATTAATTCAATAATACTGAGGAAGATCTGCAACCAAAGATCAAAACGTTTAAAAAGCAACAAAAATTTTTTTAAAACGGTTGAATACACAACTAAGGAAAATTAAGGACTATTAACTATCAACCAACTAACGAAAATTAAGAAACTATCGTTTATTGTTATCATGTATTATAAAGCATTTTGTTTTTCGTATTTTACAGGTTTCAGCAGCAATGTGAGGATGACCAGGATTATCAGGCTTAAGGGGCTTCAGAAGAATGAGAGGATGAATTTTATCTGACTATTCAAGGTGTGAATAATATATCAGTGTGAGAAAATGTTATTCAATTATACTGCCATTTAGGCAATTGAATTATAAAGAATTGTATTAACAATACTAAGAAAATAATATATAATAATATAACAAAATAATATATTGATCCGTATGAATATATATTTGGCAATATAAAAATGATTTAATAAAATGTATTTCATGTCACTTGATGATTCCCAGGATGTGGCAATTTAAAGATTATTATTTCAAATGACGTAGAAAAACATTAAATTTCTTCCTATATTATTTGAAATAATACGCTTTGAATTGTATCCGCGCTTCGCCTGGTCAATCTTCTTATATAGTATAGTTCAGGGCATACACGGCACATATGTATACGCGCACACATGCATTCGTCCACACATTCATAGCCTTTAGTTCATAAAAAGTTGATAGGCGGCGCTAGAAATTTTGCTTCAGTTCGCTATACGTAGGCTTGACCCCCCAGGTTAGGCGGACGTAACATTAAGAAATGTAATATTTTATATTTAAATAAAATTATTGTATGAATTTTTAAAAAATTCAACTTCTTTGAAATTCCCTTTTCCCCTAAATAGTTAGAAAAGTAGTAGTAATACTAGTATCTTTTACTACTACTCTCCTAGTAGTAATACTAGTAGAGTAATACTAGCAAAACCGTAGCAAAACTGTAGCAAAACTCTACTAGTAGAGTAGTAGTAATAACACACCTATATTGAGCGCGATTTTAATTACTAAAGTCAAAAAAATATTAAAAAGAATGAAAAGAAGGAAAATTAAAATATAACATTGGAAATAAAAGGGATATTTTCCTTTTACTCTTAACCGAAAATTTTATTCAAATCTTCGGTTAAGAGAACATTAAATCGAACCACGGGTTGAAAAAAAGTAAACACACGGTTCGAGTAATAGAGCTGTATCGTCGACGGAACAAAGAAATGCCAACGGCTATCAGCAAAATACGTAAACAAGACGCTCCGAGAGTGAGCAGTCTTGAATACAAAGTAAGGCTCTCTTAAAGTAAGTTATTACTAACGCACACAATATAATTACAATACACACAACGTACATGCACACATTTCTACAGAATCACACTATCAATACACAAGAAAATCCACAGTCTTAATAAATAAGAATATTAGAAAATATAATTTCCTAATTTTGAATTTGAAATATTAGTTCAGAAAGAAATAATATTTCAAATCGTTTCTAAAGGGAATACGAAACCACACCAAATGTCGAAAAGAAGTAAACACGGGGTGTGGGGAAAGCAACCGATAACGGTTGAAACTGAAGCAAAGTAGAGAATTCAAGGACTTAAATTTAAAACAAACTAAATTAAATAACAGGGCAACGGTTATGAGAAAGATATTGTAACTGGAAGAAATAAAATTAGAAAATTTAAAACTGATATAATACTCTCAGATTTTCACACAATTTGTTATACACAACACATTTTACAAACTTTTGCACATTTTTGTTACACAATTGGCGACACAGCACATATTACAGATTTTGGAATACATTTTTTTACGCAATTTATTACTAATACAAAGGGTCCAGCCGGATAAGATAGTCAAATCGGCCTTTGAGTCAATCGGGAAACGAATTGCACCATAATGCTCGGGGGGAAAAATGAGTACGAACCCTAGATTTTCAGTCCCCAAAACGCACTAGGGTCCCTATAAACTCCGGTTTAGTGATGTTAGGTTTTTCGACGATATCTCGGTCAGCTTTCGAGCTAGAAAAAATTTTTTTTTCATTTTGTAGGGTTTTTTAAGCTCTACAAATTGTTGCTATTAAAAAAATTTTTGGCGCGAAATTCAAATTTTTAGAGCCGTTCGAAAATTTTAAAATTCAATATATCGAAAACAACGAACGACTCATCACTGGAAAAAATATATGTTATGTATTTTCACCTCAAAAATTTCGTTGAATTTTTTCAGATTTTTTAAAGTGGTGGAACGTACTGAAAAAAAATAAAAACCACTAAGAACTCCAGTTTTTTGCTCCTAGCACTTTGAGGTTATATTCTATGTTAACACGATGGCACCATTAAATTCTGCGGAAAAAAAATATATCGAAAACATACATCACACGTCTTAAAATAATGTTCGGTTGACCTTGATTATGCATGGAATATATTGGGGCGCCATCGGCCGTCTAGGGATTTTCATTGTTCGGTTAATTCATTCAGGCGTAGCCTAGTTATGGCAATATCTTCAAACATGTGATACATGATTTGGACGTATTTTTTTCCGTAGAATCCGATTCTGTCATTATTTTTACCATTGGACATAACCTCAAACCGCTAGAAGTGAAAAGTCACTAAAAATTCAGTTTTTTGCTCCTGGCGCTTCGAGGTTATGTTCTACGGTAAAACCAATGGAAACATCGAATTATACGAAAGAAATACATCGGAAACATGCATCACACGCCTCAAAATAAAGTTCGGTTGACCTTGAATATTCAAGGAAATTGTCCCTATATAGGGACGCCGTCGGCCGTCTAGGAATTTTCATTGTTCCGTAGAATCCGATACCGCTGTTATTTTTATCGTTGGGCGTAACTCCACAACGCTAGGAGCGAAAAGCCTGTTTTTTCAGTGAGTCTTGGCTTTTAGCGGATTTCTGTCCAGTTAATGTCCAGTAGGACTTCTCTGATAAACTCTTCGATGCTTCGAAAGGTATTTTTTGCTTCATTCTAGAACACCAGAATGCTCGAACTAGTTTTCCTGAATATTTTGTGTCCTAGCGAGATATAAATTGGCTAAAACTTACTTTTTCAAACAATTGTTGATGAGTCCTGACGACGGTATTGATCACTACTGGCTATCAATAATTGTTAAAGAGTTTTTTTGTACTTATGGTACGTCAAGAGCAATTTTAATAAATTGGAACTATAGAAATGTGCATTTTATTAATTTCAATTGAATAATGGTCTTCAAGAATTTGTATAATAGCCGAACAATGAAAATCCCTAGACGGCCGACGGCGTCCCTATGTAGGGACAATTTCCTTGAATATTCAAGGTCAACCGAACTTTATTTTGAGACGTGTGATGCATGTTTCCGATGTATTTTTTTCGTATAATTCGATGTTTCCATTGGTTTTACCGTAGAACATAACCTCGAAGCGCCAGGAGCAAAAAACTGAATTTTTAGTGACTTTTCACTTCTAGCGGTTTGAGGTTATGTCCAATGGTAAAAATAATGACAGAATCGGATTCTACGGAAAAAAATACGTCGAAATCATGTATCACATGTTTGAATATATTGCTATAACTAGGCTACGCCTGAATGAATTAACCGAACAATGAAAATCCCTAGACGGCCGATGGCGCCCCAATATATTCCATGCATAATCAAGGTCAACCGAACATTATTTTAAGACGTGTGATGTATGTTTTCGATATATTTTTTTTCCGCAGAATTTAATGGTGCCATCGTGTTAACATAGAATATAACCTCAAAGCGCTAGGAGCAAAAATCTGGAGTTCTTAGTGGTTTTTATTTTTTTTCAGTACGTTCCACCACTTTAAAAAATTTGAAAAAATTCAGCGAAATTTTTTAAGTGAAAATACTGTAACAGGGAATATCGATTCCCTGATACAAAGATCTCGAACCTCCCTCGCACTTTCCCCACGACTATTCGCGCCGCGAAATTCAATCGATACGATCGATCAGCATGGATCGATCGCATACACGTCCACCGTGGAAGTCAACGAACACTTAGGTTAACTTATTCCGCGGTGTAAGAGCGACCATATATATTGTTATAATTAAGGCGGCCGAAATATAGATTAAATTCGCATTAGAGATCGTAGCGTCGATAAGAGTAGATTCGAAACGGGTCGAGGCGAATCGCGATAACCGAACACGTGGCGCCATCTGTCGAAGACGACGGGGACCAGACTTTCGACCACGTGGAGATTCATCGCGAAGACGAACCGGTACTGACGTTACCGAGACTACCTCAGTCGAAGTAGCCGTTGGTGGAAGGAGGAAAATCAGCTCCGGAACACATCAAGAAGGGTTTTCGACGCCGTTCCAGAGGGGAAAAATCGAGAGACGATCCTCCAGGAGTAATGGGAATCGTTTCTACCTCGAAGTCGAGGCATCACCGATTTCCATCCACCAGAAGGCTCGCTGGATGACTCGAGGGGTACGAGTCGTCACTCGCAGCCAATGAGGAGACACGTAGCTTCGAGATCGAGAAGAAGACGCCGGAAGTGAAGCCGACTTCTTCACTTCTACGCTGGACGTAAACCCGTATACATGTGCCCACGCGGATAAAGAGAGAGAGAGAGAGAGAGAGAGAGAGAAAGAAAGAAAGAGAGAATGCGAAAGAGGAAGGCGACCTGATCAAGGGACAAATATCCCATTTTTCGATATCGTCGACGGAGAGTAAAGATCGCCATCCGGGACCCAGAACGGAAGAAGCGTGAGTCCCGAATTCATATTTCTTTTGGAAAGAATCGAGCGAGCTCAGGAGGTCGAGCCACCTGAGTTGACAGGTGGCCATCTTGAGCGAGCTCGTCGCTTCGTTCGCGCTACCTCACCCCGTTTCTTTGTTTTTCTGTTATTTCTTAGTATTCACTTTGTAGGATTTCTTTTCTTTTATTTCGACTATTTTGTTATCGGCAAATATATTTATTTTTATTTTATTTTGCTTGTCGAACGTGTCGTTTATGCGAACCCTCCCCTCTACCATTTTCGTTTCTGAGTTAGATCGCGGTGCATAGCACCTGGCGC